>CM040186.1:32807560-33110060 GCA_022606455.1 Callitettix versicolor
GCACAAACATAACCTAAAAGTTAATATAACGAAGAAAGAACTTCAGTTCGCTGTTTGGTGAAGTTAAAACATAATTAAACTTTTTTTTAGATTTCTTTTAGTAATTTTTGGACTAAAAGCACTTTAGATGTTCTAAAAACTCTTAATTTTATTTTTTTCATCGGATTTTTGTCAAAATATTTCAAGTTTTACTCGATGGGATACGTAGGAGACCGGACATTTTAAAGATAACGAAATTATACTAGTCGGTTCAAACTTTTTGAGGTTACCTTTTCAGATATTAGTACATATATCAAAAAGGAAACAAAAAATAGTCTTAAATACTGAAAGACAAAATGAACTAAGTCTAGAACAAAAAAACAATTCAGGCCGTGCTTACATAGCTGATTAAATTCTTGTGTTTTAAAATGGAATCATTAAAATGGCGTTATCAGTTTTTCTTTAACCAGTAAATAAGTAGGCCTAGGCTATAATTATTGCAAACTATCTAGTATTACTAATACCAGTGTTTCAATATTTTTGTAAGTATATCAGTCGGAAGTTCAGTGCTTCAACGATTTGTTTTCACTTGAACAAATTTGTGTAAATTTAAAAATGAAAAACTATGATGTTTTTGATTACATTGTGTTTCAAAGAAATATAAATCAAGATTAAACTGTCTGTAAATAATCTAGATTTTTGGTAATTTTAACTGGAAAATGAGCTACTGGTGTACCATTATGGTAAAACCGAGACATGGAACTATGAAATGAACATAATTATTACTTTTAAATTACAATTTGAGACATGTACTCGAGGTAGGAACAAAGTTTCCGGAATAGGTCAATAGAAATTTATTGAAAGTGCATATAATATTTTAACTACATTTAACTTCAAAATACTCTCCTTCTGCAAGTATGCATTTCCTCCACTGTTCATACAATGGTTGGAAACACTGCTGAAAGCCACTTGTGGAAATTTACTTTAACTGCTTCCATCACCTCTTGTGAATCAATAAAATTATGTCCATTCAATGTCTTTTTAAGTCGTGGAAACAGGTCGGTGCAAGGTCGGGAGAGTGTTTCAGAGTGGTAACATTGTGCTTGGCAAGGTATTGTTCGCAACAAAAACCACTCGTTACCTGCCAATTTGTCAGACTGTTTTTATCTAACTGCATCTCGTAGCCGTTTCAGAATCTACTTGTACAATTCATTGTTAATTGTTTTCCCTTCAGGAATAAATTCGTAGTGAACCAAGCCCAGACCATAAAAAAATACATCCAACACTTTATACCGGGCTTATGTCCAAGAGAATTTTTTTCTTTCTTGGTGATGTTTTTGATTTCCATTCAACAGAACGACATATCGTCTGAGGGTCGTAAAGAAAGCACTGTTTCAACAACTGAAAATGACATAGTTTTGCTGATTCGCAAGAGGTGATGAAAATGCGACGAAACGGCTAAACGAAATTTTCCAAAAATGACATTCGGGAATCTTGCAAACAATTGTACGAACGGCGGAAGAAATATGTACATGCAGGAGGAGAGCATTTCGAAGCAGAATAAGGTTAAAATATTATACGTACGTTCAATTAATTTTCATTACTCAATTTCGGGAATTCTTTGACCCTATACCTCGTATAAATTATAAAATGTTATTAAATCTTATTTGTTTCTAAAATATGCTTCCATCACGTCAGTGAAACAGCTGATTTTTTTATAAAACTTGAAATATCCACAGTTTGTTTCATTCAGTAGATTCTCTGTATTTATTTCGTCATTCTCAACGCTTCCATATATACTTTGCTCGTGTATAAGCAAAGCATTGGAGTCATAATTTGTTTAATTTTTATGGACGAATCCACTTTTTTTAGTCCCAAAAACTATAAAGAAATTTGTTAGCAATGCTTTTCGTAGTTACATTTAGGTCGCAGGTACACAAAGGCGCATAAAAGGACAGACGCTATTTTGGAAACAATACTGATAAATCAAACAAATTCTCAAGATGTTTTGGTCACAATCAAGATTCTTTCCGTAAGAAAGTAAACACTTTTCCAACTTAACTTTGCCTGGTTTCACGCCACGGTACAAAACGTCTGTTTAAAAATGCTATGTAATAGAAGCTTTATACAACAGACATAGAAATAAACTACAAATTGTTTTGTTATAATTTATCTATTATTATGTTTGTGCGTTGAATCTGGTAAATGCTCCTAAACTACTAATTCGCTCAATTCACGCTATGGTTTACTTTAAAATTGCTGAATTCGTGCTTTTTTACTCAATGTTTTCTTACTCAACGACACTCTCCAGCGTACATTTTCATTTATAACTTTGAATGTAAAAGTAAATGATAACACTTAAGAGAGTTATGTGAGCAATCGTTGCTCGTGGCATCTTACTGCAGAGTGTTCAACTACAGTTAAAAATATAATAGTACTGTTTATTTTCTCAAACGTCTCCGCCCCTGACCTTGTAGCGTTCGTAGCGGCAGGCACTCCAATTACTTGTACTGTAGCCTCTAATATCGAGCACGCTTTTTATAATGGTAGTTGTACTTCTATACCGTTAGTATTTAATGCTTGTAGTCAAACATAACTCCGCTATACCTGTCCCAAGCCCGGGGCCTTATTTATTTAAGAAATAAGGAAGGAGGAGGGTCAACGGCTGATATTGGTCTTGATGCTTCAGTTGGCGAAGGCAAAGATATCCTTGAGCGTCTACACCTAAATTGGACACTCTAACTGTGTCAGATAATTTCAATAGATTACTGGAATGTTCAAATTTATCTCGACTATCATGAAATCAGAAATTGAACGATATTCAAATATGTCGATTTTTAACATGGTTTTTCATTAACAGATATTCTGATAGCCTAGTGCCAGTGTGAACTTTTGTCTTAGCTAGATTAAACTTAACTTCCGCGCATGCGCACTTGCTTTTAAGTTTCGCGTCACTTATTTTCACATTAGTTATGGACTGTATTTAGTTAAGTGTGTGTGTTTTACCAGTGTTAGTGGAAAACAAAGATCTTTATGTGGAAGTGAATCAGTTACATCAAAAACGTAAAACACTTTAGTCGTTAACAGTGCTGCAGAAAATATTTAAACATCCTTCAGATTTGGCTGGTAAACAATCATACAAACATGAAATATTAAAAGATGTTTTATTTTTCAACGTGATTGACCTACTAAACCAGTATTGTAAAAAAAATAATGCCACTGTAACGTATATAAATTTTTTACAAATTCATATTGCTTTTATAAATAATTTATTAAAAACCTAGTACATTTACAATACTATAGTGCATTTACAATAGCTATTATAGACTTAATTCTAAGTTTAATTCATTCTCTAAATTTTACCGTTAGTTCAACTAAAACTGTTTCTTCGTGGAGGTTCACAATATGTTGTTCTGCTATCAGGATTTTGGTTCAAAAAATACCGTCTTGAACGTACTGTCAATAGCGACAGTCTGTTCATAAAATGTACTATTTCCTCGTTGTTGAGAAGTTCCACCCGCTTTTGAAAGATAAGTTGTTTTGAGATGACGTGCAATAATTTTGTACTTGTAACATGGAAGACAACTACACTCGAAGCAGACGGATTGACACTTTATAGAGAAACGTTCAAAACTCCTCATCAATTGAGATTGTTACTGGAAACCTTTCCACGGTAAAATTTTTAAAGAAAGAGTTGCCTAATTTTGAAATTAAAAAATAGGCCTTTACTACTGAATGAACACAATGTACTGTATACAGCAGACCCTCAACTATACGCTGCTAACACTGTATTTTATTTTATTAAAAATATAACTTTATTTTATATTAGGAATAAACTGCAATGTGAACAAACTAATCGAAAACTACATCAGGTGAAATCAAGGACGGATTATAGACGGGGGGCGAAGAGGAGACCGCCCCTCCTGAGACAAAAGAAATAAAACAAAAAATTATTTGACTTTCTTAAAGTGGAAGTATCTCAGCTTCGAGGAAAAAAGTCAAAATATCTCTGAGGGATCCGAAACTATCCCGATCTCAACTTTGTATATACATGAAGTTTTGTTTGCATGTACATATGTATGCATGTACATTTGCGTGCATACTGAGGGTAAGAATGGGGTTAATCAATTAGATATTTTGTGTTGGTTCTCTCTTCTATTCCTGCGTTAACTGCAACAACAGAAAAATCTTTCTCGACTCTAAAATAGATCAAAACTTGTTTGGGAAACTGTTGTAGCGCTTAAATGGACTTGCTCAGGCTAATGAGGACGAGGGATCAACTACACGCCTATATATAAAGTTAGATATAGGTATATGGAGAAGAGGAGAAGCTGAGTAAATGGAGCCAGTTTTGCAAAAGTTTTAAAAATTTGGAATTTAAGTAAATTAAGTGATTTTCGTCTAAAATGGAGTAAATTTGTACACTTATTTTGTGTGCGTTGTAATTCTCAAAACAGCTTAATAGCGCTAGTTTTTGAAGGTAGTATTTCAAAAACTGTCACCTCTTAGGCGGCATTTTTTTAAAAATTGAATCATCCAACCAACGGCCCCCACTCACAAAATTGCATTAATGCATCAATGGTTACTTTAAGTGGTTCTGGTTACTTTCTTCTTTGTTTATTTGCTGTACCGGATTTCTTTAACCATTAGGCCTGTATGTTGTAAATGTTCAGTGATAGTTAGACTTAAACTAGACACAGAGTGGATTCTTAAGAACGAAAATTCAAAAACATGATCTGAGCTAAAAAATATGATCGAGTAAAATGAATTTGAAGGAATGTAGTTAATGGTACTTCCTGTAAAAGTTGGTGAACTCGTACAACGCGATGAACGTTCTAATTCTTATAACACAATGTTACCATAAGAATCGTTTGGCGGTGAAATTTTGTAATACAACAGATGAGACTATTTTCCCGTCGCTTTTTTTATCGTACACCGTAACGTTGGCTTTAACGTGTGAAGTTAGCACTGGAATCAGGAGTCGACCCCCAGGGTTTAATAACGGCAGCAACTGTAAACGTGAAAATATTATCGATTCTGAAAATATTTTACTTAACTTATTGTAAGTACTTAAAAGCAGTCGTATCGTTAAGTAAGTAACGATATGTAACGTTTTACAAATTCTCTGTAGAAAATACAAGTAAGTTACATATCGCTACTGAAAACATCTATTACAACAATAGTAATAAAACGTTCACGTGTGGAACTCGGGGAGTTACCGACAGAACGAAGCTTTTCGTTAATGATATCTTTGCTGAATATATAATTAGTTTGAAGATATATTTACAAATATCTTGTTTTGTATAAATAAATAAATACTTGAACTTAGGTTAGATATTATTTACTGTAGTTATAGTAAAAGATCAGTTGTTTTGTATTAATTCGTAAACATCAGCTGATTTCATTGAACAGCTGATAGGCTATAAGTTTCAGGTTATGTTGTTATAAACTATCAATAAGCCGCCTCGGTGGCCTAGTGGATAGCGTACTCGGCTTTCATCCCGAGGACCCGGGTTCGATTCCCGGCGAGGGCTTAGCATTTTCATACGCTATAAATCATCTCATCGTCTGCATTAGACCAAGTGTGCACAATTGTCGGACGTTAAACACAACAAAATAAAATAAAATAAAAATAAACTATCAATATTAACAACAATTATTATTAACGTTATATTAATCTCAATTGTATTATAAACGGTTACAACATGAAAATGTTCTTCAAAAATGAAAAATACCGAAACCAAAGCAATACAACATTTTCATATAATACCCTACTAGTGTATGTTATCGAAAAGGAGGAGGAATAAGAAAAAGACAGAATAGAGACGAAATTAGTTTGCTTGTTCGTTCAATATATCCGTTACACTATTCTGTTCGGCAGACTTTTTTTTCTATTCACTCTCTCGCCAACCTAACATAAAAGCTTCGCACCAACAAACATAATTATCACAAAAGTGAATGTATCCTACAATTAAAAAAAGTCAAAATATTACCAGTAACAAAAACATGTTTCGATATTAGAAAGAAGCAAAAAAGTAACCATTAGCCTACCTAAACGTTAACACCCAGTAAACATACAATAGGAAAGGTATTATTATCCATACTGAAAACATTTCGACATCTTAGGCCAAGTAAAAATATTATTAGTAATGTGTACTAATAACATATATGGTAACAAAAAAATCAATAAAAACATATTTAAAAAAACGAGTAGAAGTATTATCAGCACCTTAGACATGTACTTCAGTACATTTCTGGAAACAAATATAAACTTTACCAGTAGTATATTAATAGCAGGTAAACATTCGCGTAATAAAAATAATATTACAAGAACTAAAAATCTACTTCGTAATCAGGAACAAATAAAAATATTATGAATAGTAATGATTAGCTTGCAAACCAAAACACGTAGAAATATTACCAGTTTTAAAAACATTTACTTCAACCAAAAAAGTAAAAATACTATTATTACTGAAAACATATATTACTAAACATTTTATTCATACAAAATCATGTGCTTCGAATAATATAAACATAGAAATATTATCAGTATCTATATACGTAATTTACAACTCGGAACGAGCAGAAATATTAATAATATTAAACATATTTTCTGCAATGGGAAATAAGCCCTCACAATTGTGATCTGTTGGTAAATTACTTACTTGTTCTGGTACATTCTTTTTTGCAGCCGGTTTCACGTGGATCACATCAAAACTTTTGTTTTTCGCAGCTAAAACGCTTAAGTTTGAACCTGAAATTAGTTAACATATTTGTGAATAAGAAAAAATATATTTTAAATGTAAATAAAAAATTAATGTTATAATTGACTAAGACAATCTTTATTTGACCGAATTTTGCAAAAAAATGGTGCATAAATTTTCTTAAATAGAACCATTTTTTTACAGTTTAAATGATTGGTGAGCAAATAAATGTGTGACTTTTACAGACGTTTTGTGTTAACTAATACGTGAGCAAATTTTAATTGGAAAATTGGTTACTGAAGCTGCCATCGTAGTAACACAAAACCCGAACCTTAAGATATGCGCCGATCTTCTCGAAATATGGCGCAATAACACTCTTCACAGGAAACTTACATTTAAAGTCTATCTCTCCACATGCAGCTAACACCAAGTAATCTTTGAAAATATTATCGATTCCATATTGGACCAATCCCGGTTCCTCCTCTATGCCCAGCACGCTTCCTTTTGTTCCTACCATCAGACCCATGCATATACTTAAATATCCGCTGCCGAATCCTACATCAAGGACCTTTTTTCCTTTCAACAAATGGTCATTGAGAGTCTCTAATATAAACGCGTCCTGAAAACAAACAATGTGACCAGAAGTTAAAAATTATGAAAATTTAAAAATGCAAGTTGAAGGTAGACTAATTGATTTTAATTTCTCGTACAAGTATTATTATAGTAAAACATCTTTAATGCATTCGTTTTTAAATCCCTTGAAACCATAAATAGTTTTTAGATGAATATTTGTCCGTCTGTACATATCACTTACGATTAAAGGAATATTATTGATTTCAAAAAATTCGTAGAACTCGAAAACGTTTATTAGTTTTCTAAGAAAATAATTTTCAACTTATCAAAACCATTCTTTAAAAAATAAGTTTTCTCTTTTAATGAGCTCATAAAGTTGTGTTCAGAAAATACCTACAAAATATGAAAATTAGGTGTCATTTCTTAATTAATTGAATCAAATTTTGTTCAAATTACGTTAATATAAAACTAAAATAATTCGTCAAAACCGACATAAAAAAATGTACAGCTCGAAAAAATCGATAAATTTAAAAACCCGACGACGGTCAGGTTCGTGGTCAAGGACGAGGAGTTTTGTGTTTTTACTTGCTGAAATTCTAAAATCGTTAAAAGTACTCAAAAATGATTTTTTTTGTACACATATGTTAAGGATCGATTTCCAAAACTACTTTCAAAATTTCGCTGTCACACTATAACGGGCTTAATCGATTGACTTAAAATAAACCAAAACTGCTCAGAATAGAAACCGAATTGTTTTTCAGAAATTGCGAGGAATAGAGGACATTATTGTGCGGTGAAAGTGTTCAAAGCTAGTTATGTACCGGTTTTTTCCGGGGTGTGGAGTACCAGATTTGGAGGAATGTTACGCTGAATATGCTATTGGGATTAAAGAACTTTATGATTTTGAGCCTTTTTGTTCTAGGTTTGAATCTGAATAGGTCACGTAGTGGTTCGAATAAATAATAAATACCCCTTTCCAAACATGTCATTAAAATTGTAATTTTCGTTTTGTTTTTAAGCTTTTGAAAGACTGAAGGTAGTACTTCTACCATGAGTATAATATGAAGTGTAAACACATTTTTTATAAAATATCTTATTTTAGTTTATTCCCGAATCTTAGAATTTTATTTCACATTCAGTATATTTACATAAAGTATGCATATATGACCAACATTTTAACAGTCGAGTTTGAGAAATTAAAATTAATTATGTTTGTTTATCTGCAGCCACATAATCGGAATAGTCTCGTTCATATGAACAAGAACATTTATTAAACTGCACAATCCAATTTAATAGCAAAGTTCGTTACCCTCCGCCTATAAGTTATTGGTATACATTTCGTTCAATCGAGCGACCAGACGATCCGAATAACATAAAGAGCTGAGTAGGCCTACCAGAGGTAACGGATTCAGACGATCCGAATAACATAAAGAGCTGAGTAGGCCTACCAGAGGTAACGGATTCAGACGATCCGAATAACATAAAGAGCTGAGTAGGCCTACCAGAGGTAACGGATTCAGACGATCCGAATAACATAAAGAGCTGAGTAGGCCTACCAGAGGTAACGGATTCAGACGATCCGAATAACATAAAGAGCTTAGTAGGCCTACCATAGGTACCGGATTCAGAAAGGATGAAGTGAAGGAGTACTATTTTTGTATTTATAATAAATTCGAAATTAATATAAACGTTTATAATAATTTTTGTTAATACTGATAGTTTATAACAACATAACCTGAAACTTATTACAGCCTATCAGTTGTTCAATGAAATCAGCTGATCTTTACGAATTAATATAAAACAACTGATCTGTTACTATAAGTACAGTTAATAATATCTAAGCTAGGTTGACGTATTTATTTAAACAAAACCAAATATTTATAAACATATTTTTAAACTAATTATATATTCAGCAAAAAATATCATTAACAAAAACTCCGCTTTTGTCGTATCTTCGAGTTCTAAAAGTGTACTTTTTTTAGTCTAAGAAAGCTCCTATAATGTATAAATGATTTATAAATTATTGCTTCAACAAACACAAACCATTTTCGGAGGCGTATCGACTATCCCTTGACCCGCGTGCGCCTTGTGAGTATCACTGTACGGAAAAGCCGTTACATAGTATTTGAAATCCACCATGGACATTACTTTCATAACTCTTTCAGTCTTGATGACACCAGTGGCTGGAACATAAAATATGTACTTAAAGAATAATTCCTCTGTAGACTTACTTTATCATATATTGATTTCATTGTTGGAAAAATATTTATTATGGGCTTGTATAAAGAAAATCGGATTTCTTAAGTTTGATGTTCTGGAAAAAGCAAAACGTATACTTGTAAGACTTTTCATACATTAATATTATTAATATTTTACGAATTTCCGTTTGAAAAGTGTTGTATTTAACTACACCATACAATTTTCCTATCAAATATTATTTCCCTCTATCGTAATAGCTTAAAGTTGTACATTCCTTTGCAGAACTTTCGTGGTTTTCATAAAGGGCCGTTAACTTTGATCTTGCCTTTCTTATTCAATCGGGAAGAGCTCATATGACCAAAGGTATTTTATGGCCCATACAAACCGTGTTTTTAACAGACTGGTTCATAAAACACGGTTTATATGACCGAAAAGTTCATTGGGCCAAAATATTAAAACTAAATATTAAAAAAATTGGTCGAATGAACTTTTGTTTGTTTCATCTTTTGATCATATGACCCCATCGCGTACAATCGCACACTTAATTACCAAACGCAATCCTTGACATCTATTGTCTACATTAGCAAAAGCCGGCCTGGAAACAACATCGATGAAAGTAATGGAACTGGTCGAATGCGTGGAACTTTGAAGCTGGATTGAAAAGAAACAACACTTTCTAAGTAAGCTGAGTATTTTAAAGTAAATAGAGTAAGAAATCCGTAAGATCACTGTTAGAGTGTACAGAGATGGTTCCGAAACACCTGAGAAAACTGGAGCCAGATTATTTGGGCTGAAAACCAAGTATTTCAAAGCAAAGGGCGAATACACAGGAGTCCTTCTAACACCATAATGTTAGATAACAAAACAGCCATTACAGCGCTATGTTTTACATCATGAGCTCGGAAATGGTTTTCGAGACGCCAGCAAAACTAAATAAGTTTGTTCAAAGAAACAACGTTACACTTCTGTGCGTACCAGAGCACGCTGGAATAGAAGGAGATGAAAAAGCAGATGTGCTGGCAATGAAAGAAGACCCAAG
Organism: Callitettix versicolor; assembly: GCA_022606455.1. Lineage (NCBI taxonomy): Eukaryota > Metazoa > Arthropoda > Insecta > Hemiptera > Cercopidae > Callitettix > Callitettix versicolor. The sequence goes on from CM040186.1 coordinate 32,818,055, forward strand.
TTATAAGAGTAGAATGTTTTTGCGGATTTAAAAAGAGTTATTTCAAAATAAAACTTAAAATGGAAGGAGAAGCTAAGAGGTATAAACTCTGAGAAGGTAAAGAAGGTTTAAATCAGCTCAAGAAGCTCCTCGGAAAGTAGCAAAGATAAGATCTCCATCAGCCTCAGTAAAAATAAGATAAGATTTCTGAAAGTTTTTTTACGAGACCTATTAAGATAAATCTTAGGAATCCTAGTAGAAGATTAAAGTAGACACTACGGGAAAGGAGAGAAGACGCGTCGCTACCTGCTGGTACATGTGAAAAGATTGTGCTGTAGCCACAAGAAGAGCTAGAATTTTGAAAAGATACCAGTTAGAAGCAAAGGAATTTACCTATCTTGAATCATCTTCATATCCTAGACTTCATAAAGGGGCTAGGACTGGAGAAGATACTGTAATCGAGTCTCAAAAATACTGGAAGGGGCGCAATAGTTCTATAAACCCCTAAAATCCATTTGGCATTTCCAGAATATAATTTTTCAAATGCTATTTCTGCTTTCTTTTTTCAAGGTGGCCTGTATATAAACAGTTTTTGGAAATTTGCTTCCATCACGTCAACGTGATAGCCGAGTACCACTAGTATTTTTTTTCTTTATCCGCGACACTTAAAACAGCTTAAGTTATAATTGATTAACTGTAGTAACAGGGTATCTAGATCACCAAATGCGTGATTTTTCTTCAGCGAAGATGAAAAATTCATCATATCGAATACGCTTCGACCTATCGATTTCGTTCGAATAATCGCACAAAATTAATAAATCTATACCTGGATGTAGTTTTACCGGGTAACCGGGATTTGTGAATTTGTTGAAAGCGATAAAAACAGTTTTTACCCACTTTTACTTCGATGTATTTTGAAAAGTATTGAACTTTTACGCAAACTATTAGCTCTATTGCCGTTTTGAAGGTCTTGTAACGGAAATCCTTCTATCGCTCTTTCGGCTATTTAGTTATAGTTTATGTGGTTTTTTACATACGTGTAAAGCTTAAATTCATAAAACTATAGTAAAAATATTTAACATATTACAGAATATAACTTATAATTTAATTAATAGTTCTCTTAAGTATGGACTTTTGTTTATAGACTTGTTAAGGTGTAAATTTTGGAATATAAAAACGTTCCTAGGTTCATGTTTTATTGACAAATAAACACAAAAAATATGAAAAATAAATAAATTTTCTAAAACTGCAACTTACAAAGTAGGTGATTTACAAGTTGTGTTTGGTTTTGAGGGCAAAACTCTTTTCCAAAAGATTTCTGCCATGTCAAATACGCAAAGAGGATTATTAGGCAAACATCTCTATAACGTATCATTTTCCGAATTCATATATCTATCTGTAATAAAAAAAAGTATAAAATGTTAAAGATTAGTTTGTAATATAGAAAAGAATTAATTTACTTATAGGCGAGGGACTGTTGAGTTGAGCAGTTTGGAATGGCTTAGCGATTGCAAACAAGTTAGCAAGCATTCTAAAGCAAGCTATCCAAGAAAGCTGTATGTTAGGCAACTCAGAAATTTAGAAACAGTCATGAATCAGTTTCGCAGATGCTCCATCTTCTCAAATGTGTGAATACACAGATGTAAAGCTAAAACTTACATGGACTGAGATTATTGAAAAGCTAAAAGAGAAATTTAGGAATTACCATAAAACTTCATTGAAAAATAAAGAAAATAGTGAATTTTACTTCTGCTAAAAAAATGTAGGCAGTGAGGGAGTGACCGACTACTTATTTTGGCATGCCTGACTTCTTTTGGTATGATTTAATTATTTTTATAAAAATGTAGATGTTTCTGAAAAGGGTAACTCTTGAAAATTATTTTCGTATTAAATTTCGCGTGTGTGTAGTTACACAACTTAAAAATTAACTGAAACTGTTACAGACTATGAATTTGAATATCTTAGGATATATAAGTGGCTTTAATAGTTAATCAGTTTATAACCCTACTTTTGACATTATAAGCCAACATGACAGTTATTATACGTATAATATTACGTATAATATTAATATATATTAATAATATAATATTTGTGATTCTGGCATTCAAAAATTGGTAATGTATGGCATATACATTAAATAGTTTAATTACACAAATTTAGAAAATACGCATTTTTTAAATTAACAAGAACAGTAAACATAACCTCAATTGAAATGATATTGAAGCTATTGTGCGAAATCAGCTGTTTAGAAGTAGTCACTTCCAGTCTACATATATACAAGAACAATGTATGTTGTGAGATATGAATTACGGATTCAAGCGTGACGCGAAACCAAATCCTTATATTCATGTTTTGTCAACCGCGACCATACAATTTTCACTTCATAAATCACTGTTTTTTTAAAATTAATCATTAAAAAAAATTAACAAAGTACATAATTTAAAAAAAAATGTAAAAATCATGAAATTAGTAAAAAATACCTTATCTTCAATAAAAACCTGAATACATACAGTATTAGGCTATGAAGTTTATTTGAAGCACTTGTACAATCAGTCCAAATAAAGACTACATATCAAAATAGGTTAGGAACTGAATTTATTACTGTACTAACCAAAAAAAGAGTAATAATTAGGTGAGTTTTTGCTTGCCTTTAAGCTTCAACACGAACAAAAACACTAATATATCAAAATAATAATAACATTATCTTAAATAAAATAAAAACTTTCACAAACTATCAAATAATAGACCAAAAATTTAACAATAATGTTTGGTATGATAATGTTCACTAGAGAGCATTCCGTGACGGTAGAGCGTGACGGCAAACTGAATTTTCCCCCATTCAAAACATACATCCATACCTCGCGATAAGAAGTAGTACCCTCAGAAAGATGGTAACTCTCTTCCTTCTGCCTATAAGATAGCCTGTAAGATAGAGTAGGCATTAGTGGCCGATGTGGTTAAGGCATCGGACAGTCCGCTGTGTCTTTAAATTGCTCAAGGCCGTTAGTTTAGGACTTGCGGTTGTAAGCTTTACCCTTTCCATGTACACTTGGTCCCATTGTTGCAGCTGTGTGTAATATAGTAAGAGGGTGTACACAGTGTTTACATCAAAAACATTCATTGGTACTCCGGCATCTACAAAGATGACTATTGTCCCCTGTCGTTAGCCAGAGGATGAATTCACTGGGGAACTGCTTATAAAAATCAGAAACTAGCTTGTCACAAGGTATGTGGTTTATGTATGTTATTATATATAATATGTGTTATTACTCAGTTGTTATTTTTCCTCAAACGAGTATACGAAATATGTTTGTTTGTTTCAGTTTGCATTGTTTTACAGACATGAATGTTCGTAGGCGATTTTCAGAAATTTGTACCAAGAATCGATTTACGTTTCTAACATAAAACTTATGTTTTTGTACATATACAGTTTTATTTGCAATACTTTTGGAAACTTTTGTATACTTTGAAAAAAGTTATAAAACAATATTTTAATTTTTTTGTGGTTCAAAGTTGATAGTTTTAATCCAGGAACAGAATTTTCCTATTCCAAAGGTAATAACTGTTTTATTTTTATTATTTTTTTTTTTGCCTAGAGTCAGTGAATTCTACAGTTCTTTTTGAAAGCAATAATATACAACGCTTCACAATTTAAACATATTTTTTAACTGCTAGAAGTTTAGTGTAAATCATTGTGCACAGCAGGGTCAAGCTAGAAATAAATAACGGATCTTTCAGTATTCCTGGGGTCCTTATTCGTGTTGGTCAGAGAACTATGAGGTCTCACTTTTTTTAATTGTGTAAGACTGATGAAATTGTTAAGATCCAATGCGTATAACGTGACTTAAATTATCACGATTGAAGAAACAATGTGAACAGGCAATTTTCGGAGGAATAAATGTTTCAACATGCTTGCAAACTATCAACTTCTTGAGAAGTAAAATATTCCGCAAATATTTTACAGAATCACCAATTGTTGACAAATAATTTGTGGTTTCTTCACGATCAATCCATTCTACAGTGATGAAATTCTAACCACAAAAAAATTAAACTAATCGGTGTTTTCTTGTCGTAAATTGGCTTCTATCACACATAACCTAACAACTTGGCCTACTTTACGTACAAAATACACACGGAGTATATCACTACTTACCATTTTTTCGATATAATCCGGTTTGTACAAATTAGCATTTTAAAAACACTAACGAGCATCTGTTTTTCTCGATAATGAATCATACACGATTAAATATCTAATGATTTAAAAGACATTTTTAAAGTGACATTAACTTCGTTATCGTGAAATATGTTAACCAGTAATCTGTCGTATTTTCAGTTCAATCGTGATTTATAAATCCTTACTATTCGTTAAAACTAGTAACTGATAGAAGTTTAAATAATAGCGGCAAGGAATTGTCTCGCTGACGTGATGGGAGCGAATTCCGAAAGTATTTTTCATCTTGACCGTTGTTTGAAACTCTGATTCCACCATTGTAGTGATAAATTCAAATTTTAAACTAAAAAATGCATTTCGGATTAAAAAAACGAACCCTGATCGTAGTAAAATTTAATTTTTAACGTATTTTGAAAATTCAAAAAGTTAAATTGTACAGTTTGTAACGACGATTGCGGTTGTGAAACAAGATTTTCAAATAAAAGCATTAAAAAAGTTATGAGTCTTTAAATATCTGAAATGGCCGCCATTTTGATACTGTTAAATCAATTTTAGCTAGAACATTTGCATAAGTTTTTATTAAAAAATAATTTGTGTGCCATGTTTAAATGAAATCAACTAAAATTACGAACGTGAGCGTGGTAAAACACACATTATACGTAAGGTTTTGATCATTCTCTAAGATTTGAGATTTTATTAATTGTGTGAATAATTTGATTATTAAGTAACAGTTAATTATAAAAGATCTTCACGTTCCTAAGTATCAGAAAACAACCAATTTTGAGCCATTTAATATTTTACACTGGTCGTAAAGCTATACATTAAGCACGTAATCAAAACGAAGAAGTAGCTATGTTTATGAACAATTTTAAATTGATTGTTACACTTTATTTTCATTTTTTCAATTTAAACGCAAACCGAAAAGGTTTTCATAGCAGCGAACAGTTTTTCATGGCTACCTATACATCTTTATCGTATAGGCCTTTACAGGGTATACCCTCTACAAAACCGACATTAATCGGATTCGAACATTTCATCAAAATAACGAAAAAAATCATATAAATATAGGTCATGATACCTTTTTTTACAAAATAACTGTTACTAGATTTTTTTGTTTGTTTTACTAAATATTTTATCTTAAACGATTGAGATCAAATTTGTACTGTTAACATCTACTTTGTAAAAATAACAAACGTATTCTAAAAATCCATTCTTAAATGACGCTCTTTAAAAAAATAAATGAAAATAACTCAAAAACATTTAATATGTATTAGAATCGTACTTACAGTAATAGTATTTTTTGCTCGTTTAATGTACAATCGAATAGTATAACTAACAAAACAATCGAACAATGGGCAATGGGAAAAAGGCATCCATTACAATTTTTACCTATTATTACCTATTATATTAATAGGTAATATACATTACCTATTATATTTAATAGGTATCGCCTAACGAGCTCAACAAAACAGTATTAATGTCCTCGTATTAATTAAACGTTGTGTTAGTCCTCATATTAGTTGTTGTTCGATAGTTTTGCCATTCGATAGAAAATTAAACAGTCACAAAAGTACACGTGTGGAACTCGCGGAGTTACCGACAGAAGCGCAGTTTTTGTTAATACCTTTGCTGAATATTTAATTAGTTTGAAGATATGTTTTAAAATATCTGGTTTTGCTTAAATAAATACGTGAACCTAGCTTAAATATTAATTACTAGTAGTTGTAGTAAAACATCAGTTGTTTTATATTAATTCGTAACGATCAGCTGATTCCATTGAACAGCTGATAGGCTATAATAATTTTCAAATTACTGAAAGTTTGATAGTTAAAAACTAGCAATATTAACAACAATTATTATAAACGTTTATATTAATTCCGAATGTGCTATAAACGGTTAGAACGTGCATGTGTTCTTCTACTAAGGAAAAATACCTAAATCAAAACAACACAACGTTTTCATAGAAAAGAAATTCATTTCCTCTTTCGTTCCATACTTCTGTTACATTCTACCGTTCGGCAGACTTTTCTTCTATTCAGTCCTCTCGCCAAGGCTAATAAAAAGCTTCGTGATTAACAACAAAAAATTGTTTAACATTTAGTTTTTTTAACAAAATTGGATTGATCGTTATTTTGGAATGAAAACAAATTATTTTATTATGTTCCTTACATTCATAAGGTGCAAAATTTCAACTCAATCGATTCAGCCGTTCTAGAAACATAAATTATTTATTTATAAAAACAAAATGAAAGATAGGCGGTTAAAGGAACGTTTCTAGACGTAAGTTAAAATAATTTTTTTCAATTAATTTTTTGAAAGGAATACATATATCCGAGAAGTACAAGAGCTACATTGAATTATAATTTATTCATTTTAATTTATTGGAAGAAAACTCATCTGGACGGAACTCGAAATCGAAACATTTGTTTATTGTAACTATACAATAGAACTTTATACAGAGAGAAAGTAGACAAACCTTTAAATCCAGAGCTCAAATCAGTTTAATTTTCGTGATATTTTTAACACTGAGTAAATTTAAAACGTTTCAGTAATTTTTGACTAGTTTTATTTCTTGACATTCATACTTTAAGTAAGACTAATGTGGAGGAATCGTTGTTAGCAGGCAGGAGTACAGCAGTAATTCCAGTCTCGATCCTATGACCTTGAAATGATGATTGATGACGCAACAGGCTGGCCAGTGTTTTTAACCAACAAGCCCGTTCATAAAATAACATTGAAATAACACATACATTTGGTAATTAAATTACTTTAGTTTTTTTATAAACAATGAAAAGTAAATTTAAATAAGACAATTTAAGTTATGAAAAGTTGGTTGTATGTCCTAATTTTATAACAACAGTTTTGTTAAAAATACATCGATAAATTGTAACATCATTGAAACAGATGTGTGCAAAATGTTATCAGCTGATCGCAGTAAATACGTTCGTAGCTAGAACATCTGAAAAAATCATAATATTGCGTTAGTACTTAGGCCTATACAGCAAGTTGCTTGCATGTTTATCTTTCAGAAAATTTCGAGAAATTTGCAAAACTTGTTTATGAAATTCTAACGTAAACCTTTAAATTAAATAATGTACCAAACATTACATAGACCTTTTCACGTTAAGTTAAATTATTTAAAAGATATTCTAGTGTAACACGTAACTACCCAAGCAGAATTTACATGTAATTATCTGTAAAATTCGTTTTAAAAGGTGTCGTTTTTTAATCATTCTAATTTTTTATGAAAATTCTTCTTCATATACGCAATGAGGATTTATAACTCAACTCAATGTTGCTAATTTGAAACAATAAATATTTATGATAGGGGATAAATCGAAAAATCAAAAACAAATCAAAAAAAATTGACGTCGGTCAGGCGTTCCATGTACTTCCAAACTATAAATTTCAGATTTGGATTTATTTTTTTTTAACGAATAGATTTTGATAAAATCTGATTTTGAAGTTCTTTACAAACGTGTTAAAAAAGAAAATACTTAATAATTTATAAATTGTCACTAGACAGAATGCACGGTATCGGCCAAGTTATGGGTAATGATAGCTGCTATGTCTTCAATTCTTGAATTTGTAGGTTTTAAGTGGTAAATTATGTCATTCAGGTTCCCCTAGAACCAGAAGTCCACAGAGAACCTCAGAAGCAAAAACACTGAACATTTTCTTCCAAATACGCGATTTTCAAATTGTTGTGTTTAAAAAGATTTTCACTTTATTTTCAGTATGTGGCGAGCTCTATCATGTATAATCTTCATACTATGTTCTTGTAATTGTATAGTTACCTTTTTACGTAGCCTATTTAAGAAGCATTTTCCAGCGGTTGTGATTGGTTTGGTGAATTTCTTTTAACGTCTTCAAACAAAATACGAACCAATGATGAAATACTGTAACCTCTAACTCATAAACCTTGTTAGGCTACTTTGAGAGGGTTAGTAAGAGACCATACAGGTATTCTGCAACTATGAGTTTCTGTACAACCAATCAGATACAAGTATGCTTCATTTGTCCACAAGATTTTATCCAGCTTTCCTCCATCTAACGACATTTGGGCCAATGATAACAAAAAGTCCCTTAGGGTTACCAGTATCTTTAAGTTGGCTCTTCATTTGAATTTACAGAGGTATAATTGCCTTCTAAGAATAAGCCTATGCCATACTCAAGTTATTAAACAATTTTCCTAACACTACTTTCACCATATTGTTATGTTATTAGCAATTACATTAAAACACGCAAGACTTCGACAACAAAGTATCGTCTTCGTGATTTTGTTAATCTTATCGAACTAATGGTTTCATTCTTCTGCACTAAGCCGCCTCGGTGGCCTAGTGGATAGCGTACTAGGCTTTCACCCCGAGGACCCGGGTTCAATTCCCGGCGAGGGTTTGGCATTTTTATACGCTATAAATCATCCCATCGTCTGCATTAGCCCAAGTGTGCACAATAGTCGGACGTTAAACACAAAAAAAAAAAAAAAAAAAAAAAAAAAAAAATCTTCTGCACGAGTTTCCAATAGCTTTTTCATCCATACAGGCTCAACACATCATTCATCCCTTAGGGTGCTCAACACCAGAAGTCAGTCCAGTCGCGTCAGGTGCTCGAAGATTCAACCAACTAGTAAGGTATTTGTTTAAAGCAAGTATCGATTTCCTACGTCCAGTCCAATCTGGTTCGAACCAGTCAAGACTGGCACGGACTCAACAAATTGAATTCCAGTCAGTCAACGAGCGTTATTCCGTCAGTTCATGTTCAGTTTGGCAGCAATAAGTACGATCTGTTTTAACAGCCACGAGATCTTCCAGTTACATAAGGACCTATCGTCAGTCAGCAATTACCTTCAATCACCGATAATATTATTGTACTTATTAATGCAGCCATTAATAATATTTTATTTGTTTTTTTCACTTCTTTTATAGTAAATTATATATTTTTAATTAAATATGAATGAAATGTTAAAAGTTACGTATCGCACTGTTGTTTACACTGAATGTTTGTGATTATTTATCACAAAAATTATATATTTTGTAAACACAAGATTTATTATCAACAAACAAATTGTTTTCCTTGCAACTAACGAATAATGTTAAATTAATCCTTTTTAATATCAACAATACTACAAGTAATTTTTCAGATTGAATTTCTTGGTAGTCGTTCATATTTTGCTTCACTATTCTGTCGAAAAAGTTACAAAATTTAATTGGATCATTCATAGCAAGAGACGAAAGTTTTCTCCTTACATTTACAGCACGTAACAGTAATTTCCTTCTTTGTCTTTCTTTTCTTCTAGGAAGAATAATGAACTGAATAATATCTGAGTCCATCTCGTTCAAAGGTAATTGCACTAATAAATACACAGTTTAGATATGTCAATGACTGGTTCAGAACGAGATCGTTTGACATAACTGGACTTGATTTCTTTGGTTGGACTGATTTGGTGTGCATTCTCAGCCTTAGGCCATTACGAGTACGATAATGTCACGCCGTTGAACAGTTTCTGCTACTTTCGTAATGGCCTTGACTTCGTCCGATACGTGATTGTGGGAGTAACAAGTAACATGTGTACAGTGTTTGTGTGTGTGTGTGTGTAAAAACACAGTTCAAGAGTAAACAAAGTATAACTATCATTAGAGTTGGCCGACATTCGAACAAAATCTGATTAGGAATCGAAACACATGTTTTTATATCATTTAAATACGTCATTCAGATGTTTAATTTATTTGATTATGAGACGAGAAAGTTTGTTGTGCAATGCACTATTGTTCTCTTGTTTGTACCTTAAACGAATTCTTTGTCTTCCCACAGATAACGTTCTATATAATAATCGTTGTTGGTAATGAAAAGCGGTTTGCTAATCACAGTTATGTTTCCATCAATTTTATCATACGTCAACATTGTCAATTGAAGTTTGTCATCGTAGGTTGGAATCATCATTCTGCCTCCATCGTTCAGCTGCTCGAGAAGCTGTCAACAGACGTAATAAACAGTCACAAATAATTTACAACGGTATTTTTTCGTGATAGATATTTTAAATTTTTGAATCTGCCTAAGTAATCCAAATGGCCTGTATACAAAAGGCAATTAGGCTGCCATTCACTCAATCACTCATTACAAAATATGCATAACTATAAATTTGAAATTTGACCCTCGTGTTGGTCTGGACTTCTGGATGTCTAATAAAAAGACAGTTTTAAAGAAAGTGTTAAAATGGAAGTAAAATTAACTTTACATTTTATTTTCAAATCCAAAATGTTATGAAAATTGGTACAGAGTTTAATATTAGCCTTTTCAGGTGCCTTGAAAGGGTTTTCCAAAACTCCACTGCTACAGGTTAAAATGGAGAGAATTAAAATTTGTAATCGAGTGTTACAATTATTTGTTGTGGAAGATACGCTGCGTCCAAGCGATTGCTACTATTTAAAAAGAAATCTTTAAAAATTTGTTAAAGTAGGAAAAAAATCATCAATCACTTTATCTCTTAAATTAAACTGTTATATGTTGGAATATGAATTTTTCTTCTGAATTTTTTCTGAAATTTAAAATTTTTAAGTTTATCTTTGAGTTTTTTTTGCGAGGACGATGGCTCAGCGTTAGCAGTAAGAGAGTAACTGCGGCTAGAACTAAGAGCTTTAAGGTACGCAGTTCAGAGACACAGCAGACTGTCCGGTGCTATTTTCACAGACCACCGAATCTCCTCGCTTACTAAGTGATAATTTTGTGGGTTCAAACTACCGAAACTTGACTTGGAAATGGTAATTCCCTTTATTTCTAGACGATTGCAAATAAAACTTGCAACAAATTATAACATTAAAAGGATAAAGTAAGACTTAAAGTGTACAAAAACTAAAACGCATTAATCGAGCTGGAACAGTTCTATATATTAAGAACTGTTCTATATATGTACACACTGTTTCTGTGTGTACATTAAAAACTTTAAGTTTTATGGTTTCCAGTTTCAGAGAACAGTAATGTATGCTTATAAACAAAACTGTAATAATTTATAAATAAAAAAAAACAGGGTTGTTGTTTAAAAATACTTAATCATTTGTGCAAGAACTACAATTTTTCTTTTTCGAAATTCTACTCCGAATGAAAACGGTGATTCCCAGCGAAGCCGCTGGCTCCTTATTAAACTATATCTTAACAATACAACAACGATCTTCCGATTGCCGTTCATCTTCATTTGGCTCAGCTCAACGCAGCTCAGCCCGGCCTTAACAATAATAATCCTACCTTCACCTTCAGCTTATTTATTGGTGGAGGTGGCTTGTCTTTTTGCACCAAAGCTTGCTTCTGCACTATTTTCCTAGTGTTTGGTATATCATCGGGGTTTTCACCTTCTGGAGAACTTTCAGCTTTCCTTTTTTTCATTTTTCTTGAAGTTTTTTTATTTCTTATCCATTCAGTTTCCTTAGCGAGGTCCTCTTCATCAGTATAGTACTCATCAACTCTAGTCGTCAGTGGGGTTTTGTTTTCTTTATTTTTACCTGCCACCTGCAAGTTCTTTAGAGTACTATTTTCTGTTTTCAGATTTAAAACTTCTTCTTTTAATTGATTTATTAGCACCTCTACTTCACCTAGCCTTTTTCTGAGTACTTTATTTTCTTCTTCTAGTTTGTCAGTTTTTTCGGCATCTTTACTCCTTTCTAGTGAGTGTTCATTTTTTGCTTCCTTCTGTTTCAAAGGGGCGTTATTTTTGGGTGGTGTTCTTCCCAACATTAAACTTTTCCTAAAGGGATTATTAGGATCTTCTGTAAGCAATAGTTGGCTCCCCCCAGAATCCTTGGAGCCAGCCTCCGAAGAGGGTGGATTTCCCAGTTTACCTGGACTGCCACCTAGGGTAAAACATCCGTTTGTTTTCTCCATTGCTCATTTTTAATCCAAAATTATTGGTTTGGGTTCTTCCGCCTATTCAGTCGTTGAGATTCATCCTCTTCTGTCTTCAGAGCCGTTGACCGTAGTTCTTCCGCCTCATCTTGCCATTCGGATAAATCCTCTTCCGCCATCACAGCCGTTGACCATTTATCACCTTGTAGTCCTAGGCAGGAGCCCTTACAGGGTACTGTCAGCCGGGCCAGCTGAGCCCTGGTTTTTTTAACGAGGTTGTTACTCCTCCCCCTCCTCCTTCCCATCAAAAGACGGGCCCCGGGCTTGGGACCGGTGTTGGTGTAAAGGATTTTGCATCAGTGAAAAAGTTACTAAATATGGATAAAGTAAGCAAATTAGTTTCCCTTAATAGTGATGTGTGGAAAATCAATACACTAGACTCTGATGCCTATAGAGCTCTGACAACAAAATTAAATGAAGAAGGCACTCAATTGTACACATATGAAGACAAAAAAGACAGGCCCATCAAGGTAATGGCTAGGGGTTTACACCCTACTTGTACTAAAGATGAAATAATCGAGGAAATAACGCATAAGGCAGGGTTAAAAATATTAGATGCTGTCAACATTATCAAAAGAGAAAAAAATGTAGAAAAAGATGGACAAGAAACAATTTGTAAAAGAGGGCTTCCATTATACATGCTCACATTTGATAATAAAGAAGATGTGGGAAAATATATAATATCAAATCTATCCTTCATATGAGTGTCAAGATTGAGCCACTAAGGAAAACAACGAACTTGATACCACAATGTAAAATTGTCAAGGATTTAATCATACAATGAAGTACTGCCATAGAGAATCCAGATGTGTAAAATGTACAGGCAAACATGCAACTTACCAGTGCACAACAGATAAAAATGTTCCACCAAAATGTGTAAATTGTGGAGGGGAACATCCTGCTAATTATCGTGGGTGTGAAGTTGCAAAGGAATTGCAAAAATCCGGAATAAAACTAGTAATCCTCAGCAAAGATTTCAAAAGAAGAGGAAAAAGTATGACTTTATCGCGGATGATTAAAAGACCTGAGGAAAATAATAAGGACGAAAACAGGAGATTATACTCACAAGTGGTTCAGACTAGGCCTATTGAGGTTAAAAACGCAGAGAAAAATAATGTATTATTAGAAAAATACTAAGGAGGCTGGAGGATATAGAAAAACGATTGGAAGCTAATGATAAGAAATTTGAGGAAGTATCCACAAACCTAGCAGATATTAACAGCTATTTTAAATTAAATAAATAAAACCTTCAGGATATCAACCTGGAACGCAAATGGATTGTTACAACATATTCAGGAACTAGAAGTATTTTTGAATTCTGAAAAAATTGATATATGCTTAATATCTGAAAGTCATTTTACGAAATCATCATATGTCAGAGTACGTGGCTATTGCTGCTATTCTGCTGTTCATCCAGCAGATAAGGCAAGAGGGGATCAGTATTACTTGTGAAGGATAACTTGCAACATTTTGAGGTCTTAAAAATTGAAGAAGAATCTTTCCAGGTTATAGCCATCAGGATTCAAACTAATAAGTACAAAGAATATAACATTGGTGCTATATACTGTCCACCAAAATACAATTTAAAACAAGAGGATTTTGTGCAACTGTTTGAAAAACTGGGCAGCAATTATGTTGTTGGAGGCGACTTCAACGCTAAACATACATATTGGGGTCAAGATTAATTAATCCTAAAGGAAAAGAATTATTAGCAGCAGGAACAGCACTAGGATGTGACTTTCACTCTGGGGTAGACCTACTTACTGGCCGACAGATACTAATAAGATACCTGATATTATAGATTTCTTTGTAACAAAAGGAATTTCAGAAAATTACATTTACGTGGAAGACATTGAGAGTCTCTCCTCAGATCATACACCAGTTCTAATGACAATCAGTGAATTTATAATTACAAACAAGGCATCAGCACCGACATTGACAAATGCTCGAACTAACTGGCCCCGGTTTAGCAGCCTGGTGGAAGAAGATATAAATTTAAATGTACCAATTAAAAATCCAATTCAGCTGGAAGAAGAACTAGACAGATTTACTGAAATTATACAACGTGCTGCCTGGAGGAGTACTCCTGTAAAACACAAACAAAGTTGTAAAGAAATCAATTACCCAGTTGAGCTAAGAGACTTGATAAAAGAAAAAAGAAGGACAAGAAAATATTGGCAAATGAATCGGTTTCCAGAGACAAAAACAATGCTAAATAAGTTGTGTAACAAAATTAAATCCTTTATAAGAGAACTTAAGAATGACACAATTAACAGATTCTTAGAAGAGTTATCCTCACAAAGGACGGAGAGTATTCTCTTTGGAAGGCCACAAAGGGAATTAAAGACCTAAAACACAAGATTATCCAATTAGAAATGAGGACGGTACTTGGGCTAGAAGTGCCCAGCAAAAGCTAATCTCTTCGCAAAATATTTAGAAGAAATATTTCTTCCACTGCCAAGGCAAACGTGCGAAGAAAGCATACCTCTGATAGAAAAACAGGATAATGTAAAAATAACTCGGTGACACTTCAAGAATTAAAAATGAAATTAATAAGTTAAAATCAAAGAAAGCTCCTGGATTTGATCTAGTTACTGGTATGATAGTTAAATCTCTACCAGAGAAAGGACTTAGGAAGTTACTTTACCTAATCAATGCAGCTTTAAGATTGAAGTATATTCCTCTTCAATGGAAGACAGCTGAAGTTATTATGATATTGAAACCAGGCAAACAACCAAATGATAAGACGTCATATAGGCCAATTTCGTTATTACCAACGATTTCCAAGTTATTTGAAAAGCTGTTGCTAAAAGACTAAGGCCCATCATTGAAAACAGGAAACTTATCCCAGAACATCAATTTGGTTTCAGACGAAGGCATTCTACATTAGACCAAGTTCATAGGATCACAAATATTATAGAAAATTCTTTTGAGAAAAAAGTTTGTGCAAGTATATTTTTGGATGTAGCGAAAGCCTTCGATAAGGTATGGCATGAGGGCCTAATTTGGAAGCTGCAGAGAGATCTACCAAAACAATATTATGAAATTCTAAAGTCATATTTAACTGGTAGACATTTTCGAGTGAAATACGAAGGAGAATACTCGGAATTGAAGAAAATATCAGCTGGGGTTCCACAGGGTAGCGTTTTGGGACCTGTGCTTTACTTGCTGTACACAAGTGACCTTCCTACTGCAGATGATACAACCACTGGTACGTTCGCAGATGATACTGCAATCTTAGCTACGGGTAAGAAAATTGAAGAAGCTGTGATGAAGCTTCAACGAGCTACAGATGAGGTGTGCAAATGGACCAAAAAATGGCGCATTAGCCTGAACGAAACCAAGTCAGTGAATGTAAATTTTACAAATCTTAAGATAGATCATTCCATCCCAATTACAATAAATTTATACCAATTCCCCAAGCTAACTCTGCTAAGTATCTGGGAATGACCTTGGATGTGAAACTGAAATGGAAGGAACACGTAAAAAAAGAAAAAGCAAGAATTGAATTTTAAATTTAGAAAATTGTATTGGCTAATTGGAAGACAATCCAAACTGTCAATTCATAATAAGTTATTAATATATAAACAGGTTTTAAAGCCAGTGTGGAACTATGGAATACAGTTGTGGGGCTGTACAAATAAGACGAATATTAATACAATTCAAGTTTTTCAAAATAAGGTACTTCGAAGCATTGTTGACGCACCATGGTATATACGAAATGACAACATTCATAGGGATTTGAATGTAGAGTTTGTCAGTGAAGAAATCAAAAGCAAGCATTGAAGCATGGACACCGCATCTCACATCATGAATGCTCCGAGGTTCGGGGACTGATGGTTACACCTACGTCAGATAGAAGACTGCAAAGAACTAAGCCTTCTGATTTGATTAGTAGAGAATAACCATTGGGTTATAACTCTATATAAACGTACTATATTTACCGATTGTGTTCATAGAAATGTAAATTACTAGATGGGTTTCTGACTCAGTTGTAATATTATTAATAAAAAAAAAAAAAAAAAAAAACCTTCAGCTTTATACAGTTACTGTGTGACCTCGACAATACTTACTACTTTCGGAGTTTCAAGGGAAACAGGCGATACGTATATGGCATCATAAGGTCCGTATTTAACAGCTGTTTTCCTCCAGTTACCATCTGAAATATTAAAATAATAATAATAATAAGAAGAAGAAAGAAGAAGGAGAAGAATTACAATTTTTGGAATCAATACGTTTCATAATCTACTCTCTCTCTCTCTCTCTCTCTCTCTCTCTCTCTCTCTCTCTGACTCTACCTTCCTTTCTTTCACCCTCTCTCCCTCTCCTTCTCTCTCTCCCCCTCATCATCTTTTTCTCTCCTTTTTTTAATCATTCTAATAAGTTACACAGAGAAAGTTTAAAAAAATAATATTTAATATTTAATATTAAGAGAAATTATTACAGTTAAATACTCACGTTTAAAATCAATCGTTCCACATTTTGCCAGTTGGATGTGATTTTTAAAAATATTGTCCACCCCGAGGCTCATGATCTGCGGATCGTCCTCCACACCGATCACGGTCCCAGACTTGCCGACCATCAGCCCCATGCAGACGGCCAGATACCCGCTGTGAAACCCGATTATCAGAGCCTTGTTGCCTTTCCTTAGGTGTTTTTCTAGCGTCTGCAGTACCAAGGCGTGCTGGAAATTTCAAAAAGTAAAACAAACGCGAAATGTTCTTCATGTTTAATAATGTTTCGATTAAAGTCTTTTAAGGAAAAAAACCTGTTGTGCCAGCTGCCGACGGAATTCTGAGGGAAAATAAACCTTGACCACCGTCGGAACAATTTTACATATTAATTTCTTATACTCCATATGCAGAACACTGACTTCAGTTATGAATCTTTATTAAATGCAAAGATTGAAGCAAAATCTAACGATTTTCAGAGTTTACTGACAGTTCCCGAGGCGGATTTTCTTAACAAACAACAACATAAAACCGTTTTATGTTGTTAGTTCGTTATTTAGTTAAGAAGAAAGAGATGTGAATACAGAACAAAATTTTAGGAATCCGAGTATACAAGAGAAAACCTCAAATACACTCAATGTATGACTTCAATAAAATGATAGTGTACATTACATTCTACGTCAATTATGGTATCACACGCCAAAACGTAACAAAAATTGTTTTACAAAAATTCGAATAAAAGTTTCTGTAATACGAAAACAAATGGGAATTGTGAAAACAGCGTTGATCTATTTTAAATTGAATTATACATCTAATAATATATAATACATTGAAAATATTTTAAAAGTTTTGTCATCTTAAAAGGTAACTGGAAACAGCTTTTGTGAAACTGGAAAATTAACGATTTTCAGTTGATCATTTTTCAAAAACCACACGATATATTAAAAAGTAAAAACAACACGTGAAATATACGGACTTTCTTCTTTAATAAAAATGCTTTTGTAATTGTTAATATTAAACACAAGGTAACAAAATCAGTTTTTAAAAAAAAGTGACAACTGGGAATTGTTAAAATTAAGGAGTTTTATAAGCATTAAAATGCTCCTAATTCTATAATCGTTCAAGATATCGAGTTGAGTTTTTCGTAGATCGATTTAAAATTAAATTTTACACCACACACACACACACACACACACACACACACACACACACACACACACACACACACACACACACACACACACACACACACACACCAAAATATCACACTTGTTTAAGAAAATCAGAAGAAAAATTCCGATAACTCGGAAAGAAATAGAAATTTTGAAAGACACACAGTAGATCGATTTTAATTTGAATTCTACATATAACTGAAGGTATATCGAAATATTTTTCCAGGTGTTTTTTCAGCTTAAAAACACGAAGGATGATTTGCATTTTTGAAAAAAAATGAAAATTTATTATCTTTAGTGAATGGTTACTCAAAAACCACAAGAGATATTGAAATGGACGTGGAGATAAAGTTCGAAAATAGTGATGATAGTAAACACTTACGTATGAGGCTCAGATTGCCCAAAAACAGTCGTGCCAGAAGCAAACAGCAGTTATTTTGTTTCTGAAATTCTTACTTAATGATGGAATATTTATGTTATTACAACTGTTTATAATGAAACAAAAGCCTAACGTAAAATTTATACATGTATCTAAAACATAAACTAAGTCGCCTAGTCCTGTGTTCTTCTTATGATTCACGAGTGGTCAAAAAAGTAATATTATGATCAGGAAACCATAAGTCACTTGTAGTTTTTTATTTCATTCGTAACTTATGATTTCCTGATATCATATACTGTATTTGTTTTACTTATATGCATCTAGTATTACGTGGGCATCTAGTTCTATTTGCTAACTTTATGCTTTAAGTCAGACACTTGAGAAAGAAATACTTTCAAAATGTGTTGTACTGTTTTTATATACACAAAATATACCAGATTTCAGAATAAAAAAATAACATAAATAGTGTTTACTGATTTATTTGAAACACTTCTAAGTAATTTTATTAAGCTAAAGGAAATTTTTAACTTTATTTGTTTACCATACTTGGGTTTTAATTTAACATTTATCGCATTAGATGGATCGATAGTTACCAGTGGTGGAGCGCTGTCGACAAGTCGTTTTTGAAGGTCTACATTCCAAACAGTCTGGTAAGGGGATTCGGGAACGTAAAACTTACGGTCTACTTGTGACATAATATGTGCTACGTAGGAGCTGTTAAGGTAGCCTTTAACTGAAACATAAACCAAGTTAACTCTCTAATTTCCTAATATCAACTTGGAATTGAGCTATCAGTGCGGTCATTATATACATAAATTCTGTATGTATAAATTCTATATAACTTATGTATATATACTTAAGCCACCTCGGTGGCCTAGTTGATAGCGTACTGGACTTTCACCCCGAGGACCCAGGTTCGATTCCCGTCCAGGGCTTGGTATTTTCATACGCTATAAATCATCCCATCGTCTGCATTAGCCCAAGTGTCAGACAATAGTCTGACGTTAAACACAATATATATATATATATATATATATATATATATATATATATATATATATATATATATATATATATATATATATATATATATATATATATATATATATATATAACTCATGACCTACGGCTGTTGGGTGTTTAAATCTGTTGTTCCGTATATAACTGCTATTCCTTCAAAAGTAGTAAAACTTTGTAAATAGTGTCACTGCGGCAGAAACATAACTGCAGCCATTTTTTCAACGATTATCACGACAATAATGATTCATTATAAACTGCGTATTAATGCAATGAAGTAAATTCATTATACAAAAGTAAACATACAAGTCAATCCATGTAAAGTAAACATGCAAGTAAATAGGTTAGAAATACAGGTTAGTAATAAATGGCTAAAAATCCTAATTTATTGTACACATATCGTGATAAATTTATCTTACGCGCCTTAATATCGCTCAAGAAAATGGTACGAGTATTACACATAATAGAAGGATCAAACTTTTTAAACTCTTAACGTTTACTGAAATCCCTAAAACAGAAAGAAACATCACACACACACACACACATATATATATATATATATATATATATATATATATATATATATATATATATATATATATATATATATATATATATATATATATATATATATATATATATATATATATATATATATATATATATATATATATATATATATATATATATATATATATATATGTGTGTGTGTGTGTGTGTGTGTGTATATATAAATATATAGGTGCTACACAAAAAGTTCTTGAAATTTTTTCATAGAAATAAAATTGCTTATCATAACTCCTAGTTTCCACCGCCTCCTTCAAAATAATTTCCTTGAACGTGGATGCAGCGATCCTAGCGTATTTTCCATAATTCAATGGATCCCTGGAAGTCTACAAATGTAATTGTTCAAAGCACGTCCTGCGTTTCTGCCTGGATTTTTTTCCAAAACAACCTTTCAATTTCAACTCATTTTAGGGGAACAGAAAATATGTCGCTCCGGCACAATTTTTTACAAAATTTTTTTTAATATCTTTCTTGAATTTTGTACAATTTTCAATTTCGTGCAGTGCGATGATGTTTTTTGGTCGCTGATCAGCAGTCTCGGTACAAGTTCTACAGCGACGTGTCTCACGCCAAAATTGTCTGACAAGATGCGTTGCACGGACCTGTGCGATCTACAACAATAGCCTCTCGCACTTTCCCCATGTTTTCCGGTGCTGTGCTTATCGATGGTCGTCCTGAACGCCTAACGTCGTTGCAGACGTTTGTCTATCCATGAGGCGTCTGTACCACAAAATGGTTTTACTTTGACTCATAGCATTGTCACCGAGTGCTACCACAAACATGCGATGGGATTCTGCAGGAATTTTTTTTAACTTGAAGCTAAAATAAATGTAGGTTCTTTGTTCCTTCAAATCTGCCATTTACACAAGTTTAAAAATCGCATAAACACTAAAACACAACGTTACACAAACACACGAAAAGTAAAAACGCGGTCTCTCACCGTCACAGCAGTTGGTACAATGGTTTACAAAGTGTACTCTTCGCTTACTCTACCGGCAGCAGATCACACCTCAAACGGTTCGATCGTCGATTCAATATTTCAAACTTTTGGGTAGCACCTCATATATATATATATATATATATATATATATATATATATATATATATATAATATGTGTATATATATATGTGTGTGTGTGTGAGTGAGAGAGAGAGAGAGAGAGAGACAGAGGAGAGAGACGGCCCTTTTAAATCTTAAATAAATTATAATTTTTTTTGTATTACTATCTATTTTTTAATGACCGTCAATTATATAGTTTAATTAATTGCCTAAACAAATACAATTTTCAAAAACCTACACTGTAGATACTTAACAAGATCTCCTTGATCAATACAGGGGACGGTTCCATAAAGTGCATTAGTACTTTGTGTTATAAAAAGTATTAGTAGAACAGTGGAATAACACATCATCAGTCGTCAAACATCTACCTGAAAAAAATCAAGTATTTGTTTAAACAGTAAAAAGTAAAGAAAAACTTGAAACATTGAATACAATAAAGAGTTGAAAGAAACACTTGACACATTGAAACACGTTTGTTACTGTGCGTCGTAGGGGTGAACATATTGAACAAAGAATAAAACAGTGAAACAAATAAAACATCAAATAAGTGAACAAAAACAAAAAAGAGAAACAATAAAAGAGAAGAATTATGAGAACAAATACGTAACATAAAAAAAAACATAAAATAATTGAGAAAACACTGAATAATATATTGAACATTGAATCAATGAATGTAAAAGTTGAACAGTGAGTAAGGAGAAAAAAGTTACACAATAACAGTCAACAATGTAAAAAAACAATTAAAAAGAATTAACATTAAAACAATTTAGTTCGTGATAACGAATATCGAACTATTAAAAAAATAAACAAAAACATGAAACAGTGAGTGGTAATACCGTATATTAAAACCGTGAACAATGACAAAAAAGAAATGAAAACAATTGGACTAGTAAATAAATCATAAGGTACTGAAAAAAATGCTGATTCGCTCATTAAAAATAATATAAAAAAAAAACAGAGAATAGTAAAATAACCGTTATACAGTGAACTCTGTAGAACAGCAAGAACAAAACCACGACTCATAGAAACAATGAAGAATAAACGAAACTCTAAAACAGCTAAGAATACATTGAATCAGTGCAGTGACAGTTTTCTTCCTTTGAAACTCTTACTTGTTAAGATACATCCTAAACAATTAAAGGACAGCTTTAATTGAACGCTGTCGATTTCTTAGAACTCTTAATCTGTGATGTCGAAGTACTATTACCAAACATTACAAATACAACATTATTAAAATAAATAAATTAAATGAATTTCAATTAAATTAAAATAAATAAAATAAACAAATTAAAATAAAGTTTTTATTATTAAATAAAATGCCTACTGCTAACATTGTGTCTGCGATCAAATTTAACAAGCTTACTTCCATAACTGAGGCCGAGTACAACCAAGTGGCTTCAAAACCAATGCCTATTTGATAACTTTCGCCGTAAAAACGTCTGCTTAACATTGTCCGGGAACCATTCCATAGAAAACAAACTCCATCACGATTCCCAGATGACTGACTTACATAACCTCATCACTATCTCTTCGGTGTTTAACGAATATAATCTTAAAATTATTTCAGTAAGTAAAACATTTCTTTGAACTGATAATATTGAATGTCATTAGTGAATTAAACAGTTTGAAACATTTTGTTTCGGCACATTAAAAAATAACAAAATTAGTGGTAATTAACAGACGATATTTTTTTAATAAATATATGTACTAATGTCAGGTAACTAATGTTTTGATTTTATTTTCGTCAATCTTCATATTTCTTTGTCAATAGGCTAAAAAGTTATTTCTGAGCGTTTCTTTAGGGGGTGGGGGAGCTTACATATAGTCGAATTTGTTATAACGGCGCCGATGCAAAGTAATTTTTTTCATGCCGTCGATGTTATGCGACCAAACGTATTTTTTTAACATTGGTTTTAGCTACACCAAGTAGTATATAACTTGATTGTAGTGGCAAAAGTTTTTAAAAAATTACTCTAAATTTTACAATACATTAGAATCTTTATTATTGAAGTTAATGTGAACCAAGGTCAAGGATTTTACTTCATCTATGATTAGCTTTTTAGCTGAACATACATAATTTCGCATTGCATTGACAATCTATCGCAGGCTCAACTTAAGATAAGTGCTGCCATAATTACTACTGCTGATAAAGGAACGACTCTGCTGTAACACGTAATTGTTTCAGACTAAATTTTATATTGCATGTTTAGTCTATCCCATTACACTTTAGCTCAAAGTCGAATGTGATTGCGCATTATTACATATTCGTATTTTAATATTGTTTTTTGAAAAAAAAATATGGTAGAAATTCTAGCATATATGTTTTTGCACGAATACTGTATATCTAAATAATTAACATTTACACTGTATACTAATAAAAAGAATGTATTAATGCAACAACAATCTCTTTTTTTATTTGATATACTTCTAACTAACTTTTGCCGGCGAAGGCAGCTGATGATTTTAGCAATTCCACCATACCTCTAGCTCATACTATTCTTATTCATGTACTCAACACACACATTTCACTACTCTACATAACTTGGCTAACTCTAAATTGTAAGCGACCCGTGCAGATGGAGTGTATATCACCGGCCTAATGGTGTGTCAGACAGAGTCCTGGGATACCTGGGGACTTCCCAGCGTACCCTATCCATGAGGGATTCTGTGTGGGCGGACATAATTCACTAGCTGTTCATGGTCCCATGAATAAGAATGTTAACAGAATGAGCGGGAACTCGCCGCACAACAAAGGCTGACCAAATGTGTCACAACCTCCGTGATAAAGGTCAAGAATAAGGAGGAGACATTCAAAGGCAATTAGCAGAGACTTGATAAATGAAATAAGGTATCAATAAATCAAATATGTTATGACCTTTTAGACAACACATAAATGGTAAGAGTTAATTTTTTTTTTTTTAACGTCCGACTATTGTGCACACTTGGACTAATGCAGACGATGGGATGATTTATAGCGTATAAAAATGCCAAGCCTAGTACGCTATCTAGAATCGACCACCGAGGCTGCGAGTCCTCGGTAGAGATAATGGGTGAAAGCCTAGTACGCTATCCTCATGAATGATGCATCTACAGCCTGAAATACTACACCGATTTTGAACAATGATGACTCATTTAATCTGTTTTAGTTTCAAGATAAAAACTCCTAAAAATAACTACGTTTACCACTTTTAATAGAAAAACATTAAAACAATGTTCGCGCCTAAAGCCTAAACGCCTGAATCAAATATCATCAAAAATAAATTATTTTATTTTTCATGGCTGCAATATTTGCCTTTTTTATAAACATTATAAAAATGTTACCCGCATGGGGGTGCAGACTAACTGCACCTATTGAGAGGATTTAGACGTTCCTCGCGGTACCCGAGTCTAACACACACTTACACTTACAACACTACACTTACGACTTTACACTCACACTTACATTTAGGATGGCGATAATAGCCTCAATGTGCTTTTCGCCTTAAAATAAAAAAAAAAAATCTAAAAATGAGTGTTTACATATAGGCCTATAACATTGCAATAAACTGATAAACCCGTTACTTGTACATTAATTGATGGAAGAGCTGATCTATGAAATTAAAAACAACATTTTTTATGTTCTCTGTATTTCTTTATAAATGTAGAGCACTCACACTTTAGGGCTATTACAATCAAGGATTAAATAATTTCTTCACATACACATTATATCTTTTTCAAAAATTATTAGATAATTTATTTTATCATTATCATCTTATAAGGTATTTCTTACCAGTGACAAACCTACAAAAATGATCCAAATGAAACCAAGCGGTGAAAAAGTTCCCCGCCAAGCCTGCAATTAAAAATGTACTTAAGCCACCTTATAATTCCGCCAAGAGCCAGTCACCTGCTTACATAATTTACTGAACAGTACCAATCTTTACACTTGGCGACGGTGTGCCTTCCACGCTATTCCTCATTACTGTAATGACAATGGTGTTCTCCATATTGTTTCTTCTGCGCAGTGCATCAGCGCTGATATAAAATCATGAATAGGCCTATATTAAAAACACTTATTTGGGTTCACTCAGAAACCAAAACGTATTATTTAAGGAGGCCGCTTACACTATGAGAACCTATCGATCCCTTAGTAATTCACAAAAATAAATTTATACATACACAAGTTCACATAAAAATTTTAAATTTCACACCAAATTTTAACGTCGATCATTTGAGTATTAAAAATACCCCATTTTAACCTTCGTGATAGAATTTTAGGAAACTTTTCTTTGTGAACATTTAAAGCGTAAAATAAACCTTCAAATCACATTACATCTCTCAACGTCTGGAGGTACAGAAATAAAATATAAAGTTCAATTTAACCAACATTTTTTTTTATTTGTTTAACGTCCGACTATTGTGCACACTTGGGCTAATGCAAACGATGGGATGATTTATAGCGTATGATAATGCCAAACCCTAGCCGGGAATCGAATCCGGATCCTCGGGGTGAAAGCCTAGTACGCTATCCACTAGGCCACCGAGGCGGCGTTTAACCAGTAACGCAGTAACCCGTCCCCGCAGAGACCAGCTGCACTAGTCAATAGTCTAGCAGTAGTCAATAGACTAACTGAACCTATTGAGAGGATTTAGACGTCCCTCGCGGTACCCGAGTCTAACACACACTTACAACACTACATTTACGACTTTACACTTTACACTTACATTTACATTTAGGGAGGCGATAATAGCCTCGATGTGCTTTTCGCCTTAAAAAAAAGGAATAATGTTGTTTATGCGTAATAAAAAAGTAAAATATAAACAGTTTAACGAGGCCTAGAAGTAGAAATTAAAAAGGAAATAATTAAATTATTCCACTTCAAAATTAATAAATCACAACACACATAATGAAAAACTGAAACGTAGAAATCTAGATTGTAATTAAAATTAATATTGATTATAAAATAGCGAATTAGACATAATAGTTAAAGTTATGAATTCGTCAGTAGGCCTAGAAATAAATCAAGAAATGATCTGAAATAATTAAATAAATAGTCTAATTAGTATTCTTAGTATTTATAAATGTAATGAAACAAAGTAACCAATAAAATATATTACGTTCTAAATTATTCCTAAAACACACGAGTATATATATATATATATATATATATATATATATATATATATATATATATATATATATATATATATATATATATATACAAGAAGGTAACATGTACCAGGTAAAACCAATCAGAAAGAAAAACGCGAGACGAGAATGTAATAAGATTTTCCCAATTGGTAATTAACAATAAAACAATTATTAACTACAGCAATTCAGTAACGTTCAACAAAAGAGAAAAGATGCATTTCTATAAGTTTTAAGTATATAAAACACAACAGTAACGACTAACTGAAGATGACCACAGTTCATTTTTTGAAAAACTATAAGCCTACTAACGTAATAGTCTAAACGTGAAGAATACAAATAGCCGGATTGCTAAATATAAAATAATGAAAACTTGAAACTAACATTTACAGAATTTGAAATGTTTTCGAATGATCCATTTTACATTAACAAAAAACAGTAATTTCAAAATTAACCTCAAAATAGATTTATCATTGTCTTCTTTTACAAATATTGTCTCTGCCAGCACATCAATTCCGGCCCGAAATAAGAGGATGGTGTATAAAAATAAATGTAAATAAATTTGCGTAGGCGCCATTATAGTAATTTATAATTATAATTATAAATTACTATAATTATAGATAACTTTCATAGACTGAAATTTGAGCTCGACGTCATTTCCTCTTGTGGAAAATGGGAACAAGGCAGATAGTAAAGTTTATTGCATTTTTAAGAAAGTGACACCTTTATAATAATGGTATCCAGATATTATACCACAATAATTTTAAAAAATTCAAAATATTACTGTAAAAAAATACACGAAAACAATAATTACAGAAATCATGAAAATACTTGAAACCATACTTTAAAAATCACAAATTCTGATATAGCTTCGTTATGTTTTATCACATTAAAAAAAATAAAGTTTCATTTTGTTCATAATGAAATGGGCAATATTTTATCTAATTGGAGTAATTTTAATAAAATATAAGATTAAAAAGATATTTACAATTAAAACATTTAAATGGTCTTCATTTTCAAACTTTTCAAGAAAAAAATCTAGTTACTTTTTTAAACAGTCGTCAATACAGATACGTATACGTGTGCCAAATTTCATGAAGCTATCTTGAACCGTTCTCAAGATATAATTGTTTCTTATAAAACAAACAAAATGGCGGCTAGACAGAAAACGAAGCGTTTTGGAACCTATGTTTATTGGAGCTTTTCATGTAATTTTGATATGGGGAGTCACGCCCTGAATTCTTGGAACCTTTTGTAAACACTCTGTATATATATATATAATTATTTTTGTTATTATATATGATATAATATTGTTAAATGATATATTGTTGTATTTGTTATATGATATATGTAAGAGATGTATATATATATATATATATATATATATATATATATATATATATATATATGATATGTTTTTGATATGATTTTGGCATTTTCATAAGCTATAAATCATCCCATCGTCTGCATTAGCCCAAGTGTGCACAATAGTCGGACGTTAAACACACACAAAAAAAAAAAAAAAAAAAAAAATCGATATAATAGTGTACGCGATTCGAAGGTAAAATGAAGAGGTTCCAGGACAGGGTCAAGACCAAAATACCATATAGGATTTCTGAGGCAGAGAGGACGGCAAGATCTGAAAGGATGAAGAAATACTGGGCGGACAGGAAAGCACGACACACTGAACATTGATTGATCAATCGTCCCCCAAAGTGGGTGAAACGTAGAAGAAGAAGTGTACGCGATAGGTACTTTGACATAATAATATAGAATATCAAACATGTTGTTCGTTAAAACACAATTGATTACAATAATTACTTGAATTTTTGTATTCTCTTAGTAAAACACACAGATATTCCAACATAAACAATTAACATACAATTAATACTGATCTGTTTGTTATTAATATTCAATGAAGAATGCGGGCACAGAACAAACATCTGTGTTCGGAAACCAGCTCTTCAACATTACCTCTATCCCCTCATTACTATGCCGTTACACTTTTCTGTCGCATATTAATGATTTGTATAATATTTGTAGTGTAGTTACTTGTAAAACTAAATTATATAACTGCAGCGCTGCTGGTAAATTCTGGTCAAACAAGACGTAAGAATATGGTTGGTGGTACAGCTGTAACAGAAAAATCACTTTATAAAAACCAATTTTATTTTCATAACGTTCCAAATTATGAGTCCTAACCTAACCAAACTGCCTTTTAGTCGTTAGTAGTCACCATTAGACACAAATTCAAAAATTTATATTTGCATACTGTAAATAAAAGGTGCAAAAACACAATAGCCTCTAAACTTTGTCATATTCTATTCATTCTTCGAAATGTTCGAGAAAAAAGGGAAATCAACATAATTTCTCAAAATCGCACTAATTTTGCTCGACACATATATAAAACAATACGATGTTAGGACAGTACGAATTAACTCTCAGTCCTAAGTGTCCAACTTAAAACCTCAACACGCAACTAGAAGATAACTCTAGATGCTTGAGCTTATGTTAAAATACTTAAAGAAAAAGAATATTTAACAACCAGAAAAGAAATAAATACGTGAACCTAGCTTAGATACTTTAAAATGTACATATTTTATTTACGTAAATTTATTATTTACTGTAGTTATAGTAAAAGATCAGTTGTTTTATTCGTAACGATCAGCTGATTTCATTGAACAGCTGATAGGTTATAATAAGTTTCAGGTTATGCTGTTAAAAACTAGTAACAATATTATGAACGTTTATATTAATTTCAAATTCAATATAAACTGTTACAATGTGCACGTGTTCTTCAACTAAGGAAAAATACCGTAATAGAGAGAAATACAGAGACAAAATTCGTTTGCTCGTTCCATATTTCCGTTACATTCTTCCGTTCGGCAGATTTTTTCAATATTCACTCCTCTTGCTAAAGCTAACATGAAAAGCTTAAAAAATTCCATCACCCACCTTATTGCAGATGTCCTTATGTTTAGTTGATAGATTTCAAGCTGACTGGTCGTTGGCTGTCTACCACAAAAGAAAGTGCATGATAAATTTTCCTTTCAACTTTGTGAGAGTTATGTTGCCATATTGGTCTTTGTCATAAAGTGATATCTCCTTGAAATGCTGAAGCGACTGGTTGCCTATCGCTATCATCATCCTGCCGCCATTTTTCAGCTGGTCAAACAACTGTAAACATTGTTATTTGAAATGTGATCAGCTGGAAATAGTTCAGCCTTAAAACAATGAACATCACGACAAATGTTTACAAACATTTTACAAAAGTTTTCGTATCTGATAATATTCCCAAAAATTCATTTCAGCAGCTAAAAACACCGGAAATTCCTCAAGATCGTTTAGTACGGTTTTGGCCATACATAGTACAATGAAAAAAAGGAATTATTTCCAACCATTACGTTGCAAAATATAAAACATCTTCAAAACTTTGAATGCCACTGACCTGTATCCAGTATCTGGTTAAGTGATAAGAAGGAAAATAACGCATTTAAAAGCCATAAAAATTTGACTCCAGTCCATCACATTAAAAACTGTTAAATATCGACCACCATAGCGTCTGCTTGAGAAATAACTATAGTTAATATACATATCAATAAGTAATAACCAAAACTCTAATTACGGTGTTATTAACATAATTTTTACCGTCTTATTTCATAGAAAACATGTATAAATACACATAGAAATATGATAATTGAGACTTTAAATAATATGATACAATCAAAGAGTATCAAATATGATACACACACACACACACACACACACACACACACACACACACATATATATATATATATATATATATATATATATATATATATATATATATATAAACGATCGCTGTGCCATTTACATAATTTCTGTGTTTTTATTTAACTGAATGCATTTAAAAATAACAGAAACGTATTTTGAACAACTAGTATTTTAAAAATGTTAGCCTATATCTGGTTTAGTAAAAAGCCATAGTTTTAGTTTAAGAACAAAATTGCCTAATATTTCATAGCTCCTATTTCATATGGAAGTTAGTTAAACAATTTTGGTCCTAATATATTTCATAGATTGTCGAAAGGTTTCTTTATTTACCTTTAGGTGGTCTAAAAGTTTCTTAGCTCTGTGTTTCTGGTTCTATATATCATATATAAAAGTTTACAACAAAAACCAAATACCAAATGCGTAATGAAATAATAGATATTTAGTAGGCTATATAAATCTACCTATCCATTACATCTCGCTAACTAGATAAAAAATATTTTTACAATAATTTTAATTTTAAAACTACATTGTAACTACCAGCTTTTTGCGCTGGTTACGATGATGAAATAAAATTTTCAATAGAAGTTTAAAATGGTGTGGATGTTTTAATAGTTGTATATGCTGCCATTTTAAAATTATTTAACAGATTTCTACAATCACCGAGAGGGTAACGAAATTGTGCAATCAATGCGGAACAAAATTTTCTACTACTTACTACCTGATTACTTACATATTTTATTTTTCAATACAATACCCATATACTTCCATAGTGCTCATTACAGAAATTTACCAGTAGCTCAAAGAACAGCAGACCTTGCAATATATTTTTAATTAATATACAGAGCGACAGTGCTCGTAATCATTTCCGCAAATTTAACCGGTAACCGTAATATTTACGAAAAATGTTACTGGACCAACTTTATTGGAATTTATGATCTTTCTCTATTAAACGGCCAAAGTATATTTGGACTTGCTCTTCAGAGTAGCTGCACCTATTGAGAGGATTTAGACATCCCTCGCGGTATCCGAGTCTAAATCACTTACACTTACAACACTACACTTACCACTTAAACACTTTACACTCACACTTACATTTAGGGAGGTGATAATAGCCTCAGTGTGCTTTTCACCTTAAAATAAAAAATTATATTACAGGAAATACACAACAGCTACACTCTCACTGTTAAATCAAAGCTCGCCATCTTGAAACGGAAGCGAATGGGACAAAATCGTGCACATAAGTCTTTCGACCTTTGCACAAGATACCACCGTACCAAATTTCAAAACAATCGGTCAGTGCGTTTGTTCAAAACTGCGTAACAAATGCACCAAATTAGATGGGTCGATTTGAAACAAAGACCGCAGCTTCGGTCGATCAAATAGAGTGATGCACGATATCGCTCTCACGCCCTTTTTAATAATCTGGACCAACGTCATTGAAATTTTACACTCTTTTCTAACGAAGCAATTACATTTACGATAAGTTCAGCCAGTAATGGTGGAAAAAGTCAGCAACTACACTCTCACTGTTAAATCAAAGCCAACCATTTTCAAAATGAAATGAATGGGGAAAATCTTACACATAAGGTTGTTTTTTTCGGGGGTGAGGGGGTTTATCAAGATACTTTCATACTCAATTTTTAAAACAATACGCTTGTCTAATTGGTTTGTTTTCTTATTGTTTATACTTTATGTCAGTTAGACTAATGAGGACGAGGGATCAGCGCGTTAACGGTAAGGGAAAAACAACCGGAGTAACTAAGAACCTTAATGTTAACGCAGTTCATAGACGCAGCAGACTGTCCAGTGCTTTAGCCACATGGACAGCCGAGTCCCCTGGTCGAGTTAAAACAAAAACGCTTCACTCGGGTAATTAAGTCTTATATTATTTCTTTAAACATAACCTACTAATGTAATAAATAATATATAGGTTAGTCGCAATCTGTTTCACTTGTTACACTTACTACCTAAACTCCATAACACTGCTTACTATCAACAATATTACTTACTTAGGACCTACTTTCTACTACAGTACTTACTTAATACTTACTACTTGGGGCACCCTGGGAGACGGTATCGCTACGTGGATCACGTCAAAAGGTCCGTACCGTGGTGCAAGGTCAATCACTCTGCCAACTGAAATTGTATCAATCGTTTGAAATATTTGTCAAAATCAGCTAAATAAATATGTTTGAAATTAAAAGTAACGGTATATTAAACGAGATGTTTAACATGTGAAATAAATAAGAAAAACAATATTTCACATGTGATGTTTTTTTTAACGCCTTTACATTTGAACAAACATTAAGATGCAGATCGCAAGTGTTGATCGAAAAACAAAACAAAATCGGTCAGAATTCATCTTCCATAATTTGAACCGTAATTTAAATTTGTTTTCGTATACACCTACTGACTTCTGGTTTCTTATAAATCTGCAATATCGCAGTTTTTTTACGAAAATTCCTGAACCGAAATTCAAGTGGTTATATAGCGACTTATATATTTTTTGGATATTTGAAAACTGTAGTCAAATTTTAACAAAACAAAATTTGATCATAATCGTTAAATTAGATTTTTAAAATTTAACTATGTAAGTTGTTCTTTTTCAAATAGTTTTTTAAATAGTTTTTAGTTTATTACATACCCTATTATTTAATTAACACATATTCATCCGCGAAAAATAATTAAAAAAAAATTACGATTGTAAACTTTTTTACGGCCTATTTTGTAACGTCATTGCTGTTTACATTGCATGAAACGTACTAGATTTCCTGCACCGATTTACTGTTCATCCGCGTTATCACATTCTAATAGGCATTAATTAATATAATTACTTTATTCGTTCTTGTAGTGAAAACGATGTTAAAATGGCGTCCGATTAATTAACTAAGTTGTTCATACAACAATTGTGTTATTTATATCCTTGAGTTTTTTTAATAATGGTTTTCTTATCGTTTTAGCTATAAAAAACAAGCTATCGACTATAGCGCGGTAGCAATTTTGAGGTTATGCGGGTCAGTTTTATTTTAGATTTTCATCGTACTTCCCGTATTTTCCGCGCTTTTATATTTTGGATTATTGTTTTTCGGTTTGTAATGTAACGTTTAAGCGAAAACTTTACAGACCTACACTGCATATTTAGGCCTACCTTAAAGCAAACAAAGTCGAAAAATTGGTTTAGGCTTCATGTGCAAAAATAGCATCGACATTAAAACTACTTTTTTTTTAAAAAAAAAATAGGGTCCATAAAGCGAATATATCCATCAATAAGTTAAGTTAATATTTTCTTTACAATCACCGTGTTTTTTTAACAGATGTTCCATATAAAAAGGGACCCACCAAACAGTCTTCTATAATACCTTTGTATTTGTACATGTAAAATACACGATACATTTGTATTGACTGCCCAACCCTGATACATTTAACTAGAATAGACTCATTCAACATTTAGGCCTAAACGTCGCGCCTGCGCGCTGGATCATTACTAATAATAGAACGCGATCATAACGCTTTGTGCATTGTTAGATAGAAAATTGTGTTTTACAAAACGAACTTGTTTTTATTTTTGAGTTGTACCGACTTGTTTTTGCGATGCAAAAATATTTTTACCGTAAGTAGCCTACAATGAGTAAACAGCATCGATATTAAGGATACTGGATAAATATAGAGGCTGGTTCTGTTAACTCAAAATAATGGCCTACAGCAAGAAACCACATACACCTTTGAACAGGTTATTTTAAATATCAACCCATAAGCTTAGAAAAGAGTTGCAAGAAACACAGTGAAAAGGATGGAAGCGTGAAGTTTGGAAATAAAATATTTCAGTAACAACTTATAAATGTCAAAAAAAAGAAAAACTTTTAAGCTTAGTATAGCCTACTTTTTAATTAACATTTAGATTATTTTAAAGATAACTATATAATAAAATTACGTGTGGCACTTGAAGTAGTGCCGACAGATGTAAAAATTGGTAAGGTCATATTCATTAAATAATTTAACTACACAAATTTAGAAAATAAACATTTTTAAAATTAACAAACATAACATTAATTGAAATAATATTGAAACAACAGTTGTTGTGCGAAATCAGCTGTTTAGTCACTTCAAGTCTACACATATACAAGAAAATTATATACAGTACCCGTCGCGAAATCGCGACTTAAACTTAAACATGAGAGGAACATGTTTATATTGATATATAACAGTATATTTTCAACGTCGCAAGTCTCACAGTAAATTAATTATAATTAAAAATTATTTTTTCCGCCTGGGATCGAACCGCGCAAAGTGTGTTAGGTACAGATTGAAACCACTACACTACGAAACTACGAAGACGTTTGACCGATTTAAGGGTATGAAATAAACAGTTAATTTAATTTTTGTAGTTATATTAAAAAATCGTAACGATCAGCTGATTTCATTGAACAGCTGATAGGCTATAATAAGTTTTATGTTATATTGTTAAAAAGTAGTTATGTTAATTTCTCGTGTTTTAGAACAAATTATGTTGATTAAAATAAAAAAGTAATGGAAAACAAGATGCATAATTTTTATTATTGGTTCAGTAACAGGATTTTTTCGTCTGAGTTGTTTGTCAACAATTAAGTTTACAATTATAAAATCTCAAATTTTCAAAAACTAAGATTAAGAATACAGATTGTCTTTATCAGTGTTGAAATGCGCCGTTTAGTGTGGACTTAATTAGATCGCTGAGTTGTCTACCATTAGGCTAAAAACGGGAAATTAAATTGAGGTATACTGAACAAAATAATATCCAATAAAACTAAAGGATATAAATGTTAGTTAATGAAATTTTCTGTATGTATTTTATTAAAATATTTTTACTGTTTAAATTTGTTCACTTTTTTGACAAGCTGTAAATGGAAGCACTTTATATAAGATACAGCTGTACTTCGAATAGTGAAATTTAAGACACTTATTAAAATACATACCTTCGAAATAAACCACCCCGACTCGCTTTAACGTCCATTTGTCATTGTCCATGTTTTTTATAGCGTAATTTACCAGAGATTCTTTTTGTTCCACACCGAGTACGGACCCAAACTTGCCGACCATCAAAGCCATGCACATCGTTAAATATCCGCTGCAACTGCCGACGTCAAGTACCTTCTTATCTGCTACCAGGTGGTACTTCAAAGTCTCCAAGGTAAACGCGATCTGCAATCGTACTTAAATACTTAATAATGCTTAAATTTTACAATAATTATTTAATTTATTTGCATAATAACAGTTGGTGCATAATTGGTGTACACGTTCAGTTGTATCCTATGGTTCAAGTAACGGAACTAAATGAAATTAAAAAGTTATCGAAGCAAATCTGGATCGATATAATATCTCTAAAATAGACAAAACTTCCTCACGTTCAGTTACATCTACCAAAAAAATACTATTTAAATTTATAGAATCAAATCCGAAAAAATCGATCTAGTTGCTCTAAAATTATGCAAACTGTTTCACGTTTACTTACATCCACCAAATGAACGATTCAAAAGTTATAGAATCAAATCCGGAAAATGGATATAATATCTTTAACATTAGGCAAAACTTTTTCACGTTTACTTACATCCACCAAATGAACGATTCAAAAGTTATAGAATCGAATCCGGAAAATGGATATAATATCTCTAACATTAGGCAAAACTTTTTCACATTTACTTACATCCACCAAATGAACGATTCAAAAGTTATAGAATCGAATCCGGAAAATGGATATAATATCTCTAACATTAGGCAAAACTTTTTCACGTTTACTTACATCCACCAAATGAACGATTCAAAAGTTATAGAATCGAATCCGGAAAATGGATATAATATCTCTAACATTAGGCAAAACTTTTTCACATTTACTTACATCCACCAAATGAACGATTCAAAAGTTATAGAATCGAATCCGGAAAATGGATATAATATCTCTAACATTAGGCAAAACTTTTTCACGTTTACTTACATCCACCAAATGAACGATTCAAAAGTTATAGAATCGAATCCGGAAAATGGATATAATATCTCTAACATTAGGCAAAACTTTTTCACGTTTACTTACATCCACCAAATGAACGATTCAAAAGTTATAGAATCGAATCCGGAAAATGGATATAATATCTCATAATATCTCTAACATTAGGCAAAACTTTTTCACGTTTACTTACATCCACCAAATGAACGATTCAAATCCGAAAAAGTTATAGAATCGAATCCGGAAAAGTTGGATATAATATCTCTAACATTAGGCAAAACTTTTTCACGTTTACTTACATCCACCAAATGAACGATTCAAAAGTTATAGAAACAAATCCGGAAAATGGATATAATATCTCAAACATTAGGCAAAACTTTTTCACTTTCAGTTACATCTACTAAATAAACGATTCAAAAGTTATCGAAACTAATCCGGAAAATAGAACTAGTTTCTCTTAATCAGTTCATCAAATTTTGCACAATTTTTGGTGAGGTATAGGGACGTATATACGACTGGCCGAATTTCATCGACACCGGTAAATTTCTTTACTCTTCAGAGATGTGTATAGATTGGCATTTATCTAAAAGATCATTTTTTTAAATTCAGCAGCCTATAAAATAAATACATTGTTTTCAATGCCAAAATATTTTTTTTATTATTAGACCTCTGGTACGAAACGAACTCATAAGCTCTGCTTCTAGATAAGCTCATAAGAGTCGCAGCTATTTACCTTGAAAATCTACAGTCAATGATTACACTAACAGCGACGTCGCCCATTTTTGTAACAGCTGATATGATCAGAAAAGCTTTTTAATTAACTCTTGCTTCTCGATTAGTTTCAATAGCAGCAACGGAGTAATTTGGGCAGTGCCTCAAGCCCCCCAAAAAGCAAAATTGTAAACTAGCTGTCTAACAGTGACAAGTGAAATGCAGCGCAAACGAACAAACACATCCTAGTGTACTCTAAATACTTTTCGCCCCTTCTCAACTGGAATAGAATAAGACGTGATGATATTCCTATAACTGATCGCGCTTAGCGAGGTCTCTGTTTCAACTCGACCGTTTGGCATTCGCTGTGAGTGTTGTTTGTTACGCAGTATTGACAC
The DNA here is from genome assembly GCA_022606455.1 of Callitettix versicolor. Classification (NCBI taxonomy): domain Eukaryota; kingdom Metazoa; phylum Arthropoda; class Insecta; order Hemiptera; family Cercopidae; genus Callitettix; species Callitettix versicolor. The sequence goes on from CM040186.1 coordinate 32,854,717, forward strand.
AATGTGTTGGCCGAATGTTTTGAAATTTGTTTATCCCATTCACTTCCGTTTCAAGATGGAGGCTTCTGATTTACAATGTGTGTGTACGCAGTTTTCAACAAAACGCATTGAACGATTGTTTTGAAATTCTATACCAAGGCACCTTGTATGAGGCACAAATGATGTAGGTGTAAGGTTTTCCTTCATTTACTTCCGTCATTTGAAAATTAAAAAATGTTAATTTATACAGTTTTCTTAACGCTGAAATCATAATATTCAAATACAAATAAGTAAATAAATTCGAAATATTAGAATATTTTGAATCACAAAGTCCACAATAACCTCTAACTACTTCGCAAAGTTCACAGTAATCTTAAATGTATTTTGACATTTTAATTATACTTCGTATTTTATGTTGTCCGTATTAACAATAGATAAATGCACGATTGAAGGAGAATTCACAAATATATTTGTGCAAAAAACAGTATCCAAAACATGTGTATTCGAAATGATTGTCGGAGCAGGGATAAGGGACTGTCAGTAAGGGCACATAACCTATAAGTTTAATGACTTTTTAAGTAAATATTGAAATTGTTCTAAGCACGTTATGCAAATAAGTTGCATTTGTAATGGGACTCTCTATTCGTGGTTAATAAATTAGCTTCGTAAAATATTTAAAACATTTTCTAATTTGTGATGCCGCGCATGCGCATCCATGATGCCGTTTTACCCATGACAACTAAAAGTTTCTTTTATGTTAAAATTTCCACAAACAGTAAGTTTTAGCGCAAAATCGTTTTGCAATGTTAGAAACCGGTTTGTTAGAAACCGGTTAACAAATCTTTCTAAAGATACCTCATTTATGCCTGAATGAATAGTATGTGCTGAGAAAAATAAATGTTCACTCGAGAAATACGAGATACATGATTGTTTGGCCTTACCATGTTCGGCGGGCTGTCAATGCGGCCGAATGCCTTGTAAACTTTGGCGTCATCTACGTAAGGCGTGTAAGGAGCGTAAAACTTACGATCCACGTGCAGCATCACGTTCTTCACTCTCTCGCTCCTAATGCACTTCTTTCCTGAAACCGTGCGATAAACGATACAAATAAACAGAATTCAGTACAAATTTTCTACTGCACTTTTTCATAGTTTTACTTTTCTAACCGTTACTGCGGACAAATGATGGCTTCTGAGAGTTACATTGTAAGTAAAAGTTTATTATCTACTTTCTACTGCACTTTGTCATAGTTTTACTTTTCTAACCGTTACTGCGGACAAATGATGGCTTCTGAGAGTTACATTGTAAGTAAAAGTTTATTATCTACTTTCTACTGCACTTTGTCATAGTTTTACTTTTCTAACCGTTACTGCGGACAAATGATGGCTTCTGAGAGTTACATTGTAAGTAAAAGTTTATTATCTACTTTCTACTGCACTTTGTCATAGTTTTACTTTTCTAACCGTTACTGCGGACAAATGATGGCTTCTGAGAGTTACATTGTAAGTAAAAGTTTATTATCTACTTTCTACTGCACTTTTTGATAGTTTTACTTTTCTAACCGTTACTGCGGACAAATAATGGCTTCTGAGAGTTACATTGTAAGTAAAAGTTTATTATCTACTCTCTACTGCACTTTTTGATAGTTTTACTTTTCTAACCGTTACTGCGGACAAATGATGGCTTCTGAGAGTTACATTGTAAGTAAAAGTTTATTATCTACTTTCTACTGCACTTTTTGATAGTTTTACTTTTCTAACCGTTACTGCGGACAAATAATGGCTTCTGAGAGTTACATTGTAAGTAAAAGTTTATTATCTACTCTACTGCACTTTTTGATAGTTTTACTTTTCTAACCGTTACTGCGGACAAATGATGGCTTCTGAGAGTTACATTGTAAGTAAAAGTTTATTATCTACTTTCTACTGCACTTTTTGATAGTTTTACTTTTCTAACCGTTACTGCGGACAAATAATGGCTTCTGAGAGTTACATTGTAAGTAAAAGTTTATTATCTACTCTCTACTGCACTTTTTGATAGTTTTACTTTTCTAACCGTTACTGCGGACAAATGATGGCTTCTGAGAGTTACATTGTAAGTAAACGTTTATTATCTACTTTCTACTGCACTTTTTGATAGTTTTACTTTTCTAACCGTTACTGCGGACAAATGATGGCTTCTGAGAGTTACATTGTAAGTAAAAGTTTATTATCTACTTTCTACTGCACTTTTTGATAGTTTTACTTTTCTAACCGTTACTGCGGACAAATAATGGCTTCTGAGAGTTACATTGTAAGTAAAAGTTTATTATCTACTTTCTACTGCACTTTTTGATAGTTTTACTTTTCTAACCGTTACTGCGGACAAATAATGGCTTCTGAGAGTTACATTGTAAGTAAAAGTTTATTATCTACTTTCTACTGCACTTTTTGATAGTTTTACTTTTCTAACCGTTACTGCGGACAAATAATGGCTTCTGAGAGTTACATTGTAAGTAAAAGTTTATTATCTACTCTCTACTGCACTTTTTGATAGTTTTACTTTTCTAACCGTTACTGCGGACAAATGATGGCTTCTGAGAGTTACATTGTAAGTAAAAGTTTATTATCTACTCTCTACTGCACTTTTTGATAGTTTTACTTTTCTAACCGTTACTGCGGACAAATAATGGCTTCTGAGAGTTACATTGTAAGTAAAAGTTTATTATCTACTTTCTACTGCACTTTTTGATAGTTTTACTTTTCTAACCGTTACTGCGGACAAATAATGGCTTCTGAGAGTTACATTGTAAGTAAAAGTTTATTATCTACTTTCTACTGCACTTTTGATAGTTTTACTTTTCTAACCGTTACTGCGGACAAATGATGGCTTCTGAGAGTTACATTGTAAGTAAAAGTTTATTATCTACTTTCTACTGCACTTTTTGATAGTTTTACTTTTCTAACCGTTACTGCGGACAAATAATGGCTTCTGAGAGTTACATTGTAAGTAAAAGTTTATTATCTACTTTCTACTGCACTTTTTGATAGTTTTACTTTTCTAACCGTTACTGCGGACAAATAATGGCTTCTGAGAGTTACATTGTAAGTAAAAGTTTATTATCTACTTTCTACTGCACTTTTTGATAGTTTTACTTTTCTAACCGTTACTGCGGACAAATGATGGCTTCTGAGAGTTACATTGTAAGTAAAAGTTTATTATCTACTTTCTACTGCACTTTTTGATAGTTTTACTTTTCTAACCGTTACTACGGACAAATAATGGCTTCTGAGAGTTACATTGTAAGTAAAAGTTTATTATCTACTTTCTACTGCACTTTTTGATAGTTTTACTTTTCTAACCGTTACTGCGGACAAATGATGGCTTCTGAGAGTTACATTGTAAGTAAAAGTTTATTATCTACTTTCTACTGCACTTTTTGATAGTTTTACTTTTCTAACCGTTACTGCGGACAAATGATGGCTTCTGAGAGTTACATTGTAAGTAAAAGTTTATTATCTACTTTCTACTGCACTTTTTAATAGTTTTACTTTTCTAACCGTTACTGTGGACAAATGATGGCTTCTGAGAGTTACATTGTAAGTAAAAGTTTATTATCTACTTTCTTTATTGCATATTTTGTGTACATTTTTTATTAGTTATTTTGTGTATTGTTTGTAATTTAATATGTACTTTGTTTATTTTTAATTTTGGTTATGAAGTGTATTTTATTTTAGAAAATTGTATGTATTTTAATCTTAATCTTACAGATTAAATGAGTAATACATATAATTGATCCATAACGAATACAAGACTTAGCCGCTAAATCATGCGGCTTATGACGCTAAATCGTTGATGTCCAATTCCATTTCTAAAAAGTTGGATGGCTTCTACATTCAAATGCTGATGTAGTCTCTTCTCGTGCCGACAGGCGCAGTTTTGTTTATCTCCTATGCATACTTCAAGTCTAAGTCTGCATGAAGGTCATCATTCCTCTGGTACCATCTTGTATTTGTCATTGAACGAATAATAAGATTTTGTACTCGCTAGAAAATCTGTTGATTTGAGGGTTTTGTACACCCCCAAAGTTCAGCACCATATGTCCAAATAGGCCTAATTATTGATATGTACAATAATCTCTTGTGGTACAAGGCCAACTGAGATTTTCGTCCCATCAGCTAATACAAATCATGCAGTTTTTGTTTGATTTGCTCTGCTTTCTTACACACATGATGCTTCCACGTAAATCGTTAATCAAGATGCATTTTAAAATATTTAGCAGATTTATTCTGTGCAATTCGTTTATTATTAATATACACCCCATAACTTGGATCTATGTACCGCAATGAAAATGTCACTTGAGTAGACTTTAGTTCGTTGACTTTAATTTTCCAGCTTCTGTCCACTGTGTTATGTGACTTAATTTACTTTACATTTTGTTTATTGTGTATTTTGTTTATTGTATATTTTGTTTATTGTGTACTTTGATTATGAAGTGTATTTTATTTTAGAAAATGAATATTTTCTTGTAACGAGTTAATTTATTTAAAAAACCATGTATTTTTTATTTTAGTTTCAATAAAATACTATTATTTCTCTAGTAAGAAAACAATGCGTAAGTCTTAAAAATGTAAATAACAAATTAAAAAAAAGAAAATAAACTGTAGCCATTATAGTAAGTCCCAGACCTTGAAGTGAGCAGTGATCCTACTTTACTTACTTACTTACTTTCTAGAGTTATTGTTGACCTCCTTATATATGCATTGTGTCCTCTTCCAGTACTCCTGATTTGCTCATTTACAGTGCCTTCTCCAACTCTAGTCTATTCATAAAATATAGGATTTGGAAAAGCTTCAAGGCGGGTGACTCACCCACTACTAATCGGTGATTTCCCATGACTGAGGTACTGTTACGGAGGTTTTGTTCTGAGCTCATATCGCGCTCGATCTATGTACATTCTTAATAATGGGAACGTGAAGTTAGGGAAATTATGTCCGCTCACACAGAACCTCGCATGCATGGGTACTGAGAGGTCACCAGGTCTTCGTTTGATACACCATTAGGCTGGTATTATTCACTCCATCACAAGGGTCGCTTATATTTTAGACTTATCCGGGTTATATAGAGTAGTGAACGTGTGTAGATAAGTGAGAGAAGCTACTCACTTCAGCTGCCTCCGCCGGGAGCGCTGATCCTAACCTCTAAACTAATTTTTCATTGGCTGTTAGAAAGACACTCAACCATACTATTACGGTAAGACATATCATTAAGACTTTTTTTTCTTTTTTTCTAATACGGTAAGATTTAAAAATAATCGTCGAATATATCAGTCCGTTGACGTGATGGAAGCGAATTTTTTTATCTTACAGCCACTTACAAATCTGATTCCACAATTATATTAGCGTTGAAAGCTGCAAAAAAATGCATTTTATTTCTGTAAATTTTTACTGAAAATAAGTAAACCTACGTCACAATTCATGCTCCTAATTTCAAAGGATTTAAAAAAAACTGATTTATGTAGGCCTAAATTTAAACGCTGATTAAGATTTTAAATAAGTGTAACACACAAAATTTAAGACTTTTTAAAAATTCGAAAATGTCGTAATTTGAAACTGCGGTAATAGCTAATTACCAGAACCTGTTTTTGTTCCAAGTCTGAATCAAATCAGCATACATTAGCGTATCAAATCATCAAATTATATTGAGAGTACTAAAATGTATTTTCAGTACCACAGTCAACAAATACTTTTTTTTAAAGAATATGAAAGTTATCAGTTTTAACTAACGCCTAAAAAACTGGAACCAAATACCGGTTCTTGGAACGTTCTAACGCAGACTAAAAGATATATACGCGTATAAAACTTACTGCAAAGTAAGTCCACAAGTTCTCGTTGAGATTTGCAGCGGATATCGAAGTAAGTGTCGGTGAATTCTTCGCTGGCACCAGCGTGTGTGCAACGGACAAAAGAAAATAACAAGATGACTGCTGTGTAACACAACATGGCGCCTTCACTACACCCGCCTGCAACATTACAGTGGTTTTAGTAATGATTTTATTAGTCATAAGGGATCTAATATTTCATAAAATCTATTATTTTTTCATTTTTTGAAAACAAATAAAATCTGATTTTATAAAACAAATAAAAATGTGTTTTTGTGAAAAATTAAAAAAATGTGTTTTTCATATGAATAAAACAGAATTTTTTTATAACGAATAAAAAAATTCTATTTTATTACGAATAAAAGTAATAAAAAACATGTTTTTATTTATAACAAGTAAAAAGAAAAATGCATTTTTTTACGAGTAAGACAACGTGTTTCTTTATAACGAACAAAACGAAAAAATGGGTTTTTTATAACGAAAAAAAGGAATAAAAATATATATTTTTGCAAGGAATAAAAAGTATTTCTTATACTGAATAAAACGGATAAAAAAATATTTTTTGCAAAGAATAAAAAGTATTTCTTATACTGAATAAAACGGATAAAAAATATATTTTTTGCAAGGAATAAAAAGTATTTCTTATACTGAATAAAACGGATAAAAAAATATATTTTTGAATAAAAAAGTATTTCTTATAATAAAACGGATAAAAAATATATTTTTGCAAGAATAAAAGAACTGAATAAAAGATAAAAATATTTTTTTGCAAGGAATAAAAAGTATTATACTGAATAAAACGATAAAAATATATTTTTGCAAGGAATGTATTTCTTATTTTAAAACATAACGAATAAAAAAAAATATCTGTCTGTCCACACAGAGCCCTGAATGCATGGGTAAGACGAAAGTATATAGGGTGGACACCATGTCTCCGTTTGATACAACAGGCTAATGTTAGGCACTCCATCAGCACAGGCCGCTTTACACTTTATTAGAGTTAGCCAAGGTATGTAGAGTAGTGTGTGTGTGTGTGTGTGTGTGTGTGTGTGTGTGTGTGTGTGTGTGTGTGTGTGTGTGTGTGTGTGTGTGTGTGTGTGTGTGTGTGTGTGTGTGTGTGTGTGTGTGTGTGTGTGTGTGTGTGTGTGTGTGTGTGTGTGTGTGTGTGAACGCGAGTGAGTTTAATATATTTTCAAATTGCAATACTTGACTGTAATGCACTATTTGAAATGTATAATGTTTGTACTTTTGAAGATTTAAATAGAAATTCAGGCATTTATTTCCAGAAAAATGTAAAAATAAACTAGAAGCGGATTTAAGTCAGTTTAAAGAACGCGTTTGTAACCTTGGTAACGAGAAATAAGTTTGGAGACGCGGTCAGCTTCAAAACCGAACCTAGACACCTGCGATGAGCGGAACCCAGTGACGCAGCTTACTCTGCTCAGCTCCGTTATCCTTTCAATAGCATCACTTATATTGAAAATAATTGAATACATAGTCAGCTCCTTCCAGCATCTTGGTGGCCGCCCGGCTTTATTGTTGAAATTATTACAGATATCAAAAATAAGTAGACGTAAAAATCCAGTTATGTTTATCTAGATAAAGAGAGAGGACAATACTGACCAATTGAGTCGTGTTTGGGCCTAAAAGTAGTGTGATAGACTAAAAATACAGCTCAGTGTTTAGGACTTGCATTTCAGCAGAATGATAAGTAAATGTTGACAGCTTTACCTTGCTTTTATGTAATAGTAATTCTGACCGTCATATCCGCTGACTATCAACTTCCTTATCCACTCAGACTTTTCTTTTAATGCGTTTGAATCTTATTGTCAACAATACATAACCTAAACTAACAGCGTAAAACTACATTTAAATTACTAAAAGTGTGGTTTTTATATTAATATTAGTTAAAAGTAAAAGCTTTTAAACGGACAAATTGACGTTACGGAAATACATTACGTTACGTCCGAGTTCCATTGTTTTGTAACGAGTTTATTTATTTAACGAGTAACGCGTTATTTATTTAAATAGGCATTATAGTAGCCTGTATTTAACACTAGAGTGAATATTGTTTAAATGCACCTTTTTCTTATCGCCCTTGTGACCAATTGACTAAGCTATTTGGAGATATTAATGCAATTACCTGTATTTACGGAATATATTTATTAATATTCAGTCAATTATTTTTAAAAGTTAAGTGAGCTTACTGAAAAGATAAGCATTTTACATGTACATCATATTTATTTGACTTAATTTAAATATGCACGTGAACGTAATGTTTAATATCAACGTAAATTTTCCCCCGCAGGGGGCTGCACCTATTGAGAGGATTTAGACGTCTTCGCGGTACACGAGTCTAACACACACTTACTCTTACAACACTTACGACTTTAACACTTTATACTCGCACTTACATTTAGAGAGGCGATAATAGCCTCAATGTGCTTCTCGCCTTAAAAAAAAAAATCAACAAAAATTAAGGTTTACATTTCGTAAGCAGTATCGAAGAACTAATTAATAAAATTTATTGGATTTACTTTTCTGCCTTTATATATTTATTAAGCTCAAACTTTAAAATCTACACGGCAATTTTATTACTATAAACTCCAAATATGTTGTAATCTTAATGACGATTAGGTTATTAGAATAAGAGCCTCTAGGGTTTCCGTAGGCATTCTTCGCACAGAGCAGGTAAAAGGCGGATAGACGGATTTACACTGGTGACAAAAAATGTTCTCTTAGTTTTGAAGATATTTTGCTGTAGAAATATTGAACAACAGACATTTTATTTAAATCACAAAACATTCGGCAAATTTGAGATAGCCAAGAGGCAAACCGCTGAAAAATATTGCAATTGGAACAGGCCGAAAGTGTTTTTTTAACGGAATTCAACGTAAACAAATAAATTACCTACCAATTTCTAAAACAGTATGCACATAGTAACACAGTGTTTAAAGTTGAAAAACAGTTTAGTTTTATTTATAACAAAGCTTATTTGCTATCGATTAAATTAAATCAAACTCATTGCCTATATCAGCGAAAATGGTTTTAGTTTGTGATTAAATTCTCAATAATGATTCAAGCCTATTTAAATTACATTAACAACTTTGATTATAATAATACGTTTTAAATATTTATAGTAATTAAAACAATTAGGCGATTGTCGCTACAATAAACTGTAGCAAATGTAATAATAACAACAATAATGCTGTATTATTATTGACATTATGTTAAATTACATTACTAGATCAGCGCTGTATTTCTATTAAATTTATTCTTAAAAAAATTAAAATAAGTGTTAAAAACGCTGTCAATATTATAATTCACTACAATATTATAATTATTTATTTTCAAAATCAAGTAGGATCGCAGAAATATTTCATTAAGGAGACAGAAATTTATAATTACTAAACAAAATTTACAAAATCACAAAACAAATTCACAAACAAAAATATTAACTATACCCCGTGTAAAATTTGGTATATCGAAAATCGCTTACTACAATAAATACAAGGTAATATAGGGCCTACTTAACGTCTAACAAAACTTGAATTAAAAATTACACAATATAAATTTAATTATAAAAACAACAAATGGTTTTGAAAGATAAAAACTGCGCAGATAGAAAAATATATATTTCTTAATCGTAAGTTAACAACAGTGATAGATAACAGTAATTATTCAAAAGTTGATAACTTAATACGAATTTTGGTTCTACAAGCTCCAAGAATATGTTTGTTTTTCCGCTTCAAAGTGGGTTACAAATATTCTTCAAAATCTAGAGAAATACACACTTTATTAGCGCAAATTGGAAAAATGAGCTATTGATTTGGCCATCGTGGTAAGACCCACACCCGGGACAGTGAAATTAGCACCGATCCCGACATCTATATCACTTTTTGAGGGTTCCTTAACATTTATATTCTGTATATAGGCTCTACATTTGTGTGTGTGTGTGTGTGTGTGTGTGTGTGTGTGTGTGTGTGTTTTAAAACACTAAAATTCGCAATTATAGTAACTGTTTGGACCAGTTCGTTAACTAGTAAAATTCGTTCAACAGTTTCAAAATGGCAGTCGTTTTAAAAATCTAAATTTTATAACTGTTTTCTTTTTACGTGTTTGGCGATAAAAACTGTATAAATTAGCACTTTTAATTTTAAAAATTCGTTGAAATTAAGAAATTTAATTTGTCGGCGGTCAGGGTTGATTTTTGTATTTTCATTTAAATTTGAACGTTTACAATGTTAATATACGCAGATTTTAATGCTAATTATGATTGTGAAATAAGAATTTCAAAAAAGAGAAAGGAAAATAAAAATAATTTTTGAAATTCGCTTCGATTACAGTACATGGATAACAGCTTGCCGTGATTAATTTTATTGGATTTATTTGAATGACTTATGACGGATACTATGTAATATTAATTAGTATATTAGCTTTACATATTGATAACGAGAGCTCAGTGTTTGTCATACTGCACATTTACCTTTCTAATATTTGTGTTTTTTTAAGTAAATCTTATCTTTAAGCATAGTGCGACATTTTGCACAGGCCCCCGGGTAATATTTACTTTGAATAAAATCATTTCTAGTTAGGCCCTAATTTAATTTTTTGTTTTGCCTATACATAATTATTATGTTGGGTACGGTAGCTTGTAATTATATACATTAGAACGATTTCTTAATATTAAGTATTTTTCTGAAGAAATTTACTAGCGTAAAAAACCGTATCGAATAATGAGTAGTTAGCGCACGGCAGCACGTTGTATTTGAAACTTTTTCTCTAACCTGTGATTAAATCACTGCTACTGCTCACAGTAATGCTCTGTTAAGAGGAAAACGCTCTTAAGCCCACCACTAATTTATAGGGGCCCTATCTTTTGGTAGGGCTGTCCCACTGTTAAGAGGAAAATGCTCTTTAAGCTCGCCACTAATTTATAGGGGCCCTACCTTTAGGTAGAGCTGTCCAAAAATTGGTAAAACGACAGTAATTTTTCAATAAAAACTTTTTCTCTAACCTGTGATTAAATCCCAGAGTAATTAACTGTTAAGAGGAAAAAGCTCTTTAAGCCCACCATTAATTTATAAGGGCCCTACCTCTTGGTAGGGCGGTCTCAGAATTGGTAAAACGACAGTAGTTTTTCAATAAAAACTTTTTCTCTAACCCGTGATTAAATCACTGCTACTGCTCACAGTAATTCTCTGTTAAGAAGAAAACGCTCTTAAGCCCACCACTAATTTATAGGAGCCCTATCTTTTGCTAGGGCGGTCCAAAAATTGGTAAAACAATAGTAGTTTTTCAATAAAATCAGTCTTACCGTGAATCAGAACTGATTACGCCTAACTATAACTCTGCGGCTATACTGATTCGAGAAGATACTGATTCGAGAACATTGGTCTGTATCTGAAAAATAAAACTGTAATATAGAAACAAAATCATTTTAGTACTTTTATAACACACAATAAAGACTGTTTAAAGTTTCTGTAATATTTATTTGCAGATGTCTTACATTTAAACCAAATAAATTTAATTTAATATATATGTAAATTGTGACATCTTCGTAAATATTACTGCTACACAGAGCTGGGAAGTAGTTTTATATTTTGCTGCTAGGTAGAGACACTAGTTTACACAAATAAATAACCCGTATCTGGTGACCAACATTAACACGAAAGCATATAAATCGATATTTGAAATTCCGTTGACTGAATAGACTGTCAAAAATCAATACCGGTTGGCACATTCAATCGTAATAATTAGTTTTGAAACAAAATTAGATATATGAACTCATTTTGTTACTGATATAATATTGTACAAAAATTAATTATTCTTATTGATATTTAACAAACGATTAAAGAACTCGAAAAATGGACTTAAAATAGTACAATAGGCTGTGGTTCATAGTGTAAAACGTGTTTCAGAAATGACTCATTTATAAACAAAATTGCGTGGTCACGCTGCCTTACTTCTGCGTGTCGTCTATGACTTTAAAATAGTAGTTCAAAGAACAGTAAACCTCGCAGTATATTCGAAATTAATAAACAAAGCGTTCCACGATAGCGTTCGTAAATGTTGCCACCAATTTAAGCTGTAACGTAATATTTATGAAAAATGTCACAACACCATTATTTCCATAACTTTTATTGGACATTTTATACTCAAACAGGCTCTTTAAGAATTTATATTACTTTAATAGTTATAATCGATGTACTAGTGGGCCCGTGTGACTTTCCGCAGCTGATAAGAAAAAGAAACGAATAATGTGCAACAACGTACAGCAAGAAGTTAAACAGTGTTATAGCAGCTCTTTAAAAACAGCGGTCGAAGAGGTTGGGGACTTTTTTATGAAATCGCTATCCGTGATGGAAAGTAAAAAATCACGAGTTATATAGAAAAATAATTTAAATTATACCATTGGCTGATATTTAACTACTGTAATACAGTATTCTTGTAATTCAATACTTGTATTTTAAGATTACTGTACGTATCTTCCTAAGTCAAATCGTTACAGAACCATGTAGGCCTACTATTTCTTGTCGGTATGAACTTCTGCTAAAATAGAGGTTATAGTTATATTTACATGACTTGTTAATAAAACAATGACATTAATTATATTTAGGTTATTTAATACAATAAGATTTACGTTGTTCTATTTTCTTATTTAAAACTATAACCTATAAATTAAGGACTAAATTCTAACACTGCACTTAGATGAAACCTATTATAACCGTATTTTGCATTACATACCTAAATTAGACTACAGTAATTACTATTTACTAAAATCAGAGTCTTTTATTTTAACATTTACACATGAGAATGTGTTATGTTGTTATAAACATCGGAGCCTTGCTTGGATCCGGTCGATAATTATTTGAGTCTTGGAAACAGTAATAATTTAAATATTTCTTTTAATAATGATTTCTAACAATCAGCTGTTTCGGTACAATTATTTGTTACCAGTGCCTGCATTGTGCTGCACTCTTGCGGGGACATTTTGTACTGCTCATGGAATTTTGTTTACAGAGCTTTTTGTTGGTTTTATTTTTATTGTAAAGTCTTAAAATGTAAAATTGTGAGTCGTGACAGTTCCCTGGTGTTCTGACGACATGTAGGTACCCTTCATATGTAGCTCCAATAACGCAGGTTCTTGTTTTTGAAATAAAACCGATCGGGATGCATAGCGTAATAATATATGGAAAGATTGTACAAAACTAATATACTTGCTATATTAGTAATATAATAATATATTTACATGTTGTTAGTTTATTACATTTTATTTTGATAGTATAGTACATATTAATATGAATATAAAATACATAATTAGCCTACGAAAAACTTTGTTGTTAATAAAGTTAAAAAAAAGAATACAAGTGAAAAAATATGATATTACAACAGCAAGAAAATTGTAACAAGAATAATACGTTATTAATGGAGTCTAATATGTTTTGTAAATGCAGATGAAGTGATCAGCGAATGGGTTAATTGAACCCACCGTAGCTGTAGCTCATACGACTTTCTCATCTACTCAAGGGTGTATCAAACGGAGCCCTGACATACATGGCAACCTCCCAGTGTACCTTAGCCTTAATTATATATGCGGATTCTGTACGAGCGGATCTCATTCCGAAGGTTACTCATAAGAACAACATGAATAAGAATGCAAGTTTAAATGAGTGGTATTCCACCGCACAACAAAAGAATGGCCGAATTGAGCGTAACTGAAACGGAAGAAGAGTAAAGGAAATTAACATCTGAAAGCACTATAATAATGTACTGGGATATCACAAACTAGAAGTGGGGGAGTTACACACCTTGAATTCAGTCCAAATCCTAGTCTTTATGAAGAGAATAGGACTGGAAAAGACATTGTATCTGAAAAATTCAGGAAACCATGGGGCCCGTGCGAAATTTCGCACTATGAAAGTTTTAATTAAACACATCTTCTTGAATAAGAGTAGTCGTTGGCGTGAGGGCGGTAGATGGAAGGAAACGAAAAATATGTTTAAAAAATTAATCGAAAAGCGATTGATTAACAATAGATAAATGCACGATGAAAAGAGATATCACAAATATATTTGTGTAAAAACAGTGTCAAAACCATTGTTTTGACACCAATTGGTATTCGAAATGCGTGTCCCGGCTTGTACGACGGGCAGGGAATAGGGGACCGTCAGTAAGGCTGAATAACCTATAAGTTTCATGACTTTTAAGTAAATATTGAAATTTTATAAAGTACGTTATGCAAAAAAGTGGCATTTGTAATGGCATTGTCTATTCGTGATTAATAAGTTAGCTCCGTAAAATATACAAAATATTGTCTGATTTGTGATGCCGCGCATGCGCATGCGAGCTGCGCATCCATGATGCCGTTTTGCTCTGTGACATTTAAAAGTGTCTTTTATATTAAATTTTCCACAAAAACTAAGTTTTAACGCAAAATCGTTTTGAAATGTTGAATTAGGTTAAACAATCTTTCTAAAGATACCTCATTTATGCCTGTACGAAAAGTATGTTTTAAAAAAAAGGATGTTGACTCGAGAAATATTATGTACGATTAGAATTGGGATACAATATTAATCTATTAAGGTCGCAGTGCAATATTAATCCTGTAAAGTCATTCATTCAGAGACCGATGCTATAATATTGTACCCAGATTGTTGTCTTTTTTTAATAGTTTTATGTATAAGATTCAAAATCGCTGGAAACTTGTAAGACAATAAATACAATTGGAAATATAAATTATTCATTTGAAAAAGTTTTTAAAAAGTTATTGTTTAACATAAATGTATTATTTGTGATTTCGAAGCTTATTAAAAGGCGTTTTGCTTGGTGTAATTTCAGTTAAATACAAATCGGTATCTAAATAGTCAAAAAACAATAATTTGTTAGCTACATGCAATTCTTTGTTTTGCTCGGGTGTTTGAAACGAATTAGGTAATAAATACTAGGATAGTTCATAATAACATTAATTAAACATAGTGTACAAAGTGATTGCAAAGTTCGTTTTAAAACTACGAACTTCCGAGACGACAATTACTGCTGTAAGTTTTACCTTTTCAGTTAAACATCAGTCCTTTACCCTATTTAGTCAAACATAATTTCGTTTCTCATTACATTATATATTTCGTTTTGTAAAAATTGCACACGTAGATATTTTGATGTTTCACTACATTTTTGCATTTTCGTCCCTACAATTAACGCTGTTGATTTTTATTTTACGAATAGAAATTTATAATTTTGATCAAGTAAAACTACATTTTTCTAATTTTTCCGTTTAAGTGACGGTGAATTACTGTCAAAGAGTGATTTCACACTTTTATACATTACATATGTAAAAGGACGATAACTGATATTCATGTTCGTATATAATGTTAGTAGCCTATAAGCTACGTGATTATATGATTAGCTACTGGAGGCCTATCACATAAAGAAGTGCATGAAATATTCTCCTGGCCGCCTTGTGATGGTTATGTTGCCGTTTTCGTCTTTATCGTAGATGAAAATTTCTTCAAAGAATTGAAGATCAACCTCGCCAATCGCTATCAGCATTCTGCCGCCAACATTTAACACGTCCGTCAACTGTCAACAGAATTTATAAGCTGAAATGAGAAAATTGTTGAAGCGTAAAACTGAAAAAAAAACAAAATAAATATTGAAAAATAACAGACGAATTTTCCTTGTATACTTCTAGAAATCCGGTTATCATTTAGAAGAATAAAAAGGAAAAAGTAGAAACTGATTATTTACTGATTCATAAGATTTTAGAAATATGCAATTGTCAGAGAATAATTTGAAAATCAAGTTATTCCACTTAATTGGAAATAATAAATGTTTATGGTTTCGAAGGAAAAAAACGTGCTATGAATTCTTCTTTTAGCCTAAAAAAAATACAAAAAACATTTGTAGATAGATTTGTAAATATATCTGTTTAAAACGAGCGATGACGTTGGTCTTAGGTCTTAGGTCTCGCCAATGTCCTTCTTGTAGACGTTAATCATTGATGGCGATATTTTTTAACGCTGAAGGAACTTTTTGTTTTAACAAACATTACGAATTCAACAGCTGTAGAATACGTATCAACAAAATCTCACTGTATTCTTCCGCCAATCGGAGAATTGCTTGTCATCACATTACACAGAGGAAATTGGGACTATATCATTTTTCTGTAAAAACCAGTAAACAACAACAAGCACCGAACACGTTAACCAATCAGAACCCTCGATTTGTCGGTTGGTTGAACCTACGAGTCCGTCGAAAACGAACTATAGTCCAGTCACTAAGTAAACGACCTGCGCTAGAATTTCTCGCGCATGTAGGAGAATTCCCCTCTAACTCCCTCTAACAGTCCAGAGTCTGCCAATCTAAATTTACAAATTGTTACTATTCAGAATAGTGAATAAAAAAGAGAGAGCTGTGTTGAGAGAGTGGGGGTTTGACCTCTCACTCGCACATTTTCTCTCTGTCCCACTGTTCAGTTCTCAGCAGACCGTTTTCTAAGCGGCTGACCTATACAGAAATCTCACGCTGGGCCTCACTGTGCTCCTCTGGAAGCACGTTCACGTTCGCAGTTTTGGTTCGTTTGATTCAAGCTAGCAGCAAATATCGATTATGGTTATAGCTTGGACATGTTACCTGATTAAAAAAAATTGAACAACATTTTCAAAACGGCGGTCATTTCAAATCTAAAAATGCACACTGTTCTCTTAATTTCTTTTTGAAAAAATCGATTTTCATCGTAATTAGCGTTAAGAACTGCGTAAGTTAACATTTTGAATTTTCAAAATCCGTTAAATTTAAAATTACATGTCTGTCAGGGTTTATTTTTGTGTTTGCAATGTAATTTAAAATACCAAATTTTAATGCTGATCGTGATGGTGAAATCGTAGTTTTAAAAAATAAAAATAAAGTAAAATACTTTTGGAACTCGCTTCTATGACTTCAGCGATACAGTTGCGTGTAGCCATTTTTTGTGCTTATATTATATTTTAAACAATCGGTTACGACTAATGAGAAGGAACAAATCAAAATTTTATTGAAGAATGTCGTTTCCAACAATTACTGCGGAACGTTCTAAACGTGATTGGCCTAGGCGATAAAATAAATATAGGCCTTTATAATCGTTTGATGCGGACAACTAAATAAAGAACCAGAGATACTTATTTTCGTTGAACAAAATTAAAAAAATATTGAAAATGTAATTTTAAATAAAAATAAACATTCCTTTTCAATAAAGATGCATATACACTACAAGATACAAGACAAAGTGAGCTAATATTCAGACAGCAAAATTCATTCAGCGAAAAATAAATATTAATATTTTTCATTCTCAGTGTTTCAACTTGAATTATAAGGACATTAACTAGACTGTTTAAATAAATTAATTATAACAGTTGGTCAGCTGAAATCCAGACATTGCTTTACTAATAGAAACTTTCTTAATAATATAAATCTAAAACTATTGATTAATTAACTGAATGAACGAGGTCTTTGTTTCATCTTAACCGTTCAGCATTTGGTTTGTGTATTTGTTAAGCAATTTTTACCAAACGCATTGACCGATTGTTTTGAAATTTAGTGCAAAGTTTACCATGTAAACGGCTCACACGCAAGGAGTGCACGCAGGTTTAGCCGTACGCATTGAAGGTACCTTATATAAAAACCGTTCGACGAATGTGTTAGATTTTTCTCCATTTACTTCCGTTTCAAGATGGCGACCTATGATTTAACGTTGAGAATGTAGTTGCTGGTTATTTCCTGCAATGTTGGTTGAATGGCAAACTCTATCATTATCTGGACCGATTCGTGGGGAAAGAGCATACAATTTCTAATAAAGTAGGTACATTATATATTTCGTAAATATTACAATTACCGGTTAAATTGACGGAAAATATTATGAGGTCAGCCGTGGATACTAATTAAGAATATACTGCGTGATCTACTGTTCTTTGAACTACTAGTGCATTTGCTTTAAATGAGCAAATGAACAAAACACCTTTGATGAAGAATTATAGTTCGAAGCGAGAGTCTAGCGCTGGAATGCACACTGTTGTCACATAGCCTAGACTTGGGTACAACAGTAGCTTCGTAATAATAGAAATATTCCCAATCACACATTTGCAGTGTATAGCGGGAAAGCGATCAGGCAATCTTGCTCTTTTCCGATTGGTTGTAACATCCCTTAACGGCTAAACTCATTATTACTGATAGCTTTGGCGTTATTTTCTGATAAGGGTTATTATCGTTATTGCTACCTTAGAATATTGTATAATTAAACCGTTATTCAGTTAACCGTTATTTAAATCACTAAGCAGAGTTTTTATTACAGTTACGCGAAAGAACTAATTGATTATTAAAAAAAATATTTTCAAATTTATATTAACTACAATTTTACTTTTAATATTACATTACGAACACCGTTTATAATGTTCATGATAAATTAATAATATATTTAATTCTTACTGAAACACTAACGACAAACTGAACTCTTTTATTCAGTTTTGAATACAGTTATATGAAAAAAGTAAATTGATTATTTAAAAAAATATAATTTCAGATTTTTTATGAAGTATAATTTCCTTTTTTATATTATTGGGCGTACTACGTTGTCGTAAGTGTTATAGATAGATAATAGATTTTATTGCTACAAAACACTTATCATAAAAAAATGTTTTTGTTTTGTAATTTAATAACAATTAACTGTAGGCTACTATTATTATATTAATTAAAACATTAAAAGTAGATAATTACTACAATAAATTGGCATTACATTAAACAAAATCAACCTTCGTTTTAAATTATGGAATGTGCAATACAACATTAAAATATCAGTTGTTTATTACAAAATAATTATAAATGCAGATTATTTATTACGAAATAAAAGTAATACTAAAGTGTAGTGATTTATTTGGTATTATTTTGTAAATAGTTACTAAATTACAAACAATAATACTAAAAATATAGCAAAACTATAGAAATCACTGAAATTTTCACTTTTAAATCGTTAACCGTTAGTGTTAAGTGTTAATCGTTGTTCGTTATAATTTATAACAGTACACATTCTCAAATTAAAAGTTATCCAGTTACTTCGTTATTTTCGTTTAAAGTTTTCTCAAAGCTAACACTTAGCGTCCCTTAATGCTTATGTAAAAGGTTATTGGTAATAAAATGTTATTTGTTCTTTTTTTAAAGTTATCCTAATGTGCGTTTGGCGGAAAAGCACTGTATTAGTGAACTGTTGTTAGGCGTGATAACAATTTAATCCAGTAAACGTTATTTGTTCTTTTTTTAAAGTTATCCTAATATGCGTTTGGCGGAAAAGCACTGTATTAGTGAACTGTTGTTAGGCGTGATAACAATTTAATCCAGTAAACGTTATTTGTTCTTTTTTTAAAGTTATCCTAATATGCGTTTGGCGGAAAAGCACTGTATTAGTGAACTGTTGTTAGGCGTAATAACAATTTAATCCAGTAAACGTTATTTGTTACTTTTTATAACGGCTGTTATAGTTATTCTTCAATAACCGTTACTACATAACAGACAACAAAAAAAACGCCTATGCGCAATACGCTTTTATTTCTTATATTTACTTAACTTACTACTGCTAACAGTTACTTACTACTTGGGGCACCCTGGGAGTTGGTATCGCTACGTTGATCGCATCAAAAGGGCCGTAATCAGGTGCAATTTCGGCCACTCTACCAACTGAAATTTTATCAGTCGTTTGAAATACGTATTAAAATCAATTAAATAAATATATCTGAAATGAAAGTTGTGAGATGTTCTGAAACAAATATTTAAAAGTGAAATATAGGCTACAGTACAAATATATTGCAAAGCAACTATATATATAAACCTCTTCTATATAGGCACTTGAAACTATGTATAAACTTTGAATGGCACATCAATTTTTATTACTGAAAATATTTCTTCGAATATTTGTTTTATTTCAGATTTCGTACGAGTTCAGTTTTTAATTTTCATATATAAATTTTAACAACATTTGAAGAACCGATTGTAAAAAAATTAGGTAGTATTTGTACATTTCTGTCGATAAATCCTGAAATTTTTCGAGCGGGGAATAGAGGTCTTACTTTACGATTTGTTTGTATTTTTTAATAGTTAAAAATGAGCGAAATTTTATAAAAATCGTTGAAGCTGTTTTAAAAAAAATATTTCCTGATATTTTAAAACATTAAATTGTATAAATTTTTCCAATTCTTTTATCCTCAAGTGTTACATAAACAAACGCAAACAAACATTAAATTAATCATAACAAGGAAATAATGAAAGAAGATAAACTTCCTCGCATTGAGTTTTCTTCCGAAAAAATCTTTTTTCCGTAAGCAAATTAACGGAAAATAAACGTAGTAAATTAAACAAAATTTCTCAGAGGCGATAAATCTGATTTTATTAAAGTTTCCGTCATATATGAAGATTTATAACTGAAGTCACAGTACCAAATTTGAGTCAAAAAAAGTTCACGGTTCGATAGTAAATAGATAGAAAGAAATGCCAGAAATGACTTAAGTTTTTTTAGAAATAAAAGGTCAAAGGCAATTTTAGTTTCTTAGGAACGAAAGGCCAGAAGGGATTTTACTTTTTTAAAACGAAAGGCTAGAGGCGATTTAGTTTTTTTAGAAACGTAAGAGTAGAGGCGATTTTAGTTTTTTAGGAAAGAAAAAAGAGGCAATTGTAGTTTTTTGGGAACGAAAAGCCAAAGAGAACATTATTATTTTTGTATCCGTTCCATCATCGTTTATTTCATTTCAAAAAAACGCTGTACTCGGGCTTCGCTACGGTATTTTTTGAGGGAATAAAAATTACAGTTGAATAATTGAACGGTGACTTGAAAATGTTTCATTGTAGACTACAGTACGTCTGTATATTTAGAAGAAAAGTTTTTTCAATAAAAAACAAATTATTGTAATTGCTAGAATATAGTAGTTTTTTTGGTACAATAACAGTTATATTTTTTTAACAAACTTTGATTGACAGCCATTTTATTCCTAGCTGGCATACAAACGTTTGAGGTATCCTAAATCCTAAAATTATATTTAACAATTATTAAGGTTTCTAATGAAATCCGTCCAATCGTTTCACAGTGTTGACATTTTAACATAACAAACTGGCAAGCATACTGATATTTCTTTAACACTAGTTTTGGCTTTTGCAATGCACGAAATAAAATACTAATTACGAAGTACAAAGGCAATACGTTTGGCTTCTGGAGAGATTGTGAAAATGTAGTAGAACGTTTTAAAATATCAAGCTGTTGCCTGTGTATATTGTTTAGGGTAACGATTGTAAGTAATATATATAAAGGTTTTCATTGAAATATGTCGTAATGGTCCAGTGAAAAAACGGACATATTAAAGTAACAAATACATTCGACATTGCTTGGCCCACCATTTTGTTTTAACTAATTGTACACAGTTTGACATTGCCTAAACCCATGTTACAAAAGTATCATTGAAGCCGTTTTCCAGTGAATACAGAACAAATATTGCAAAACAGCACAAATTTTTATTGTCCAGAAAAAACAATTTTAAACCACAACTTTTTTCTTAAACCCCAGCCTTATTGCCCATCTACAACTATATATTTATAGAATGGAAATTGTCGAAGTGTTTAAGACTCTTCTTTGAAAAGGCGTACCTGAAGGACGTAGGTTCGAGGCAGTAGTTACTGTCCTAAACGTTTTTCTGTTCGTTAACGTCGTGCATTCATTACTTATATAATACAAATTGCGGATATTAAGCACAATAATTGTTTAAAGAAAAAGAAAACTGTTAATACACTAAGTTTTTAAAACTAAAAAGTATGAAATAATTTCTCCTAGGCCCATACAGATATTGCATTAGTGTCCTGAAAATGTGTAATTTTTGTGATTGTGCATTTTGTAACAGCTATCCACTAGGGGCACATCCATTCGGTAATAGAAGATTATTTCCATCCAGTAAATTTGGAGCTACATTAAAATTGTGGTAGTTAATCCATCTCAATGCGCCCTGCGTTTTTCGTTTTACAAGTACTTTCATAGCTATAAAAATCACAGTCACAGATTTTCAGAACAACACTGCAATACTTGAATGGAACTAAGAGAAATTATTTTATACTTTTTACCCATTTTAAAAACGTAGTATATTACAATTGTTTTTCTAAATAATTATTTCCTGCTTTTTAGTAAAAATATATCAATCTGTTTAATTGTTGTTTTGTCGCACAAGTTTCGCGATACTGAAACGTCGGCTTCTTTATTGCTCTCGACTCGATATATACATATATATCGACCTCGATATATATCGGGCGCGTACCTATAAACATAAAAACAGACAGACAAGAAAGCGAGTTAATATTGCACTGTCATCCAGTTCTGAGTTTGGCCTACGTATAAAGTTTTAAGTCTCTAGCTCATCGAAAGCTTAGTTAAAAGTCAATTGCAATATTTGTACCGAACAAACAAACAAACAAAAAAGCGAGTTAATATTGCACTGTCATCCAGTTCTGAGTTTGGCCTACATATATAGTTTTAAGTCTCTAGCTCACCGGAAGCTTATTTAAAAATCAATTGCAATATTTGTACCGAACAAACAAACAAACAAAAAGCGAGTTAATATTGCACTGTCATCCAGTTTTGAGTTTGGCCTACGTATAAAGTTTTAAGTCTCTAGCTCACCGGAAGCTTATTTAAAAATCAATTGCAATATTTGTACCAAACAAACAAAAAGCGAGTTAATATTGCACTGTCATCCAGTTCTGAGTTTGGCCTACGTATAAAGTTTTAAGTCTCTAGCTCATCGGAAGCTTAGTTAAAAATCAATTGCAATATTTGTACCGAACAAACAAACAAACAAAAAGCGAGTTAATATTGCACTGTCATCCAGTTCTGAGTTTGGCTTACGTATAACGTTTTAAGTCTCTAGCTCATCGGAAGCTTAGTTAAAAATCAATTGCAATATTTGTACCGAACAAACAAACAAACAAGAAAGCGAGTTAATATTGCACTGTCATCCAGTTCTGAGTTTGGCCTACATATAAAGTTTTAAGTCTGTAGCTCATCGGAAGCTTAGTTAAAAATCAATTGCAATATTTGTACCGAACAAACAAACAAACAAAAAAGCGAGTTAATATTGCACTGTCATCCAGTTCTGAGTTTGGCCTACGTATAAAGTTTTAAGTCTCTAGCTCATCGGAAGCTTAGTCAAAAATCAATTGCAATATTTGTACCGAACAAACAAACAAACAAGAAAGCGAGTTAATAAAAATGAGGTAAAATACACGAAAATATCAACAATAATATATATAATAATAATAATTGATTTTTGTACATCACCATACTTATTTTCTTTGTACTTCCTTCAATGAGATTACCTTTATACATCAAAGCTTACCTCTTAACCTTATCTTTCCGCCCATTTTTACTAACGATTTGACTTTGGAAAGGTTTTTTTTGGCAAATAATATCATATTTACATCCTTTTCAACACCGAGTACGGATCCAGTCTTGCCGACCATCAGAGCCATGCACATGGTTACGTATCCGGTGCAAGTCCCGATATCAAGGGCCTTCTTGCCTTCTGTCAGGTGGTTCTTGAGCGTTTCCAAAGCAAAAGCGATCTTGAATTGAACAGAAATAAGATATGCTGCTGTAACTTGAAAAGATTACATAATTCATTGTAAAACATATTCAAACGTTTTCTAATATTAACTTAAACTATTTTACAAAGGTGTAAAAGTATTACAAATACAATTATATGATAAAGACATTTTTGATTACAATAACGCTTGTTCTCCGAAAAGAATGTTAAGAAATTTATTTAAGTAACAGTTTTCGGATTTCCTATTTAAAAATTTGGTTAGTTATTATTTCTGTAAAACTTTACCAATTTACATAAATCTCCTAACATTTTTCACGAGTGTTTGTGTGATAATAGCAGGCTATATGATTGCTTTTCTTTTGTAATGAATGCAAATGTGTGTCTATGCATTTAAAAGCAGTGTATGTCACATGTAGCCAATGTGTAGCCCTCGTAGTGTATTCTTAATTAACATAAAGAGTGTTCCACAACGTTATTAACGTGTTTAACCAATTTAATCACTTTATGAAAACTATCACTGTACAAAC
The DNA here is from genome assembly GCA_022606455.1 of Callitettix versicolor. Taxonomy (NCBI): domain Eukaryota; kingdom Metazoa; phylum Arthropoda; class Insecta; order Hemiptera; family Cercopidae; genus Callitettix; species Callitettix versicolor. Next base: position 32,878,680 of record CM040186.1, read on the forward strand.
TTTATTGGAAATTGTATACTCTTTGTCCATGAAAGGTCAAAATTATTGCAGGTCTTGCCGTTCGGCCACTATTACTTGAAATAACCAGCAGTTACACTCTCAACGTTGAATCAGAGCTCGCCCACTTGAAACGGAAACGAATGGAAAAAATCTTGCACACCTTGGTACCGAATTTCAAAACAATCGGCTAATGTGTTTGACTGAAATTGCGTACACTCCACATTGTTAAATCAGACGAAGCCACTTTGAAACGGAATCAGTAGAAAATGGTTACACATACGTCATTTGGGCTTTATACAAGGTATTTTTGTACCACATTTCAATACAATCGGTCAATGCGTTTGGCCAAAACTGCGTAACAAACACACAAACAAATGACGAACGGTCGAGTTGAAACAGAGACTGATCAATAAATATGTGTATATTCGCATGGTCAATAAATATGTGTATATTTAGTATATGTAAATAAAAATATTATATATATTTTGTGCAGTGAAAAAGTAAAATATTTCACGTATATTATTTGGCGTAAAACACTGGTTCAAAACCATATTTCTTAATACAACGATGATGTTCAAAAAAATAAATTATTAAGTATGCCTATGACCACTCAAAATTTATAGTGTTATTATTGTTATTTGTCCTTTCGCTCTGTATTTGTATATATATATATATATATATATATATATATATATATATATATATATATATATATATATGCAACATTTTATACATCGTTTTTTCTCTATAGTTCTCTCTAACACTTTCAATAAAAGTATGTTAAACTTTCAAAATCCATTGAAAGCTATCTGAGATAACCCGTCTGCCAGACGAGACTGGATGTTTCTGAAGTGAAAATAGACTACGCTTGCGTGTATGAAGGAAAATCAGTTCCGATTTTATTAAAATTTTGCAGACAAATCAATTACTTATTAATAGCCATTTCAATACCATTTTATGTAAATTAAAAAAATATATATTTCTAATGTAATATACGTTATATAAATTTACAAATTTATTGTTTTATTCAAATTCCATTGAAAATACGATTAAAAAAACTGACGCAGGACAAGGTATATTTTTTGTATTTTCGGTACAATTTAAAAGTTTCAATGCTAATTTAAGCATATTTAAATGCTGATCACGATGGTGAATTCAGATTTTCAAAAAGGATTAAAAGAAAAAAATTTGTTGAGAAGTCGCTTTCTATCACATCACCGAGAAGGTTACGTGCTATGACTAATTTAAATTTATTTTGACACTCAAAGTATACTTGCAACGCCCATAATTTGTGTTCAGATTTTAATGTCTCATTCCGGGTTATCATTTAGCACTATATCTGTCTAAGAGTAGATTAACACTTAATTATCTACAGCTGTAATCTTTCAATTAGTAGTCGCCGAATGTGCAATCATCTGTATTTATAAAGGACAAAAATCCGCACAAGAGATATGGACAAATTCACGCTTCTGTTCGTGTAACAAGCAGCGCCTTCAAGTCGTTGACAGGCAATATAGATACAGCACCACTTTCCTTCTCTGCAACCTATATAGGACCTATATAAAACCTGCATCCTATATAAAACCTTCTACACAAAGTTTTTAACTCTTTGAGAATTGTATCGTGTATTATATTTTACGAAGACCAATTTTACATTTCAAGTAGATGACAGGTCATATGTTCACTTACAAAAATGTATATAAACCCTTTTTGCCTATTTAGAAGATGAGTTTTGGAAAATGCTGAAATACGTGTTACATTATTTTGTGTTTTTAGAATACTTATGTTAAGTTTCAAGAAAATGTTACCAAAAATATATTTTTCCAATAAATATATTGCACCATATTTTTACCCTTTTAGAGATTGAATTATAAAATCATTTCTTAGTGCACGCCGACATAACATGAAAATGTTTCAAAATTTCAATTCTCTAGCTGCAAATAGTTTTGACTATACGTTGATTTACTTAATTCAAGACAAATTTACCCCTTTTTACCTGTTTATGAAATGAGTTATGAAAATACTGAAATACGTGTTACATAATTTTTGTTTTAAAATATTTTTGTTATGTAAAAAACGATAAGAAATATTTTTCTCCGAATGCAATTATTCGTACCTCTTTTTCATATTTTTACGCCTTTAGGGGATGAAATCAGGAAAGTGCAGAAATACGTGTTTATTTATTTGTTCAGTGTATTTATGAAGAAAACCCTAATTTTTTTTTACAACGCAAAATTTTATTACAATTGTTTACATTTTGTACAACTTTTAATCCCTGTAGGGGATGAATTTTAAAAATAGTAAAAAATGAATTTCGTTACTTTCGTTTAAGAAGATGCGACAAAAACATATTGTTTTCAATAACAACTGTTGTACACGATGTTTACCCCTTTAGGTGTTGAATTTTGGAAAATCGTTTCTTGGTACCCGGGAAATTTCGTGTCTGTAGACATTATATTTTCGTCTGTACGTTGATCAATCAATCAGACCATTGATTTTTAAATAGAGAGATTATTATCAAATGATTTTTTTAATTAAAACAAATTTAATTATAATAATCACTTTAGTTTGTTTTTATTTCTCGCAATCAGAAGCATAACTATTTTAATATTAACAAATTAAATTTAATTAATAAAAAATATTATATATATATATATATATATTATTGTTTACACTTTTCATAAACAATTAGAATAAACATAACCGCAGTTGTAATAGTATTGAAGAAGTTGTGCTAAATCAGCTGTTCAGGTGAAACATTATCTCAGTAAAGTGTGTATGAAATGATCCATTTTGATGAAATATGTATGTTTGCCTATATACGAGGCGTGGTAATTAAATAACCGGGCTGATGTTGCTACCGGCAAACAGCGAGCACGTCGCGGCAGGTTTGAACATGTCTGTTGGTGCTTCCTTCATTCTGAGCTCGATGGGCGCGGTTGTACCTCGCTCAGTCTCGCTGTAGCAATCGTCAGTGCAAGTCTTTACGCACAGTGTGTCTTTACGGTATAACTAAAGGTGTGTTTTAATTAATGCTAACCTAACTACAACCATATCTACTATAGCGTGATTAACACAACTTCTAACTTACGACCCGAAAATAGAGTAAATCCTGCAAAAGATATAATTGATAACAATTAATTACATTGCGGTAAGTGTCAGAGATCGAAAACACTCTGGGCCAGAGGTTGGGTATACCTTCCGTATAGCAGGTGGGATTCCAGCACCAACAAACAAATCAGCTAGCAGAATACAACGCTTAACGGGGAGCTTGGATCTAATTACGGGAAGGTTAGGTCATTCTTTATTACTTCAATACATTTCGAAACAGCTTGCTGGATTTCTGATAGGTTTCTGCAGTGGCGTTAAGAATACCATGGAATCAAAATATAACATCCAACATCCTCTAAAAAGATTAAGTTGCATAGAAAAGTAAAGTGGCATAACAACCACTCATACGTTCTTACAAGTTTCCGTTGCAGATGAACAGTAAAAGTGGCCACACTTGCGTATCGTCATAAAAACACAACAACCACTCATACGTTCTTACAAGTTTCCGTTGCAGATGAACAGTAAAAGTGGCCACACTTGCGTCTCGTCAAAAAAACACAACAACCACTCATACGTTCTTACAAGTTTCCGTTGAAGATAAACAGTAAAAGTGGCCACACTTGCGTCTCGTCGAAAAAACACAACAACCACTCATACGTTCTTACAAGTTTCCGTTGCAGATAAACAGTAAAAGTGGCCACACTTGCGTCTCGTCAAAAAAACACAACAACCACTCATACGTTCTTACAAGTTTCCGTTGTAGATGAACAGTAAAAGTAGCTACACTTGCGTCTCGTCAAAAAAACACAACAACCATTCATACGTTCTTACAAGTTTCCGTTGCAGATAAACAGTAAAAGTGGCCACACTTGCGTCTCGTCAAAAAACACAACAACCACTCATACGTTCTTACAAGTTTCCGTTGCAGATAAACAGTAAAAGTGGCCACACTTGCGTTTCGTCAAAAAACACAACAACCACTCATACGTTCTTACAAGTTTCCGTTGCAGATAAACAGTAAAAGTGGCCACACTTGCGTCTCGTCAAAAAAACACAACAACCACTCATACGTTCTTACAAGTTTCCGTTGCAGATAAACAGTAAAAGTGGCCACACTTGCGTCTCGTCAGAAAAACACAACAACCACTCATACGTTCTTACAAGTTTCCGTTGCAGATAAACAGTAAAAGTGGCCACACTTGCGTCTCGTCAAAAAAACACAACAACCACGCATACGTTCTTACAAGTTTCCGTTGCAGATAAACAGTAAAAGTGGCCACACTTGCGTCTCGTCAGAAAAACACAACAACCACTCATACGTTCTTACAAGTTTCCGTTGCAGATAAACAGTAAAAGTGGCCACACTTGCGTCTCATCAAAAAAACACAAACAGTAGAAATGGAGCAACGAGTTAACCTCAATTGTCTTTTCCAACTAGGAAAACTGCTACATAAGCTCATGCTGTTAAGGGGAATGTATGGAAGTTGGTGTTTATTGCGCACGTACGTTTTTGAGTGGTTTAAAAGGTTTGAGGACGAAAGAACGGATGTGTAACGACCAAACACGATCTACGACTTAGACGACCCTCAACATCAAAAACGGACGACAAGATAGTCGTCTGAGTGTCCCAGCTCTTGCTGAAGTCTCAGGAATTAACAAGGAAACGGTCCGTCAGATTTTGCTCGTATCATTGAACATGCAGAAAGTTCGATTTTCAGTTTTTTTTTGGGTAAAGAAAAACTGTTAAAAATCGGATTAAACAATTTTAACAAAAGTTGGTTCAACCATAAAATTTTGTCCACAAGTACACAAAACAAAACGAATAAATTGCTATTTACCGGAACAATCCAGTTCAAAAGTGAAAAACCATAAATGTTTCTAAAAATTAACTATTGAGACCATTTGTCGCCTGAGAATATTAAGAATTCAATTATTTGAGGTAAATTTTGAAACTGAATTAGAGTTTGTGAGACAATGACAAAACTCTAATTACCATCAGGGTTTTTTTCGGTTTATTTAGAAATTGTAAACTTGTTTTATTTCAAATTCGATAGGCTACAATGATTTTAAATTTTTATCAAAACTGATACTTTTAGATCGATTTTCATTTAGAGGCAAAACTTTAAAAAATATCGTGAAAAAGTTGTTGTAATACCTTTGCACCGTTTATAATATTTATAGAGTATATGCTGCACCTAAATGCGCGTTACCGTGTTTGGCGGGCTATCGATGCGGCGTAGTCTCTTGAACACTTGGGCGTAGTCTTCGTACGGCACGTCAGGATAAAAATACTGTCGGTCCACTGCTAACATCACGTTCGCGACTCTCTCACTCGTAATGTTTTTTTTCACTGAAACAGTAAAACAAAATTGTCAATGAGGCGCGCCTGGTTTATAAACTACATACTAACAAGAATAGATCAGCTGATTTACGTGTAGTAATGAAATTATCAAACACATGTTGTATTTGCTTTTAATATAAGCAACTTCTTATCAAGAATGTATCAGCTGACAACCGTTTTGCTCTGCATTTCCGTGAGACGAAGTCTACTTCTATAGACCGGCCGCATAGTAAAAGACCTGCGCGAGAATCCCCCTTCAGCACCCTCCAACAGTCAATGACAGAGACGTCTGCCACTCTACACTGTTTATTTTTTATTACTATTACCATTGTGTTAGCATTATGTAGTACCACATAAGTCATGGATTTAAACGACTCTTTTATATGTGCTAACTCTATTGTTCCACTCACTTACATATTCTACCGTACAAACCAAAGAATGATATTTTCTCTACATTACTGAAATATATTAAAATAATTAAACAACAGAAGGCCTAAATTAAAGATAATTTGAAACACTGTATAGTTACAAGTATTTAAATTTGTATACGGTACAGGGTGTTCCACGCAATTCGTCCGGCACTAGTAGAGCTCCCAGTAAAACAAAGGAAAAGTTCATTTAACATAGATCGGAAAAGCTCTATTTTCCAGCCACTTGCTATTTTGATTTGTTGTTTGTTTTAACGTTATAACTTTAAAAATACATAGGCTATTATATTTAGATTTTTTATGTACATAACGTTCCATATGCCTACAAAAAAGATATTATTTCAAATATTTTCAAAACCATTTTAATTCTTTAACATCAAATATCTCAAAAAAGTATTAGGCCTATTGTTTGGTGACATTAGATAATCGTAAGAAATAATCGTTTAAATCTTTGTCAGCTGGCAGTTAATAATCGCTACTCGGCAATAGTGAAGGACGAAAGGAAGGAGTTGTGGGGACTCGACCTCTCACTCACACATTTATCTTTTCTTCTATTGTGTTTTTAGCAGGCAGTTTTCTATTTGTACGACTTATAGTAGCTTACGTTTTAAGTGTGTTTTTTTAAATATATTTAACACACAAATATAAATTTGACTTCTGACATATTACTTTGTGGAATTGGGTGGTTACAAAATAGAAAGAGATAAAAGTGAAAATAGTACCGCTGACTCGAGGATAGAGCTTAAAAATAGAGCCTAAACACATAAATACTTTCTTTGTAATATTCAAAGTGTTTATTCGGGTTTATGAAAGTTATTTTTGTTGTTTATTAGTGTATAACTACATCGTAACATATTATTTTCATTATGATGATAGAACTTTGAAAACCTCTCAGGGGCACACACATTGTGAATACAGGTTAGGAAACCTTCCTGCTGAATCTAACCTTTCTTCATCGATCTGCTTTTGGACTAGATCCTTTCTTCCCAAGCCAAGGTGGAACAGCATACCCTGAAGGCTGCGTGGACACCATGCGACCACAAGATTTAATGTTGTCTTATCTAAGGATGTGGGGCTCTCTATAGGTTGACAGATTATTTTCGTAGGTATATTTATGATTTGGATGGCTGGAAAAGAGATAAAAGCTAGCTAGCAGAAGTAGACCTAAAGAGTAGAAATTGCTTGGAAAGGAAGCAAACTTGGATTGTATCTTAACCGCATGGGACCCACAAGTAATGAATTAAAGCAGACTATAGAGACGCTAATTGGACCTACTCAACCTGCAGTATAACAAATAAAGTATAAATGGCGTCAACCACTTCAAATTGGACAGATATTTGTAGATGCGCAAAAGTGTAAAGTGAGAAAGATAAGATGGTAGCAAAGGTGCTTTTGAATTAAACCTAAAAACAGAAGAACTTCTAGGGCTCAAACTTTGGGTATGAGAAACACGGCCCTTTTAAGGCTGTCGGCTAGGAACAATAGAATCCAAAGAAAGTAACTAAGAAGAGCCACCGGCTCATTACAGGGTACTGTGGGGCTGAAGGTGCACACAAGCAGGACAAGAATGTACCACGGAGAAACCATTTGTTGGTTATGCAAGAAGAAAGACAGAAACTGCAGGCCACGTCAGTTAGAGGGAAAGGGTGTTTGGCATCCAGGACCTCTAGAAAAGTGAGCTAGTCAGTGGAATACTAAAACTCATTGAGGAACCAGTCAACGGAACTAGAATAAAAGAGGTTTAATTGCATTATGGGTCCTTTGACCACGTTACCACTGAACGCCATAATCTTAAAACAAAATAATCCAATTTAAACTTTAGGTCCTTGTATTTATTTTTATGTTGAAGAAAGAATTTCAACACAAAAAACCAAACTGGAACGGTTGACTTAAAAATGGAGCTGGAAAAACATTCAAAACGTAACTTCAACTAAAGAAAGACTCAAAATTTTATTGAAACTGAAGTTTTATTATAGAACTTGCTTTAAAACTATATACAAGGATATTGAAAATGTATTCTTGGAACGTACTATATAAACTCATAACTATAAAACTTACTGCGAAGGAAATCTACTAGTTCTTTTTGATTGTTAGCAGGAGTATCGTAGTAATGATTTTCAGTATGTTCATCGCTGATCTGAGGTTTGCAGTGGACGAAGAAGAGTGACAGAACTGTTGTAAGATATAACATGGCGCCTTGTAATTTTACACATCTAAATGATCTGCAACAGTAAAATGGTGTTATTCACGATATTACTGACGTTGCAAGTTACTACAATACAAATGACATCTTTTCAGCTAAAATATCGCAAATGTCTCATACTAACATATTTCCACAAATAGTTTAATAAATTTTAAATAAAAGTAACAAATTGCTCACACGAGACTTTCATTTAAATTACGATAAATCATTTAAGCAAAAAAAAAAAAAATTCTCTCTCTTCTCTCTCTCTCTCTCTCTCTCTCTCTCTCTATATATATATATATATATATATATATATATATATATATATATATATATTCCCTCAAGTAACTAAGCACACTGGCGCGCATACACACACACACACACACACACACACACACACACACACACACACACACACACACACACAGGAGAGAGGGAAGAAGGAGAGAGGGAAAGCAAAAGAGGAAGAGAGAGGAGAAAGAGGGATAGAGGAGAGAGGAGAGAGAGAGAGAGAGAGAAATACGATTAGACAGGAAGCCATAATAACTGCATGCAACTTATTCGTTGAAAGCAAATTTCCAAAAAGTAACTATTCCAAAATAATTGTCATTTAAATTTAAGAAAAATTGATTTCCCCATTTATATTGTTGGGTTATGTTAGTGTATACTTATTATAAATGTGTACTTCAATAAATAAACTTCTTTGAAATGGTAAATAATTATTAAGAAATAAAAATTGCCATTCCGATCCAACTTAACCCTTCTTAATAATAAATCCTAGCAAGACAACTAAGTAATCTATGTTTAACCGTAACTATGTTTCTATTATGTACTTATGTTTACAATAACTATACATGTATGTATACAGTATCTATAATCTATGTAATTATGTAACTGTGGTTATCGTAACTATGTTTGTATTATGTATCTATATTTATCGTAACTATGTTTATGTTATGTATCTATGGTTACCGTGACTATGATTGTATTATTTATGTATTGTTGTTATAAATTTGTTTGTATTATGTATCTATGGTTACCGTGACTATGGTTATATTATGTATCAGTAGTTACCATAACAATGATTATATTATGTATCTGTGGTTAAAGTAACTATGTTTTTTTATTATTTATCTATGGTTATCATAACAGTTCCACCAGTTTTTCGGCACGTCCGTTATTGTTGTGTTCCCATTTACCTCACGTTACTAACCCGTCCGAAATGTCTCTAACAAGGTCTATAATCTTGTGTAGGGTGTCCTAATGAAAATCTTCGTCTGGTTATCCTACGTTATTCAAGTGACTCTTGATGTAATCATGTGCTGTGATAATGGATACGACTTGACTCTCTGCGCGAGTGTCCTTGTCAGTGCAAGGTCTGGGTTCACGAGAGATGATGTGTTTCAAATCGCTGGTCTCAATCGTTTCGCGGACTTCCTTAGTCCACTTTCTTACCGCCTTTCTTACCTTTTTTTCTAATCGCGAGGTTTGGTACCATAAGGCGAACCACGTTTCCTTTTTTTAGTCAACAGGTCAGCTCTCTCGCTTTTCTCAATCCTGCAATGCTCAGTCATCCATAAACCCTCCATACCCAGATACTCCTAAGCGCATTATATTAACATATGAATCCATGAAAATGTGAAGATTAATTTTTTCACGACCACCACAATTTAATTACACTACGAAATAGGCGAAGATGAAGTGATTAAACTGAAAAAAGGCCTAGTTTTTCTAAAATCAGTACTTACCATGCAAACAGATTTAAAAATCAAATACAATATTTTAACTTGATTTATATATAGGTTATTTTGTACTTATTGCTTTGAGAAACACATCCAAAACGGTTTAATAATCGGCATTCAGTTTTTCTTTTATGATTTACTACGGATGATTAAATTCTCAATGATGATTCATACCATATTTAAACTGCACAATGTTTATTAATTTATGACTGTTATTTTGTAAACAAAGTTTTAAATATTTAAAATAATAAGTCGCACGTAACAGTTAATTAGGCGCTAGCAGCTGAGAGGCAATAATCACGTTTTTTCTTTACGTACTTTTAACTGAATGTTCGCTGTATGAGCAAATTTAATTTCATTGGGAAATGAGCTATTGGAGGACTTTGAAATGAGCGCTGACTTCAACATCACTTTTTTAAGGGTAGTTAAAATTGCATACTTACAATAAAACATCTACTAAACGGACATTTGCCTTTTTCGGTATTTTGTGTGTCTAGAGGAAAGGAAAAAATGTAAAAAATTGTATGCCTTCAAAAGGTTATCAAAAAATAATAATCATTTTATTTTCAAGTATGTAATTTCTGATAAAGTATCTTACTGTACTGTCAATAGTATTAAACAGTAATATAAGTCTATTATATTATAATGTATTTTGTATAGATTCAGTTTACAGGTCATAGTTTTTATCTACTGGATTTCATAAACATTAGTATAAGAGCTTTTTAAATAATAATATACTGCTGTAATCAACCTACTTTGTTTGAATAAAGAACTACTGCTTTAAAAAAGATAAATCAAAAGCTACTGCACTTTTTGTACACAGAAAACAAACCGTAAAAGACTACTCAAGGCGCATGCGTACATTAACTGTTGACGCAACAACTGAAAGTACAATTTAAGAAATTACAATTAAATTCTGTAGGCCTAAGCGCAAAATATATTTTTGGAAAAAGCAGCCAATTGGGTAAAAATTTTCAAACACTGGAATTGAGGATCTTGAAGTGTTTATTTTCTCTGGGCATTTATTTCACACAAAATAGCAGCTTTGATGTATAAATAAAGATCAATAAAAAAGTGTCACATTTTTATTTCTTCTTTATTGGTTATAGACATGATAACTTAGTGATAAGGAAGGTGTCACTTAAAGAACTAAAAGAAAAAGTTAAAACAATTTGAATGCCAAAAAAGGGCCCGGCTATTTCTTAATCACAGGCCAGGTCCTTAAAGAACTGCCCGATAGAGCATTTCTAAAGATGTTGCATTTAATTAACGCTTCACTTACTCACCAAGGCAGTGGAAAGTAGCAGAGTTAATAATGATCCCCAAGATAGGACTTGACAAATTGCTACTTAAAAGATTGAGACCATTTATTGAAGATAGAAAGCTGATTCCAACTCACCATTTTGGTTTTGGGAACAAACACTCAACTGTGGATTAGCTACATAGGGTAACTGGAATAATTGAAGAGCCACTTGAAGAAGATCTGGTCGGGCTTCTTGCTTGTTGATTCCCAGGCCGACGATTTGTAGGTTTGGCACAAGGGGTTGCTGTATAAGTTAAGAAGAGATTTCCCAGAGCAATTTTATAAGATGTTAAAATCTTTTTTGTCAGATTGTTTTGTAAACAAGGAAATGAGTATTCAGAATTCATGCAAATTTCTGCAGGAGTGTCCTTGGGCCAATTCTTTATTTGTTATACACAACGGACATTCCTTTAAATGAACAGACAACAATGGCCACTTTTGCGGACGATACTGCTGTGTTAGCTGATGGGAACACTGCAGAGGAAGCATTAGATAAACTCCAGAAAACCCTGGATAACATTTGTTCTTGGACAAAGAAGTGGCGCATCAAGCTGAATGAAACTAAATCTACTCACGTCAATTTTACAAATAGGGCTGTAATAAGTGCACCCTTATATGTCAACTCACAAGTGATTCTGTCTAAACTGGAGGCAAAATACTCGGGAATGACTTTAGATACTAAGTTGAATTGGAAAGCGCACGTCAAAATAAAAAAAGTCAACTAGATTTGAAATATAGCCGAATGTATTGGCTACTTGATTTGTCAAACGAACTGCTCTTATACAAGCAGGTTTTGAGATCAGTTTGGAAGTACGGGTTGTACCGAAAATACTAACCTTAATATAATACAATGTTTTCAAAATAAGATACTGCACGGGATTGTTGGTGCACCATGGTATGTTAAGAATGATAATATTTATGTAAGATTGACACAGTACGGGAAGTGCTAAGATCAATAGCTGTGAGACATGAACGTAGGTTTCACAATCATGTTAACACCTCAGTTCGGGCAGGAATGTGGAGCGGAGACTGAAGAGGACAAGACCAGAAGACCTGGTGCAGTGATTATGTGTTACCATACGAGAGAGTGTTCGGAGCCATTCATAGGAATGATTTCTAACTAATACTGTGACAGTGACATATTTTCAATTGTAACTACTGGATAAGTTGTACTTAGTTGTAGTATTGAATAAAAAAATCTTTATTTGTTGAAGTAAAACAACAATACTTGTCCGCCCTTATTTGTAACGTGTGTAAATTAACTTCATGCTTCTGTACACAACGCTGTACGCCATGATTTTTGTGTTATCTACTGTAATATACCAATAACAGTAGCCTACCTTATTTTACTTGCAAACAATTTGGCTTGCTACTTAAGCCTTAACATCAGTACCCCGCAGGGGGGTGCAGACTAGCTGCACCTATTAAGAGGATTTAGACGTCCCTCGCGTTACCCGAGTCTAACACACATTTACACTTACAACACTTATGACTTTAACACTTTACACTCACAGTTACATTTAGGGAGGCGATAATAGCCTCAATGTGCTTCTCGCCTTAAAATATTCTGCAGTATATTGCCAACGGACACAAGTTTTCAATTTTATAAAGTATGTCAACTAAGATTACTGTATAGGTATTGTGTCCGCCCAACAGAGGTATGTAAAACCAAAATTTGACAAATTTTACTGTCCGTGTACTGGGAACAGTGTCCGTGTAAAAGAGGATAAATTCTTAGTAAAAATAAAGATAAATATGCAGTGTAGGTTGTCCTAGATTTTTTCGGTATTTTTGTTTCATTAAAACGCTTTCTTACATGCCCAAAAGTAATAATCCAAAATATAAAAGCGCGGAAAACACGAGAAGTACGATAAAAACCGAAAATAAAAGTGACCCGCATAACCTCCTTAATTGTTACTGTGCAAACGTAGGTTTGATCGTTAAAACGATAAAAACCTTTTACTTTTTCTTTAAAAAAAAGTACCAATAACCAAACCTATGTTGTTAAGTATTAAAAACACCTTTATTAAAAAAATACCAATAATCTAACTGACACGGTTGTTGCGTGGTGAACTTAACACTGTTGATGGGTGATAAAATCACCTTTTTATAAAAAAAAAATACTCAAACCTAACTGACATGGTTGTTGGATGGTGAAACTAACACAGTTGTTGAGTGAAAAAACACTTTAATTTAAAAAAAATAATATTCCATAACCTAAGTGACACTGTGTTGGGTGAAAAATCTATTCATTTGAACTAGTGGTTATCCTGTAGCGTGTTTTTCATTGCTAAAACGATAAAAAAACCTTATTAATTGACACAGTTGTCAGGTGGTGAAAGTAAGGAAATAAGAGGCAAATCGCGAAGTTCACAAATAACGGACGCCATTTTAACAATGTTTTCAATACGAGAACGAACCAACGAAATAAATAGTTGACCATAACATTTAGTAATGGCTGTCAGAATGTGAAATGCGCATGACAGTAAGTGCATGTAGTTAATAATAACGCGCCTGACCGCAATGCAATGTAAACGTAATGACGCAACAATATAGTTCCATAAATTATGGCCTAAAATCGTAAGTAATCTTTAGAAAAATTATTTTCCGCGGATGAATATGTTTTCATTAGATAATAACATATAAAATAAAACAAACAAATATTCAAAAATCACTATTTTAACAGGACAACAAACACTGCATAACCAAAATAAATGTCTGTTATTGAATCAAAACTAACATATGGTTAGCCTAAAGTTCAAGTGTGTACAAAGTAACACCAAGTTCAAAGCTGACACTATTGTTGCTAAGTGACAAGAGATTAGATATAGTTTGTGCCAACTATGGTCAGGTAGTCGTGTTACGAGTTCTATCGCAGATTTGCACTAATGTTGCAGTTTCTGTAGGCCATTAGTGGAACAAAGTTTGTTTCGGTTCCAAGTGTTCTAATGTGTTCCATTAGTACCACACTTGGACTAGTTTTGTTAAACTATTAAAGAAAAACAAAAATCTATTAACATGCAACGTTGTTTATGGTGTATAGAGTTTCAAAAAAAAATTAACAAAACAATTTTGGAAATTTGCTTTCTAGCTTCCATCACGTTAATGAGACAGCTACGTGTCGTGATTATTTTGAATTTATAAAAATTTCAAATAATACAATATTCGTGAACGACTATATTTGAAATAATCGTATAGATTTGTTTGGAAGATCATCTGGAAATGTTTATATCATTGTTGCTAATTGTTTCGAATAGACAAGTGTTCCAAAAGTAAACGCACAATTAGGCTCTTTTGAAACAAAAATAATTTAATACGCATTACATATAAATATGTTTTTGTTCAATAAAATTAACACAATTATTTTTAAAACGCAATATTGATTTATTATTGTAATTTAATTAAAATATTATCACTTACATTTAAGTAGACTAATTATACATTACCACTATTCTATACCTGTTAGCCTGTTATGCATAAATTCTTCAAATATAAAAATAATGCACACAATCAACGCGTATAATAGAAGCTGTTTTTTATACTCCTGTAAGATTTAGTATAAAATATATTTATTTTAAACACTAGATTTCATAGACGTTTTTATTAACGCTACATGTCAGTTTGTTCACGAAATCTCGAACGTCAACACAAAGGACGTGGTACACTATATTTAAAAAAAAATTAGGCCTACACTATAATATAGAGATTTAGTTCAGTATTGAATATATTATATGCTATAAATAGTATATGATACATTAAACAAACAACAAATTAACTCTATGTTAAAATAGCTTTAAAAGTAATACTTAATATTTAAATTAAGTGTAACTTATCATTCCCAGAAATTATGTCAGTAACAAATTATAATAATTCTACTATAAGTTGTGTAACTTACACTAGACGTCAGTTACCTATAATGCATTATACGTTATGCTAGTTACAAAAGGTTTAAAATTAAAACTAAAGGTTTTAAATAGATATTGTTTAAAAGAGCTTGTCAGTTTATCTAATATGAATGTTTAGAGTTTCAACAAAATAACTAAATTTTTTTATCAGTTACAAATAACTTCTAGAGGTCATATCAGTTACAGATGTTAAATACACTAGATGTAGATGTTCTTTACGCCTGCAAAGATTTAATATAATTTCTAGTGGAGTTGGTCAAAAACTAAATTTTGGTCTCACTAACCTAAATGTCTTACAAGTTAACAAGGTTAACGCAATTTTTAGGTATCTTGTTATTCAAAGAGCTTAACAAATACACCATGCGTGCAATTAATTACAAAGGTCAAAAGATCAAAAAACAATTATGTAATACCAATAATGTTATCATTTACAGAGGTTTATTATGATTGTTACAGATCTAATCAGTTGAAAAAAAATGATAATAAAAATTATCTTGAAGTTTTAGTTTGACATTATAGTTAGTGTGTTATTTAACAAAATGTATAGTAATATTATATACACAGAAACATTCATATAAACAAAGAACTTTATCAAGTATTTAGTTGTACTATGAAGTTTTAAAAATAAAGTTCATGTTGGTTATTTACAAGTTTACATTAGTGTAACTATAATTTTATCACTGGAAGTCAATAAAAATATAAAATTGGCATGTGATATTTTGTTAGTTACAAAATTTTAACACTTAAAATCTGTGAACTGTTAATAAACTTCAACAGTAATGAACCATAAATATCAGATAAGTAAAACGTTTTAACAATAATATTCAATTTAAGAAGATCCTTACAAAGTTAAACTCTTGAATATTTAACATTCACAAAGGTTTAATATTATTACAGAATTGAAGCATGCACAAAACGTGAACTCTGCACACATATGATTCAAAACAGTCGGGT
Source organism: Callitettix versicolor (assembly GCA_022606455.1). Taxonomy (NCBI): domain Eukaryota; kingdom Metazoa; phylum Arthropoda; class Insecta; order Hemiptera; family Cercopidae; genus Callitettix; species Callitettix versicolor. The sequence goes on from CM040186.1 coordinate 32,894,589, forward strand.
AACTTTTAAACTGTTAAAAAATAGTGCTATACATTTTTTTAATATTATTAATATGTAGCATACACTCTTATATAAGCTAATAATTTTTAATTAAAATGAATTCATTATATCGTGTTAATTACTACACTGTATAATACTTATCGATATAAACATAAATTACGCAATTATAAAAAAATAACATAAATTGTACAAATTACAACAAATATATTATTTATAACTAAAACCGAATTCACACTTGAACAAAAAACAAAGGACAGCTGTAACAAAAATAACACATTGGTTAAGACTTATGTGATGGTATTATAATGGACTTTACACTTAAAGATATGTAATAACTTGGGGCATTATCCAGAAGGTTAACATCTAATTCATATTATATTTCTGAAAGTTTGTGTGTTTGTTTGTTTGTTTGTTTGTTTGTTTGTTTGTTTGTTTGTTATTCAATCAAGCTTTAACCTCTGGACCAATTAAAGTGAAATTTGGTACGTATATGGTTTAAGTATCAGAGATACATATAGGCCTATTCCCGTTTTACAAAACGTCATTATACTACTTACCCAGCCCAAAATAATTATCAGTTTTTAGTTTTGTAACATCTGTTAACTGTAGTTATTTACTGGACATGTGATTTAGGTACCTGAGATAAAGATAGATTCAATCCTATTTTAAGAATCTTAATCTGTGTTTTATTTATTGCAAAATTATTGCTTTTAATGTAACATTTTCAATATTTTAGTTGAAATTTTTTTCAAAACTGACTTTAATTTGTTACTTTGTGTTGAATTTTCAATATTAAATGTAAAAATCCCTACACAGAGTGCCAATTGTAAGGTAGTATATATATTTATGTAATTACATTATGGTAAACATGCAGTGAAGCATATCCTTATTTTTCGATATTTTTGTTACTAAAATAAGCATTTTATGCCTTATTTAATACTAAAATAGTATTATGTGCCAAAAGCAAGAATACAAAATATGAATGCACGAGAAGTACGATAAAATCGAAAATAAAAGTGACCAACATAACCTCAAAATTGCTACCCGGCGAAAATCAGTAATGTGTTGTAAATCGGTAAAACAATAAAAATACGTCTAACACGGGTTTTGGGTGATAAGAATCCAATTTTTAAAAGAATACAGCATAACCAAACTGTCACGGTTGTTAGGCCTAACAAGGTGATGCGTGAAAAATCTTTATATTTTTTAAAAATAGCCTACTATATATCCTGACACGGTTGTTGGGCCTATCACGGTGATACGTGAAAAAACCTTTATATTTTTTTAAAGACTACTACATATCCCAACTGACACGTTTGTTGGGCCAATCATGGTGATGTGTGAAAAAACCTTTATTTTATTTTAGAAAACTACATAACCTAATTGACAATGTATTTAGGCCTAACACGGTGATGCGTGAAAAACCTTAATATTTTTTAAAGAATACTACATATCCTAATTGACATGATTGTTAGGCCTAACACAGTGATGAGTGAAAAACCTATATATTGTTTTAAAGAATACTACATAACATAACTGATACTGATGTTGAGCCTATCACGGTGATGTGTGAAGAAAACCTTTAATTTTTTAAAGAATACTACATAACCTAATTGACACGGTTGTTAGGCCTAAAAAGGTGATGCGTGAAAAACCTTTATATTTTTTTAAAGAATACTACATATCCTAACTGACACGGTTGTTGGGCCTATCACGGTAATGTGTGAAAAAAACTTTATTTTTTTTAAATAGTACTGAAAACCTTAACTGACACGGTTGTTAGGTCTAACATGGTAATGCGTCAAAAATACTTTATATTTTTTTTGAAGAATACTCCATAAGCTAACTAACATGGTTGTTATACCTAACACGGTGATCCATTAAAAAAACCTTTATTAATTTTTTTTTAAATAGTACTTATAACCTAATTGACACGGTTGTTGGGCCTAATAAGGTGACGTATAAAAAAAACCGTTATATTTTTTTTTAAAGAGTACTCCATAACTTAACTAACACAGTGATGCGTGAAAAAACCTTTATATTTTTTTTAAGAATACCACATATCATAACTGACATGGTTGTTGGGCCTATCATGGCGATGTGTGAAAAAACCGTTATTTTTTTGAAGAGTACTCCAAACCTTAACTGACACGGTTGTTAAGTCTAACATGGTGATACGTGAAAAATGTTTATATTTTTTTTAAAGAATACTCCATAAGTTAACTAACATGGTTGTTAGGCCTAACGCGGTGATGTATTAAAAAAACCTTTATTTATTTTTTAAAAAAGAGTACTTCAGAACCTAACTGGCACGGTTGTTGGGCATAATACGGTGATTCAGGGAAAAAGCCTTATTTTTTTTTTAAAGAGTACTCCATAACTTAACTAACACGGTGGTGTGTTAAAAACCTTTATTTTAAAAAAGAAATACACCATAACCTAACTGACACGGTTGTTGGTCCTAACACGGTCATGCGTGATCTTTAATGTATATTACGATTGCGGGAAAAGCCGTGACGGGTAACAGGTAATCATATTATTTTTCTGAAAGTTTGTTTTTGTTTATTTGTTTGTTATTCAATCACACTTTAACTACTGGACCAATTGAGATTAAATTTGATATGAACACGGTTTAGGTACCTGAGATAAACACAATACTATTCCAGTTTAATTGAATAATAGTGACTTTTTAATAATACTGTATTTTATTAAAATATGACAGGACCATGTTTTAGAGTATCGAGTAGCAAAAATGTATATTTCTTGGCCGAAAACCATAAATCGTATAATATTGTAAATAGTATATTTACATTTACATTTAATTTATGTAACATATATTAAAATGAAATGACATATTCTGATTTTGAAAATCGACTATAAATTTTATTGCCTATATTATAACTGCAGGCAAAGCCGCAACGGGTAACAGCTAGTTGTTTTATAAGTCAAAGGTTATTGACACAAACTGAATCAACATTTGCTTGAACCATATTTTAACAATTGTATCAAAGTTTTTGCAAATACCGAATCTTGTTTGTTGTACACAACTGCTTAATAATTTATGTTTTCAGTTTACTGTCAGTAATTCAAGTATTCTTTGACAGAAAAAAAACTGATAAATAAATTTATTTGTATTTAAAATTTTTGTTTTGTTTAATTAATGGTTTTGTAATATTCAACATTAAAAATTCCGAATGACTGCCATTTTAAAGCGAACCAAACGAACTAAATGATTTTTTTTAATTAGGCATTTATTTATTAAATGTCTGAAGAGAGTTCCAATTCAATCAATTTAAACTTTTGGAGATATAAATTATTTTTCATAAATAACGCAATGGTGCTTGGCTGGATGAAATGTCCGATTGATTTGTTTTATTTTGACCTGCTTGATCGTTTCCTCAATTTTTTTACATCATTTATAAAATATCTTGCATATCAAGTGATTACGATTTTACTTACTAGTGGTTTCTTCTTCTTTTCGTTTCACCCTCTTTGGGGTACGCTGAATTAATCATTTCTTGCGCGCTGTACTTTTCTTTGTTCCCAGTAGCTCTTCATTCTTTCTGATCTTCTTTTCCTCTCCTCTTCTGAAATGATAGGTTTAGGTTTTATTTTGGTTTTATCTTGGAATCTTATTCTTTTGTCCTTGGTACTTATCTTAGCAGTTTGGTCAAGCAGTGAATTTTCTGTAATTTTCAATTCTATTAGGTCTTTTTCAATTTCTTTAAACCAGTTCGGTTTTGTTTTACGATTATGGAAAAAATCAAACACTTGTTTCGTCAATCTATTAGAGTTCATTCTAAGAAGATGGCCGTAAAAATTTATTATCCTTTTTCTCATAATATCTGACAGTTTTTCAATTTTCTTGTAGAGAGCTTCATTTCTTATATATACTTCCTTATTATCCTGAAATTTTGTTCCTATAATTTTTCTTAAGATTTTCCTTTCCGTTATTTCAAACTTTTCTATCTGGCCTATGCGATTCATGGTTAATGTTTCTGCTGCGTACAGTGCTTCCGGCTTGATCACAGTTTTATAATGTTTAATTTTGGACCCCCATGAAAGGGACTTCTTCTTGTATGTTTCTTTCGTCAATTGGAAGGCCAATTCAAGTTTGTTTTTCCTGGTTTCCATTGCCTTGCCTTCATCTGCATTCCAACTAATCCATTCACCAAGATATTTGAACTCTTTTACAATTTCTATTTTCTGTTCTTGGATTTTAAGGTATGTATTTGGATATTTGTTGTTTGTCATGATTTTGGTCTTTTCAAATTACTAGTGGTTTAATATACAATGTTTCATTTTTTTTAAGCAATAATAGTTAGAATTATAGGTTAAAATCTACTCTGTGTTTTTGCTTGAAAATGCCCGCCTTAATTCACCATCAGTTTGACAGTTACGCCATGCATGAAAATTGGCAATTTAAAAATGCCCCAATTAACTGATTGTCGGAGAAAATTAAACCGAAAAATAATTTCGTACTTTTTTCAAAATTGTTTCTGTTTAATATTCACTTGTATTTGTCACAGGCCATTAGCCTACCTAATTATTATAAATAAATAGATCGTACAAAATGTGTGATTTTAAAACATAGTCTATTGATTTTTTATCTTATAATACTACAAATTTTGTGGGTTCAATATTCAGTTTGCACCTCGGCTAGATTCACATACAGAATCACTTAACGGTGTTAAAATATTTTTTTTTTTTTTTTTTTTTTTTTTTAAACGTCCGACTATTGTGCACACTTGGGCTAATGCAGACGATGGGATGATTTATAGCGTATGAAAATGCCAAGCCCTCGCCGGGAATCGAACCCGGGTCCTCGGGATGAAAGCCTAGTACACTATCCACTAGGCCACCGAGGCGGCCGGTGTTAAAATAAACTGTTTATGGAATCTTACAAATAAACTCTAAAAACTAAGCGAACAATATTTCAGTTCACTTAATAACTAGATGGGTGATGTGCGGGTGAAAAAACTGAGGTGATTTGTGGGTGATTTAACAAAATAAACCGATGAATTAAATTTAGAAAAACTGAACTCCCGATACGAAAATGGAGCTGAACTCCCTGAAAGATTGTTTTCGAGTTCCCCCCTATATTATAACGCCGGTAACATTGGTGCATTCAATTTTCAAAACGTTGTCAAATGAAAACGATTTTTTTATAGTATAAATGGCAGCCATTTTAAAACTGTTAGGTTTTTATACTTCAACTTATTATCAAAATCTATTTTTTTCAAGTTTTTATGCCTTCATAAGAGATCTCTTATGATAATATTCGTTATCATTCATTATTCAATATTCATTATAATTATAATAATAATCAGGATTGGTGCTCAATTTAAGATCTCTGATCTTACACCATTTTCCGACGATAATTTTATAACGTTAAAATAACTGTAAAATAACGTAGGCTAATAACTTCCAGCAATGCCATTTGTATCTACCATTGTTTTGAAAAAAATCGTTATCGTTATAAATGCACAAGTTAGAATTTCAAATTACATTAGAATTAAAAAACTAAACCCCCGATACGATCGAAAGCTGAACTCACTGAAAGATTATTTTCGAGTTTTTAATGGAATTTTAAATATCAAATGCTAGTTCATGTACATTATAACGCCAATTACTTTGGATCAAATAAATTTTTAAAAAATTACATAGGAAATGACAGTCATTTTAAAACTGTTAGATTTTTATACTTCAATTTATTACCAAAATCTATTTTTTCCAAATTTTTAAACTTTTGAAAGTGATCTAGAGGTCAGGATCGGTGCTCACTTCAAGATCCCTGATCTTACACCATTTTCCAACGATATTTAATAAAGTAAAATAATTGTATTCCAAAATATGTTTACGTTAAGGGTAGAAATGTAGACAATTTTATATTCTCATAAATACAAAACATTTTAACAAATAGTACAGGCTATTCCAACTCTTTAGAATACTTACCCTGTTTTGACTTCAAAAGCGTATTTCTCGGGCTGGTTCTTACCACAATTTACGGGCAAGTTCGGTGGGTCCGGATACTCTGGTTAATGAAATATTATATGTACTCGTCTTATCTACGATCATGAAATCTATCAACACTCCCGGAGTGCCTATAGGCACGAGCATCCGACCTCCTACATTTAACTGTTGAATCAGCTGTAAATATGCACACAAAATGTATTAGAAACTTCCTTAGACTGAAGCCGAAACAATAAGTCAGATAATCACGAATGGCAATTTTTTGTTGGCTAGCAGAAAACGTGTGACGCAAAAGGTTTGTCATAAAAAACAAGATGACAGAAACGTATTACACAATAAGTAACCAGAAAGAACAACTGGGGGTAAATTATATATTTTTTTTTTTTTAGTTATATTTCGTCAGTAGTACAAGTATGTTATGAGTTGTGTCTCATCAGCAGTGCAAATATGTTTGAGTTATATCCCGTCAGTAGTACAAGTATGTTATGAGTTTTATCTCATCAGCAGTGCAAATATGTTTGAGTTATATCCCGTCAGTAGTACAAGTATGTTATGAGTTGTGTCTCATCAGCAGTGCAAATATGTTTTAGTTATATCCCGTCAGTAGTACAAGTATGTTATGAGTTTTATCTCATCAGCAGTGCAAATATGTTTGAGTTTTATATATCCGTCAGTCAGTAGTACAAGTATGTTATGAGTTTTATCTCATCAGCAGTGCAAATATGTTTGAGTTATATCCCGTCAGTAGTACAAGTATGTTATGAGTTTTATCTCATCAGCAGTGCAAATATGTTTGAGTTATATCCCATCAGTAGTACAAGTATGTTATGAGTTGTGTCTCATCAGCAGTGCAAATATGTTTGAGTTATATCCCGTCAGTAGTACAAGTATGTTATGAGTTTTATCTCATCAGCAGTGCAAATATGTTTGTGTTATATCCCGTCAGTAGTACAAGTATGTTATGAGTTTTATCTCATCAGCAGTGCAAATATGTTTGTGTTATATCCCGTCAGTAGTACAAGTATGTTATGAGTTTTAATATGCAAATATTTAGTTATATCCCGTCAGTAGTACAAATATGTCATAGTGATGTTTTGTTTATCCGTCATCATGTTATGAGCAAATATATTTTAGTTGTATGCCGTTAATAGTATAAGTATTTACGAGTTTTGTCTCATCAACAGTGCAAATATGATTTTTGTAAACAAGTCTTCAAAGTAATTACATACTCAGCAAAGCTATCATCAACAAAATCGTCGCTTCTATCGGTAATTCATCGAGTTAAACACGTGTTTTTTTTATATAAATTTATTTCACGGCCACAAAAAGAATGTCGTTATTGTTTAAAAATAAAGGTGGTTGAAATATTTTAAAATATCAAACTGTCTTTATTAAAATTTTTAAACTACTAAAAAAATACCTTTTTTTCTATATATTTTGAAAATTTATTTCGTTTATTTTAAAACGTAAATTTAGATTTTTTGACTGAAATTCGAGTAAAATCTGATGAACAAATTTTAAGAGATTTTACAATTTATTTATTTAATATTTTTGTAAAACCAAACCAAATTTTTCGGGAATATATCTACACTTAATCCTTATTTGGATACTTTAATTTTATTAATATATTTGAGCAAAATTTTATAGAAATTATTTAAACCGGTTTTTACCGGTTTCCGATCAAGTTTTGACAAAGTTTGTTTTGACAAAAAACGTTCCTGAGATGTAGGCTACTAACGTTTTGAAAACCAACAAAATCGTAAAGTCAGTTTAATCTCCTGCTAACTGAATAGAAACTAAAACAAACGGACATATAACAAAATGTAAACCATTCTTTGGACTAAAATGGATAGTCACAATCACCAAATTCTTTTACTGTCTGTGCTTTATATCCAGTAAAAGAAAAAAAAAAACAAAAATATTTTTTTCAAAGCGCCTGTTGTAAAGTGTTTATCAAGATGCTTTCGTGTATTTTTAATATATTTAAAATACAGAGTTTTCCTATAAGCTACTTACAACATGCGGAAGACCACGGGTGACAGGCGAGACGTTGATTACATCGAAGGGGCCTTTTTTTAAGGCAATGCTGGTCCAGTTTCCATCTGAAATTTTAACGGTTTTTGAAAAATAACAACAATAATGGGGCTTTAGAATTTATAAATTAACAAATGACGATCGCGCACATATTGCTACATTTTACCGAGTAATTCTTGTTTTTTTGATTTTATCAACAAATAAATAGAACCTAAGACACAGACTTCCAATTATTTCCGCAAAATACGGTTTTGAAATTACGTACATAAATATCCGTAGAATTGGTTCATCATATTTGACTCCAATTCATGTAGTATATGACTTGATTTATGAGAATTTAAAATAGAAAAGCTACTGTTAGAAACTGATCAGAACAAAGCCGCCGTAGGTCAAAGTTTGTTTCATGATTTTTTGTTCTGTTTAATTTCTCCCCACTCTAAATAACAGTATGTATCTTTTATGTGATTTGCTGTACGCTCTTAATACATAATCAAAGTTTGGAATGTTCCAACGCAATCGGATCTTCTTTCATTCACTTTATCGTATTTTAGCATATACGATTGAATCATACTAGAGGCAAATGCATTTTATGCGGAAGTACTTGTCCATCAGGAGCTGTGGATTGGTATTGTAGTATAGTGGTATTGTGGTATTGTGTTAACTGTTGAAATCTACGAGCTATTTCACTCGCTGCACCTATTTTAACCGATCCGTTCAATGTTACTCGAACAACCAGGAAAACTCAGTCTTGAAAAGTCAAAATTTATCAAACCTAGAATACTAAAAATACCTTAAATAATTATGGCAATGACTGTAATATCTTCTAGAGGAAGAAAGGAAGAGCTTTCGTGTAAGCAACAATGCAGCGTTTCTGACTGCACTCATATTTCTGTCTGTAAAAGCAGAGGATAGGAAGAAGGCGAGCTGATCTAAGTGGTTCTTGTGAAGTGGATAGCCGGAAGATGTACAAAATAGTCAAACAAAAACCTATGCGAATTTTCTTCTTTGTCACGTGTCTGTATTCGAAGAATGAATTCACGATTGAACAGTTGATGGTCCACAGAACTGAATTTGACATAAAGATTTGTGAATTAAAAAAAACGAACTGCCTGTATGGAAATTAGAACTAATCAACAGAAAGTGTAGCAGTCTCAAGTTGGTCCGAGTACTAGAGGCGGGTCTGTCCATTTTGGTTTTGTTAACGGTTTCACTCAGCAATAAATATAGTAATTAGGCCATACTTACATTTAAAACTAATCTTCGCGCATTTGGCGAGTGTTTCGGTGTCTTTGAATATGTTTGCGACTCCAATTTCGACCAGTTCCGGCAAGTATTCAACGGCTAATACAGACCCGGTCGGGCCTACCATGAGCGCCATGCACATGCTCAGGAAGCCGCTGAAACTGCCAATGTCCAAAACTTTGCTTCCTGCTATCAGATGGTCTTTAAGTGTTTCTAAAACATACGCTTGCTGGAAACAAATTGAAGAACATACTGACAAGAAACATACAAAATAACAATCAAAATAAAGAAACTAACAGACATGATGGGAAGAGATTTTGATAATAATGAACGTACACGTCATGAACCCTACACGTTGACTAAATATTCGAATTCGTTAATACCAGTTGCCGTCACATTTTAAATTTAGAAAAATTATAAACATTTAATTTATAAACAAAAAAATTAATTTAACTTAAAAAATAATAACTAAAACCGTTAGTAGGCCTACATTTAATTTTTTAAATATTTTAAAATTTAAAACGCTAATATCGCGATTGTAAAAACAAATTATAAAAACATTTTAGGAGCAAAAGGTATTATTAAAAAAACAAAAATCTTAATTTAATTGTTGTTATTTAAAAGGTATGAACATGTTTTGCCGGGCATGGAACTTGACCAAAGTTTTTTGACCTTGACAAAAAAACTTACTGAACCAAAAATAAAAATCATGTATTATATTTTCTGTTTCTTTAGCTTATATTTTAATTACGATATTTTTTTCGAAAACACGACTTAACCTAAAACTTTTTATATCCTATCATCTGTTCAATGAAATCAACTGATCGTCACGAATTAATATAAAACAACTGATCTTTTACTATAAGTACCAATAAAAATTATATTAACGATTCATTTCGTAAATTTACAACGGTAAATATTCTTCGTAGTTTCCGTAGTTATCACGTGCGCCTCACACGCGCAAGATCTCCGATTCGATCACGAGCGGAACAGTAAATTTTAATTATGACTAATTTAATAAGAGACTTGCAGTATATCTGCAAACATATACTGTTATATATTAATATACATTTGAACACTCGTATCACGCAAAATCCAACATCACACTCAGCCCTACATGATACATGTTGAAAAATGTTTAAGTTTGAACCAAACTGGACTAAAAATAATTACGTAAACTAAAATGCTAACTGGCGCACAATAATTTAATAAAATTCTTAAGAAAACGAGCTGATGTAATGATAATCATGGAGCAAAACAAGAGTACATGGTCACAGATCGGCAATAATTAAAACAATTTGAACACAATATAGTCTACACGTTTTGCATAAAAAAGTGTAGGAATACGTTGTAAAAAGCAGTTTTCCTGTTAGGTTATTTATTTCTTTATTTTTATACATATTGTTTAGATTAGTCTTTAAAACTTTTGTGCTGGTATTAACGTAGCTGAATTATGAAATCCACAACAATTTCATACAACAAATCCTGTGAAATTTTTGGGGGGAAGTGCAGAATTTCCTAACCGTGAAAGGACAATTCTTACTACGCGTAATTTCGTTGTTGATTTTCATCACCAGTTCACAACGATCATCAGTCACAACGATTGGCCTACATGCAACGGTCCTCATCGTGAACATTGCTAAGGCACTTTTTAAAATCAATGCACCACTGGGGTTTTTGTATCCGTTGTTAATAGACATCGCAAAGGTGGCGATAATTTCAATAGGTTTGTCTTTTTTTACCAACAAAACCTAATCACAGAACGCACCTCACAGGTGGCGGGATATCCTATTGCAGCGCAAAGTTTATCACATCACAGAGAGAAAAGTAAAAGTGATTCAGCTGGATGCGTGCTGAGTGTAACTTTGTGACACCAAGATGGCGGCTCTAGCCCCGTCCATTGCCACGATAGGCCAAAACGTCTGTTACTTTCTGCACAGCCCTCGTAGTTTACTCCTGAGCCTTAGGACCGCTTCCTACATGTCTTATTTCCCTATCTTCTCTATTTTACTTTGCGTAGTTATGTTTGTATCTCTTGCAGTTTGATAAGGTTGTAGCAGATCTGCAGAGTGTAAGGCGGACCTCATCATGCATAATATGTCTTATCGCTTCATCATACAGTACTGTACCGTGTTCTTCCAGTTCCGGAATAATTTTGCATAACATATTTTTGAACTTCTCTAAAAAAAAAATAAGGACCTTATTTCATTAGAAAAGAAAAAAGAAATTATAAATTTGGAGAACAAACCTAACCATACTGTAACCTTAAAGTCATTTAAACCTTGTTCAGCCATTTTCAAAGGGCTTTTAACAGATCATATTCTGCAATTGTGGGTACTTGCACACAACTATTCATTCAGATGGTGTATTTCATTAGTGCAACAAGGTTACGGCATATATCAAGCCACTCTTCAAATAGCGACATTTGCGTTACGTATAACAAGGCAAATCTTAGTGTAATCAGTATCTTTTTGTTGAAATTTCATTTGGATTTCACAAGAGTATAATCTCAATTGGTCTTATAAGAATTCGCGATACTCGGCTTAAGTTGTTCAGCAATTTTTTGAAACGCTGCTTTCACCATATTGAGTGTTATCAGCAATTTCATTCTTTCCATTCAATACCGTCTTTAACTATTGAAAGTCAGTCCGAGTTTTTTTATCTTTACCGAACCAGTGGTTTTAAATTTCTGCACAAGTTTTCTATACAGTACTTTTATTAATCTACACGGGCTATCTCTTAGGTACGAAAATGTCATAATGCTGTTGAATACCAATCGTTTGTAATCTTAATTATAAAATCCCAATCGTTTGTAGCTTTGATTATGAATTAACAGGAAAATCAAAATAATTTGTAGTCTTGATTATGAAATCCCAATCGTTTGTAGCCTTGAAAAACAATTAACAGTAAATTCCCAATAATTTTTATTCTTGATTATGAAATCCCAATCGTTTATAATCTTTATTATGAAGTCTCAATTGTTTAATGAATTCCCAATAATTTTTTGTCTTTATATGAGTTCCCACCTTTCAAAGTTTTGATTATTAATTCCCAATTCAAAATCAATGAATTCTCATTATAAATTTCCGAAAGTTTATAGTCTTGATTATGAATTTTCAAACGTTCCATAAATTACCAATAATTTGTAGACTTGACTATTAATTCCTAATCGTTTGTAGTCTCAATTATGAATTCTCAATCGTTTGTAGTCTTCATTATAAATTCCCATTAGTTTGCAGCCATGATTATGAATTTTCAAACATTTCTTAATTTTCCAATATTTGTGTCTTTACTATTAATTTAAAATCGTTTGTAGTCTTAATTACAAATTCATGAATTCATCATTCATGAATTTCCACTGTTTGTAGTCTTAATTATGTAGTCTTGATTAGTCTCAATCGGTTGTAGTATTTATTGATTATAAATTCCCAACAATTTGATTATAAATTCCCAAACATTTGATAAGTTACCAATAATTTGTAGCCTTCAATATTATTTCCCAATCGTTTGTAGTCTTGATTATCAATTCCCAATCGTTTGTAGTCTTGATTATAAATTTCCATTATATTAGTTTGTTCCCATGAATTCCCAAACATTTATTAAATTTCCAATAATTTGTAGTCTTGATTACTAATTCCAAATCGTTTGTAGTCCTGATTATAAATTCCCGCATTTGTGATTACGTTCCTGACACATTCGTATAGTAGCTCTGAATTGGTCCGATTTGTGTTCTTAATGGTAAACGAACAACAATAAAAGAATAATTTGAAATATTGTTGAAACCACAAGTAACAAATGTGCACTTTAAATAATACAGAATAAACAATACTTTAAGAAAATCTCATTGTCACTATAAAAGTTCAATACATATAAAAAAATAGGTGATTTTTAATCACGAATGTTTCTAATTATAGCAATGAATCTGATTATAATATTGAACCGGAAATTGCTGAGCTATATTAATTTCAAATTGCGCTTACTTATTAAATATTCAGTATATAAAAAACTAAAAGTCACAGTTAGTTCTAAAACTCAAAAGTTTATCAATAATAATTATTATCATTATCATTAAAGTACTAATGCAAAAATTAAAAAAATATTTATTAATATGGTAATACCACTTGTGGTGGAGTCTCGGGGCTTCCCATCCCTGCTTTTGCCAACATAGGCGATAAATCAGAGTACGGATGGAATGGTACGTAATTTTTGCGATCAATGTTGGTATATGCTGCAAGTACTTTCTGGCTCCTAATGAATCCAAACACTGAAATAAAATAAAAGGATCAATTAAAATTAATGAAACATTAAAATAAAACAACAATGAAGGTTAAGTAACAGTTATGAAAAACAACAATAAATGAATACATTATTTTTAAGTCTAACGATCTTTAAATTTCTGCAACAATGATGCTTAACAATAATGAAAGTTAAACAACAATGAAGTAAACAATAAATGTAAATGAAATGAAAATAACAATTAAAAAAATAATCAGCAATGACAGATAAAAATATACAACCAATAACGTGCTAACCAAGAACTACAAATCAAAGATACATCATGCATGTCGACTGCCACATTTCTTTTGTTTCAAAGCTTTACTGTCATGAAGAGTCACGTATGTCAGCTATACCCATGTCACGTATGTCATATATGACTGCTATGAAAAGTCACATATAACTGCTATAAAGAGTCATATATGACTGCTATGAAGAGTCACATATGACTGCTATGAAGAGTCACATATGACTGCTATGAAGAGTCGCATATGACTGATATGAAGAGTTACATATGACTGCTATGAAGAGTCACATATAACTGCTATAAAGAGTCATATATGACTTCTATGAAGAGTCACACATTACTGTTATGAAGAGTCACACATGACTGCTATGAAGAGTCACATATGACTATAATGAATTCCTAAAGTCGAATGTCAACTTTGATTTATTTATTTATTTATTTTATCATCTAAATTTCTTATTACATTTTGATTAACTATAGTATAATAAAGTCATGTCATAATCCTAATATATAAAAGAAGAAGTCCTGACTGACTGACTGATTCATAATCAACGAAGAGCCAAAACTATTTTAACTAGCGACTTGATATTTTCAAGGTACATTTATGTTACTATATAGGTGTGCACTAAGAAAGGATATTGCAAAAATTTGATTTTAACGTTATTAAACTACTTACACAGGCCAAATTTTATAAATAACGTACAGCTAATACTATTACAGCTAGAGACTTGAAATTTTCAAGGTATCTTCTTACAACAATGTTGAGATGTTGTTCTAAGAAATTCTGAGAAAGAATTTTGCAAAAATTTGATTTTAATGCCATGAAATTACTTACCCAGTTCAATTAGCCCAATGGGCACAATAGTCGGACTTTAAAAAAATCAACTTTAATAATCAACGTACAGCCGAGACTATTATAACTAGAGATTTATAAATTTAAAGTTATATAAAAATCAACAATTTCGAATAATCAAAAATTTGATTTTAACGCCTTTAAACTACTTACCCAGTTCAACTTTAATAATAGCCAATACTATTATAACTAGAGACTTGAAATTTTCACTATCTTTCAACAATGTCGATGTGCATTAAGAAAGGATTTTGTAAAAATTTGATTTCAATGCAATTAAACTACTTACACAGATCAACTTTAATAATCAACGTAGAGCCGAGACTATTATAGCTAGAGATTTGACATTTTCAGGGTACCTTCTTACAACAATGTCGAGGTGCACTTAGAGATGATTTTGCAAAAAATTGATTTTAACGCCATTAAACTACTTACCTAGTCCAACTTTAATAATCAACGTATAGCTATAATCAACGAAACTATAATAGCTAAAGTTTGAAATTTTCAGGGTTATCACCACATGTAGGGGTGCACTGAAAAACGATTCTCCAGTATTCAACCCCTAAAGAGGTAAAAATGAGGTACAACAATTTTTATTGGAATGTTTTTTGTCTGACCTTCATAAATCGTAACATAGTCACTCTTAAATATAAATAATGAAATATATTGATCACCATATCAAAAAACTCATACTCTAAAGAGATTGAAAGGGGGTAGAAAATGTAAAAAGGGGTACATTTTTAAAATTGAAGAAATATTTGTTTTGGATCCGCATATTCTAGAAATATGCTATGAAACACAAATAATGAAACACACGTTTCAACATTTTTTCGAATTCATTCCCTAAAGGAATAAAAATGTAAAAAAGAGGTATAATTATAGAAAAAGAGTGTTTTCATTGGGGAAAACTTTTTTATCTGCTATTCTTAAAAGTAAACAAAACATTTTAAAACATAAATTATGATACAAGTAATTCAGCATCCTCCCCGAATTTATCCTCTAAAAGGACACAAAAATTTAAAAAATTATAAATGTTTGTATTGAAGAAAATAGTTTTTTTCAGATTTTCTTAAATTCGAATGGAACACATTTGAAGACAATAAAACAACATATTCAGGTTATAATATTTTTTCATATTCACTGTAAAACAATCATGAGTTTAGATGATCACGATTTTATTGATATAATTTTTATGTTTCTAAATTATAATTATTATAAATTAATGAAACAGTTTAAGTTTCGTGGGCGAAGCCGCGACGGGTAATGCTAGTAATAATATAGTCTAAATACAATTTTCCTGTCCTTGGCAAACAATTGTTTCCTGGTTGGTTTAAGCTGGTAATTTAAAATCAAGTAATTTTATCTGTCAACTCAATGAAATATTTTACTACCTAATCTTGCCTGAAAGTGTAGTTTTTATCCTGTTGTGCAATTAGTGAAGTTATATTTACAATTTGACACAATAACTTACTGATAATTATTACAGAAATTTTTGCTAATAAATAATAAACATTTAGTAGGTACTTTAAATAAGAAGAGTACCTTCTGAACATTCTGAAAATCCCTGGAAGATAACAAATGTTAAATTGAAAAATGAACAAGTGGTGGTTTTTAAGAATGAAAATAAATAAAGAACTGAATTTAAAGAAAGCCTGGTTAGACAACTGTCCATGGATGGTAACGGAATACAATCGAGTATGGTAGGAAATTTCACATAAGTTTGTGAAGGAAAGAAAAAGAGCAAGTGCTCCAAATATTATAAAGACATTGTTCAAAGTTGTAGAAGAAAAAAGCTGAAGCAAAAGCAAAGAGAGTATTTACAAAACACTCGGCCTATTTCTCAGGTCCTACGTTGTGTTCCACACAACAGAGAGTAGAAATATTTTGTAACAGTTATTTGTCCAAATATTGACACTTTTTTGTCCAACAAAGTGACACGTTTTAAATTTTATCGAGTTGCTAGTAGACTTTCCACAAGAAACATTTTCCTGCAGTGTAACTGACTATTTTAACATTTAAAACGTTTAGAAAGTCAACCATTTTAGACATTTAAACACTTCAAAAGCACTAATTAAACATTACAATTTATTGTATAACAGCGTGAGGTTATATAGTTAAAACCTCTTAAGAAGTTTAAGAACAAATATACTCAACTTTTTGTCAACACATGTATTTAATTACACAAATTATTATATCAACGAAATTGATTAAATATAGCAGTTTCTTACAAACGTAAGGACACTTGTTTTAAAAACCAGATATCGCAAACAATCTTTTAACAGTTAGTAATCTACGTGTCCTTTATACAATGAATGTTAATAGTGTAGTCTGTGCAGTCCTTTGCACCGAGATGTAGAATTCGTGGAAACCTCTTCGTATTTCCTGAACTTCTGGATTTCTGGTACATTCCCATGTCCTTGGGAATTGAACACTTACAATATACTTGTACAAATAAGTCATGTTGTCAACAATAAATATTTATTGGATGAAAAGTAAAACATGAATTGAAGTGTAAATTTGAATATTCAAGTGTAAATTCCGATAAACGTGAGAAAAATTCGAGTTTTGAGTTAACAAAAAAATCATTTTGTTCATTACTCTGACTTGTTTCAAATAATCTTATATTTGCTTTTTTATATCTCTTGTAGTGAAATTAATTACATAAAATCTCCGTGTACATTAACAGCAAACTTTAAAACTACTAAATGACATTAAGAGACACGAAGAACACATATTGTACTCAGGTTAAAAATAAATAATTAAAAAAGTTAAGGAGTTAAATTATTTAAAAGAATTTGGAAATTAAGTTTTCAATTAGAAGTTACTGAATTATACTCCTAGTTCCGTTCAGACTAGACGGACCTCTCCTACTTCTGTCTGTAAAGAGAGAACGTGGATTGGACTGAATAGCTGATCGCAGTTTTGCTTGTAGACAGTATTTGACGGTGATGCTTGCAAAACTTACAGTAACATTCTAGAGCAAATTCTCAGTAAGAAGAAAACATTCACGGGGAACAATTCTCAGGATCTAGCTTTTCTCATGGATTGATCGAGTTTGAGTAAAGAACCTTCCAGTATTTAGATGTGGTAGCGTCCCGCTCTCTGTTTTGTTTTGCTTTGTAGATGCGAAACGTGCAAAGATTGATTAAACTTCTTTTAAAACTGTTTGAGAAAAATCATTGAGTAAGTTTCATGGGTTTTCATTCTAGCCGCCGAAACTATTTTAATTTGTAGGGTAATAATTAAATGTTAGAAAGTTTGTGTAATTTTTCTGCACTGTTTACTCACCGTGTAACATTTGCGCCAGTTCTTTTTGGTTTCTGCACACAAGCGGTGCGGCCTTGTTGAACACGGTTGTCGTGGTCCTTACTGACAGCAGAAGCGTTACGAGAACGGTCGTAATACATACCATTATGATGTGACAAACATCTAACTGGAACAAAACGTCAAAGCGATTAGACAAAAACAAAACAACAACACAAAGACGCATTGTTGTCATTGACGCATTGTTGTTTATCATTTCTATGTCTTTTTGTTGCGATCAAAGACGTAACCAAAACTAACAACAATTAATTAATAATATCACGTAAACAAACATTTTAATATAGAAATACGTTTACGTATTTTTCAATAAAAGCTGTGATTCCGATTAGGTTGATTTGTCGCAATTTTAAATAAATTTGAAATTTTATTTTTGAATACATACAAAAACAAAACAACAACAATACCAAAATGCATTGTTGTCATTGATGCATTGTTGTTTCTCATTTTTTGTCTTTTTGTCGCGATCATAGACGTAACAAAAACTAACAACAATATCACTTAAAAAAACATTTTGATATAGCAATTCGTTTACGTATTTTCAATAAATGCTGTGATTACGATTAGGTTAATTTGTCACTATTTAAAAAAATTTGAAATTTGATCTTTGATACATACAAATACAAAACAATAATAATACAAAAACGCTTTGTTGTGTTTCCATTTTTTGTTATAAGGAAAAATAAAAATATTTTTTAAAAATCTATAAGGTAAATTAGTTACGATTTTTAACTATTAAAACGGTTGGACGCACTTTACTGGGTAACAAAATCATTGACCCTAGATTGTTTGGATCATCGCATGGCGAAGTGGGCAGAATTTTAATCAAAACTGGTCGAAATTGCGAAAAAATATTAAAAGTAAATATGTACAGAAGCTGTCTTAACACTTCGTGTTAACACAGTTTTCAATATTCAACAGCTAATTTCAACGAAATTAGTGTGATGGGTGAATCTGCGTTGTTGCCACGTATGGAACTGACAAAGCGTAGGAAGGTCGACAATTGCTTGCTCCATCGCACGAACTCTGAGCTTCCATTGTGACCTATTCAAACGTTAACCTCTCTAATTGTCTCGAGGGGAATCGGTAGTTGATTTGACTAAAGCACCTTCTGCGGTAGTCTTCTGCGTCACTGAACTGCGCACCTTAAGGTTCTTAGTTTTAGCCGCAGTTACTCCCATTGTATTTCCCTTACTGTTAACACTGATTTCTCGCCTTTTCTCAAAACTAATAAAATTCAGCAGTATTTGTTATTATTGTACAGTAACAAAGTCAGACTAAATGGAAATTACGGCTGAAGGTCAAACACATTTCAGTCCAGAACAAGCGCACAGAGAAACGTTATTGCGGAGAACTATGACTTCACGCTTAGTTTAATCACTACTCAACCAATATTTAAAGCCAAGCAGTAACGTCTACGAAAAAATATAATTAAACATACAATTAAAAAATACTGTTTTATCCAACTTTCACGAAGCTTCGCAACTGAAAAAAATGTTTTATTTAAACACTATTTTAAGTTTTTCAGTTTTAAAAATTACAATCTTTTTAATGGGGTAAAATTAAATATCACAACGTCCTTCCTCTACTAAATTTTGCATTTACCTGAAGACAAATAAACGTACAAAGTTGGAATCGTCTTTGCAAGAGAATCGCGTCGAACTAAGCAATATGTTTTTAACTAACATGCACAATATGGCAACGCTGCGAAATCTGCCGACCGCCTGATATGTTGTTCGTAACTTTAATTATATATAATATTTAAAGGTTTGGAAATAGAGATTATCGTTTCGTACAGGAAATTAAATGACTGAATAGTGCAATGATAGGGGTGTAACAGACTCACAGATGGATAGAGTAATAACTTATATTTTTTTACTTCTGAAAACTGATATCAAAAGATCGATTTTCTCCATGATCACTTCGCATAATGAGGGAATAAAGAATGCCAGTAAGAAAAACTAAAAAAAAATCGAATTAACAAATAAAAAAATACCTGCCTTTTTGTTTAAAAACGTCCAAAAACGAAATAAACAAAGTGTTTGCACTGGACTTGTAAGAACTAGTAACTTACAAAACGAAATCACACACAGTACTAAGCGACGCCTGATTCGTTTATGATAACATTGTTTGAATTGTTTAAGCGAATATGACATGATTATATTAGCAGTTCTAGCAATGTTTACCGAGCAATTTTAAAATAGGCCTATCTCTCAGTTCTATCGTTAGCTTAGAATAATTAAGTGTATTCTTACAATAGTTGTAACCAAATGCTACCACGCTATAGAAGTGACTAATTAGAACTTTCTAGATGGCGAAAATCCAAATAGTCTTTTCGAGATTTCCACCACTCTTCTCTTAGTACATCTAGAATTTCGATTGTTGGAGAGAACAAGAATGACTGGAACTTGAAACTTTAAAACAATTTTGCTTAACAATCGGCTAAAACAAAAAACAATGTTATCGAAAGAAATGATATTAGTTCATACCATAGCAATGTATTTGTACAATATTTAAAAACAATTAAAACACACGTTTAAATATTTCTTCGAAGCTCTACGCACTGATGGAAAAACATTAATTCGGGAAAAAACAATTTTTAAATGAAAAACACATTTTAATTCAAGGCAAAGCGTACGTTATTCACACTTATAACCTGGTACATATTATTATCGAAATTCCATTGGAAAAATAAGCAATTATAGCGGTTATCGTGGTAAGACCCAGACCAGGGACCTTGAATCATAACCTCCAGATCACTTTTTGAGAGGTCGTTAGAATTGCTATGTATATAAAAATTTTATATATAATTTTTTTATATAAAACATTATATGTATTTTAAAGTTAAGCATATACAACTTGTGTGTGTTGACAGGCTCATGGTCGATTTGTTTCAAACTTGGCACAAAAATCGAATATCGCAATAACGTGAACCAGCTCGTCAACCAGCAAAATTTCTTAAACAAATTCATAATTGTAGTCACATTTAATTTTGAAAAACTATAACGTTTTTGGTCGTTAGTGTTTTCGAAAACCTGATTGCACCAGCGTAATCAGCATTAAAAGCTGCGTAAATTAACATTTAAAATGTTCAAAATTCGATGAAATCAATTTAGATTGACGGCGGCCTCAATTTACTTTCAATGTAGTTTTATAGTTTAAAATGCTAATATATGAAGATTTTAAAGCTAATTATTACTGTGAAACAGGTTTTTCAAAGAAGGTTAAGATAAAATATTAATTTTGGAAGTTCGCTTCCGTTACGTCAGCGAGATAGCTGTGTGCCTACATTAATTTTATTTTCGGCATGGTTTTTCAAATTTTTAAAATAAAACGTAAAATACTAGCTAAAAAGCCAGTATATATATATATAACTTCGCACAAATGAACATTAAAATATATATATTAATGTTCATTTGTGCGAAGTTATTTTGCTTATTGAATTCAGCTTTATAACGTCAACGACACAGTTGCCTGCAGCGATTTATATATATATATATATATATATATATATATATATATATATATATATATAAAGAGAGAGAGAGAGAGAGAGAGAGAGAGAGCTAAAAATTCTGCTATTCAACATTAAGTACCTTATATAGACATCACGTAGTAAGTCCATTCATCAAACATTGTCATCTCAAAATATCGCAAATATTTTTTAACTCTTCTGTTTCTAAACAAAGATTACAACGGGTAATCTCAATTACTGTATTTTACTTACTAAATAAGTAAACAAAATGCATACAAAATGTCTAGGCTGTTTATCAGCTTGACAAACTTGTAGAACGCGACGAAATATTTAATTTCAGATATTGCACTTTGATGTGAACATCAATAATTCTAATACGTTAGGCATTAATTTATAAGGCATTGAAACCTTTTGAGGTTATATGTTTATGAAATAAGAACACAATTTTAATTGGCGGTTTAATTCCAGAATATTACAGGTTATTTATGGAAAATGAGCTATTGAAGCTGGATATATCTTCAAGATCGTGGACCATGATATGAATTACCTACGGCTAACTCATGTTCATTACTTACTCTCTAACAACATGATTATTTAACTTGCATACATTGACAAAATTATATATATATATATATATATATATATATATATATATATTATTATTATTATTATTAATATCTGTGTATAGACCCTGTTGGATCACGCAAAGCACTCCGACTCATGTCTTGCTCCTCCTAACCATCCACACCTCCCTCATCCTGTCCCCATGGATCCTCTTCCGCTCCTCCGTCCATTTTACTCTTGCTCCCTTTGGGATTTCATTCTCTGGGACCTTCCAACCGAGTATCTTTCTCCTGTATGCGTTCCTGTCTTCAACATCTGTTGAGTTTATTTCTGCGTCATGTAGGTCTATTCTGACTTGTGCGATCCACGACGTTGTTGATTTGACACCTTGTATATACTTAAGGATTCTGTTGGCAAGTCTCGTTGTTGGGAGTCTACTGAATTTTCCATAGAACCGAAGCCTCCTTCTTCTGATATCTGCTGCCAGGTTCGATATCTTCTCTGTGGTCTTCCGGGAGTGCAACCTGTATCCATCTTCTGTTAATCTCGGGCCAAGGATCTTCCTCAAGATTTTGCGTTCTTCCTTCAAAATATCCTCCATGGTAGCTTTTGTGTGGAGTGCTAGCGTCTCGCTTGCATATAATACCTCCGGTTTTATGACTGTGTTGTAGTATCTGATTTTTGTGTGCGTCGACATACAACTCTTATTGTAGATATCACTCGTTATAACAAGAGCCCTCTTCATTCTCAGTAGCCGAACCTTTTGCGCAGCCTTCTCGCCACCTGTGGGTTCAAGAATTTCTCCCAGATATTTGAAGTGCTTGACTCAGTTTATCTTACCATACTTTGTGTTCAGTTCTTGAATATTTAATTTTGCATATATATATATATATATATATATATATATATATATATATATATGCAGACCTCGACTTGAGGCGAAACGCACTGGAACGACGAATATGGGAATTTTTTTTCCGTCGGTGCCTCTGTTAAGGAAAAAAAATACGATAATAAAAAACATTTATTTATCACTTATTATTCTGTTATTAGTGATTGGGTCTGGCCTATTACTCGCTACACTTCACGTAGAAGAACCGTTCGCAAGTCGTAACGATCGATTGTGATGTGAGGCTAGGGCAGTTTGTTGTGCGTTACTATTGCGAACTGCGACTTCACTTCAGCGGCTGATGGGACGTTAGTATAACATCCTCAATTCTCCTACTGTCGTTACCTCCCCTTCCCCTGAATTAAAAAGTCTATTGAAAAAGCCTGCCCATTGAAAAAGACTGAGTGTATTGACACCGTCAAAGTAATGGACAAAAAAACTGGTCACAAAATATCCGCATAACGTTTGAGCAGAATGAAATTAGTTCAACGAACACCGTTGAAACAATCAATTCGACAGCCATATCATCGAGTGATTGTGGAAGTGGTTTCTCACGGGTGATCTTCATAATCACACCATTAAGATTATCAGTAAATATTGCAACAATTTCTGGCCTGTTGTTTGTAAAGACCAACGGATCTCTTCTTCGGTTCTTTAAACCAGCTAAGTATTTTAACTCTTGAATTGTGTCTGGACACCACTCAAGAAAAACGAACTTTGATGAAAATTTGTTGACGTTTTGGACAAATTTTTAGAATGGACAGACAACTTAAACAATCATGAAACTGTGTTTTTTACTATTTGCATCACTTTACTACAAACACAGTTTTGTATTTATTAAAAAGAAAAATTGGAATTAAATACAATGTTCAAGTTTGTGTATAACCAAAGATGTTTGTTACACTTCACGTAGAAGAATCATTCGCAGATCGTAAAGATCGATTATGATGTGAGGCTGAGTAGGTTAGGTTAGGTTAGGTTAGGCTAGGTTAGGTTAGGTTAAGTTAGGGCAGTTAAGTAGGTTAGGGTAGGTTAGGTAGTTTGTTGTGCTGGGTATTGAGTACAGCGACCTGCGACTACTTCTCTGTAGCGGTTGGTAGTGTGGCTTTACTTTCGCCGGCTGACTCATCTACTACCGGTACTTACCCTTCCCCTGACTTACAAGTCTTAAAGACTTAAAAAAGCCTATTGAAACAAGACTGCTCAGTGAAAATGTCTTTGAGCCTCCTGACACCATCAAGGTAATGGATCAAAAACTGGTCACAAAATGTTCCCAATAACGTTGGGAAAATGAAATGAGCAAGTTAGCCTCCAAGTTCAAACTCAATGAATGGCAATTAATTACAGGAGCACGGTAATATTTCCACTCCAGAGAGTTCCCGGAATGTCTCAATCTGTTGAAAAAGTAAATCAATTCGATGACCATATCGTCAAGTAAATGTGAAATAGGTTTCTCACAGATGAACTTTATTATCATAACATTGAGATAATTACTGAATATTGCAACAGTTCTGGCCTGTTGTTTGTAAAGATCAATGTATCTCATCTTCGGCTCTTACCATTGGCTTGCGTCTGGACAACAAAATTTGCATTAGACGTCGAGAGACAAAAAGTATGATGAAAGCATGTTGAAGTTTTAGACAATGTTTTAGGATGGAAGACAACTTAAATAATCAGGAAACTGTGATTTTTACTGTTTATTTTGTCTTACTACAATACATTATTGTAATTATTTTGCAAAATTAAATTGGGCATTAATTAAAATATTTATGTTTTTATATACCCAATGATTTTTTTTAGACCAACAATTTGGAATACCTCTCCCATCGTCGGAAGGTTACAGTTCTCGGCACCTCTATTTCTAGAAATTGAGCCTATAAATAAATAAATATATATATATATATATATATATATATATATATATATGTATGTGTGTGTGTGTGTGTGTGTATTTATTTATTTATATATACATTGTGTCTTGCAACCGTTTAAGCAAATATACATGTGTGTTTCTTTAAAGATTCATTATCTCATGAATGGTATAAGACAAATCTTGAAAAGTTGTATAAGTGTTCAAAACATTGATTTAAATAAATGTGCAAATTTATTTTTAATGCAAATATTCTTTTCAAGAAGGCAGTGGTTCAAACTTTTCAAAGTTATATATCTAAAAAACTACATATTTTACGAAAAAAATGTTTGGATAAAAAAATACACTTGTGGAAACTCTGGAAGTTACCAACTGAAGCAAATCTTTTCTTAATGATATCTTTGCTGAATGTATAATTAATTAGAAGATATGTTTACAAATATATTGTTGTTTTATATTAATTCGTAACGATCAGCTGATTTCATTGAACAGCTGATAGGTTATAATAAGTTTCAGGTTAAGTTTTTAAGAACTAACAATATTAACAACAATATTTATAAATATCTATATTAATTTCCAAAGCAACACAACGTTTTCATATAAAACGCGTGTACTGTTATCGAAAAATAGGAAGAAAAAGAAATAAACAGGAATAGAAAGACTAAATTTGTCTGCTCGTTCGTTTCATATTTCCGTTACATTCTTCCGTTCGGCAGACTTCTTTCTATTAATTCCTATCTTTAAAGTTAATATTAAAAGCTTCGCTTCAAAACTGTGGACAACATAAAGGCAAAGCCAACGGTGCATAACCTTGTTGTCACATCCAAGGATTATTTACAACTTGTAATTCTGGTTGTATTCAAATATGACATAATAAATTTAGCTTTCTTTTGTAATATTTAATTATATTAAAATATTAATTTTATTTAGTTTTAGATTTAAATCATAACCTTCTGTTTGTTTAGCCTAATACAGCACTCCATTTCTTTAAAAATCATGTAAAACCATTTTCAGTTAGAATCGCATTTTCTCAGAAGACTCAACGACTTTGACGTTTGCAATTTTGGTTCATTTCATTTAAACTTGGTACATAATTAACACGAACAAGTTCAATACTAAAACAAATTGGTTCAACAGTTTCAAAATGGCTGCCATTTAAAATCCTTAAAAAAATCATATCAGTTTTCTAACTCATTTTCAAAAATCCATACGAATTATCATAATGATCGTTTAAATGTACATTATTATAGATTTTTAATATAAAAACTCCACTTAAAATGTAAAAATGAATCTGCTGATGACGTCATTGTTAATTTCCGTATGTTTAACGTATTTTGAAAGTTCAATATGCTGGTTTGATTCAAACTTTGGCAAAATTAGTTAAACCTTCAAAATAGCTGCCTTTTGAACGTGACCTAACCAACCTTTTTGTCTTAAATGTTTTGAAAATTAGATTTCCTCATTATAATAAGCGTTTAGAATATTCAAAATTTTTGCAATAAAAAAAAAATAATTTGACGGCGATTGACTTTTTATTTCGTATATTCAGTGCAATTTGAAATATTAATGTATGCAGATTTTAATGCAATTAATAATGGTGAAACCAGAATTTAATTTTTTTTTTTTTAACGTCCGACTATTGTGCACACTTGGGCTAATGCAGACGATGGGATGATTTATAGCGTATGAAAATGCCAAGCCCTCGCCGGGAATCGAACCCGGGTCCTCGGGGTGAACGCCTAGTACGCTATCCACTAGGCCACCGAGGCGGCAGCCAGAATTTCAAAAGAGAGTTAATATAAAAGAATTACTTTCGGAAATTAGTTTCTCTCAGCTTTGTACAGTGATTATTTTTTTTATTATTGCACTCATCGTTATTTTATTTTTGTTACTGTTATTCACTTTTGTATTTTCTTTCGAAATTTCCAGAACGAGCGACGACGATATCCGAGCATGACGGATGAAATTTATTCATCACCCAGAAAGTACTGCAGGCCTACATTGTGCACATAGAGAAATCTTCACTTTAAGTTCAATCACTGGCTATTTTAAAATGTTCACAGCTTTTGTACTTAAAATGTAAGTACAGTAGTTCTACGTGTTTAGTGTTTGAAGTGTGCATAGTTCAAACCAATTAAACAGCCTCATACCGTAATGCTTGTATGTTTTTGCGCTAACGGGTGTTTCATAAACATTCCCCTAACGTTGATAACAAAACTGAAAATGAAATTTATCAATAAATAAATTGAAACTGATTATTCACTGTTTAAAAACTTTCACTTTACAAACGGATTAAACAAACACTAATTAGTTGCACCGAATCAACAGAAACTGAACACAACAAAGTCTAGAAACATCAGGAACATCAGGAAGTCCGTTGATTCCAATCGTTCAAATACAGAACAGCTGATGATGTCATGAAATAATATCTGTTGAATATAAAACAAATAATTAATTCGACATAATGTGGTCTACAATTATAATTAACAAATCGTTTAATGATGATTTTTAAAGCTAAATGATTAATATTTTAATTATAGAAAAGATAAAGTGGATCACAGCCTTATATATTTCTAGCTTTGTGTACAAGAGTGAAGCTTGGGTTAGCTACTAAAGCAGAATTAATTTTTATTTTAAATTTAAATAGTAGTTTACAATTATTGTTAAAATTACAATTTTTTAAATAAGAAAATACGCTTTTCTTTCGTATTAATTTGACTTACTGTAGACTGTTTTTCTGAAAGTATTTCTGAAAAGTTAGTAACAGGTGTATACATTTTAAACAGTACTTAAATCTATCAATAATATTAAATAATGTTTGATTAAATTTCAACAAATTGTAATTGTAAGAAATCAAGTATTAGTCAAAGTTGTATCAAAGAAAACATTTATCACATTTTTTTTAATGAGCTGGGGTATTGACTAGGTATATTTTGGCGTTAGGCTATGTTTTGTAACACAAATGAACACAAAATGAATGTTTTGTAACACATATTGTTCAATTCACAATTACTTACATAAGTACAGAGTATTAAGTGAATTTATTTAGTGGTTCAAGTTTTTAATCTGTCTTTTAACAGATCGTCATATTAGACTTGTGCATATTAGACTTGTCCTGGTTTTACTTTATATTGTGTCACCTTAAGGTATTTGTGCTTATTTACTAAAAAAATATCACAATGTAAAACTGACCTTGTAATTGATACATATATACATATATAAATATAACTCGCCCAGTGTGGACCGGCCTCTTCAACTTTTATCGACTGTCCACAATTCTCGATAGGTAGTGAAATTTCCTTCTATCTTGGTCATATTTAAACTCCTGTCTTCGTCTCTATCGTATATAGTTATGGCGTCAATTTTTCCTGCTTTACCTATCGGTATCATCATCCTGCCGCCGACGTCAAGTTGTTCCAACAGCTGGCAAACGATTCATAAATGTACAAAGAAAGCATTGATAAAACTTTACGTGTTGTATTAGATTTGCTAAGTGTAATTGAGTCGTAACGAATGGACGAATAAATCATGATTGTCTTTGTAAACAGCTGTTTGTCAGCTGTTATTTCGTTTAAACTTTTTGATTGTTGATAGAACAATGACAATGCAAAAAAAACATGGAACAGTGGACAGATAACGACTGCTTGTAACATTGCCGCATGAAAAAGTATTTTTCTTTATTACTCTTTTTTGAAATTCTGATCTCATCTCAGAGTTAGCATTAAAATTTGCATATATAGTGGTACCCCGGCTAACGGTCGACTTGCACAACGGTTATATCGTACAACGGTCTAATTCAGTTTAGTTTCGGGCTTAACGGTGAATGTGCAGTGTTATTTTCGATTTTTCTGTAATTTTTCACTGTAATGCCGAAAAACAATAATATAAAATATAAAAGCGCGGAAAGCACGTTAAATATGATAAAAATCGAAAATAAAAGTGACCCGCATAACCTCAAAATTGCTACCGCGCGAACGTAGATTAAAAGATAGAAAAACCTTTATTATATATTTTTTTAAATATACTCATTGACACTGTTGTTTGGTGGTGAACTTAACACAAAAAAGGCAAATCATGAAGTTCACAAATAACGGATGCCATTTTAACAATGCTTTAATTACGAGAACGAACCAAGGAAACAAGGAATAAAACTTAACATTTAGTAATGGCTGTCAGAATGTGTAACGCGCATGAGCAGTCAGTACATGTAATAACGAGCATGACCGGTAGATCCTTGTATGAAATTTAATATGTTTAATGCAATGTAAACAGCATTGACGCCACAATAAAGTTCCGTAAAAACGGCCTAAAATCGTCAGTAATCTTTTAAAAATTATATTCCGCGGGTGAATACGTGTTAATTAGGTAATAAGGTATAAATAAATTTTAAAAATATTCAAAAATCACTATTTGAAAAAAAAACAACCTACATACTTTTGATTTTTAAAAGTCTTTGTTTGCAAGTTTCAAATTGATGTTTAAATCATGTTTTCAATTTTTGAACAAATTAAAATGTTTTCTATGTCTATTGTAAAAGTTGATTCGCACAACAGTCTGCTCAGATAACGGTTAGTGCTGGAACGAAGACCGTTAACGGGGGATACCACTGTACTTGCACTTTAAACTTTCAAACTAGTCTACATAGAAAGTAGAAACTAAATCCTGATCGCCGTGAGAAACATTTTTAATTTCTACTAATTTTAAAAATTAAAAATGCCGATTTAAGAAGTATTTGAAGCTTAATTTTATTTTTGAATTGGATTTTCATAGACAAAAAATTACGAATTTTAAAAAATCGGAAATGCCTGAAATTTTGAAACAAACAAATTTTGCCAGCTAACGAATTTTACATTTTTTCATTTTGCAAGCTATTACAAAAATGGTTTTTTTGCGTCAAATTTGAATAAAATCGGAACAAAATCGCGAACGTGAGCGTGCCAACACACACACAAACACACATTATATATAAATCTTAACAACCTCACAAACTGACAGGATCGAGTCTGAATTTCAAGGTTCCGGTCTGGATCTTACTACGATGGCTGTTCCAATACGTTATTTTAATAATGGAAATTATCTAAAAACGACTTCAATATTCTGTAGATAAACTTTTATTTAAATTTATACATATTTTGGTTATTGTAATAAAACGCAACTTCAATTCCTAACAAAATAATTTTATTTTGAAAACGATCAGGTCTTATTGGACTACCTAAGTATTAAAATTGGTGTTACTATTGTAAGATTGCTACGGCATGACGGTTAGAGGCAATAATGGTTTTCTAATATAAAGTGAAATTCTGTTTTCTGTTTCGTTAGTTGTGCTTTTGATAATTACCTGTAATTTTAGTGATTATTTTTTTACTACCCAGGAATCATCTAAGAATCATTGAGTGTTTGTGCTGTTTTACTTTTGCTATTCTAACATAGGTCTTACGCTTTTATGCTTGTGTCCAAGTTTTAATGTTTCATGCTGGGCACTGAAAACGAAAACTGGCCGCACGTTCATGTCTCGCTCACGTGATGGAAGCGAATTTCCAAAAGTAAATTTTTTTTATCTTTTCGAAACACCAATTTTCCCCCGCCACAATCAGCATTAAAACCTGCATACATTAGCATTTTAAAATCTCAAGTTGCATTGATAATTCAAAAATAAACTATAAGCGCCGTTAAATTATTATATTTTTAAAATTTCAACGGAATTTCGAAAATCCAAAATGCTATTTTATGCAGTTCTTAACGCTGCTTACGATGTTCAAATCAGATTTTTAAAACATTTCAGAAAAAAGTTATGAATTTTTGAAGATTTTAAATGGCCACTATTTTGAAACTGTTGAACGAATTTTTTTTGATTAACGAAATGAAAACCAGATTTTAATGCCGTTTGTGATGGTGAAATAAGAATTTCAAAAAATTGTAAGACACAAAAAAATTATTTTGGAAATTCGCTTCCATCACGTCAGCGAGACAGCTGCGTGCCGCGATTAATAGTCTACACTCACAATTTCAACTACGCCGCTGTCAGGATCCACTGCGGGGGCGACGTGTATTACATCATAAGGACCTTCCCTTTGGGCGATTTCAATGACGTCACCAACTGAAATTAAACGACAATACCCGTTTTACATGTCAAAAATCTATACAGTTTGTTTTAACTTACCACTTTTGAAATTCCGAATTCTCCATCACAATCGACTGTGAGAACTGCATAAATTAGTATTTTAAGCTAGTAAATTGCATTGAAATATGACAATGAACATTGACAGCGTCATTGGAAATTTAAATTTATTATAAATATGCAAAACGATGTTTTGTAACGCTGATTTACGATGGTGAAACCAAATTTTCTAAAAACAATTCAAGACAAAAAAGTTAAAAACAAATTTAATTTGCAAAGACCACTATTAAGAAATGTTTGTCGAAATTGCAAACGTAAGGTATGATCTCGAGGTCAGGATCGGTCTTAATTTCAATGTCCCACGATTAGGTCTTACCATGATGGTTCAATACCTTACCTGCAATAGTTCAATTTCCAATAGAAATTCATTTAAGGAGTTGATAAAAAATATTAGTTTTGAAAACAGCTCCGTGCCATGATTATTGTGCTTACGAATTATTTTGAAAATGGTTATCGAACTAATTTTATCGACTAAATCTAATCACTTACAAAACAGTCGAATTTTCAGAGTTTTGTAGTCTTCCGGAACGTCTTTGTAGAAAGACCTTCTCGCGGTTTTCATCTGAGCTTTGGTCTCTTCTATACCGATAACTTTTCCAAAAAACGTGACCGCCACTGCCATGCACATGCTGAGGTATCCGCTGCCGAAGCCCACGTCCAGCACTATGCCGCCCACTATCAAGCTATCCTTAAGTACCTCTAGTGCGAAGGCTTGCTGCAATCAAAAATATAATACGTCATCAGCAGCCCATTAGTGAATTTAGAATGTAAAATAAGATGTTTTACCAGGCATTAAGGTAAGACCTAGGCCCCAGATCGTGAAATGGAGCCGATCGTTGATCACTTGATCACTTTTTGAGAATATTTAAAAATTATTTATATTATTTTAAAATAAATATTGTCAATTAAGTTATACATAAATAAACAATATTTATGTATGTGTGTTTGTGTGTGTGTGTGTGTGTGTGTGTGTGTGTGTGTGTGTGTGTGTGTGTGTGTGTGTGTGTGTGTGTGTGTGTGTGCGTGTAGCCTGTATTGTTAGAATTTGGAATATTATTTCGGGAAAACTCTTAAGGTCGGGTAATTCAAAACTGTTTATTTTTGGATTGTTAAGAAGTGTTAAACGTAGCCGACGGTTATAAGAATATTGTAAAATAGTTTTATTTATTAAAGAGATTTTTTTGAACAACCAATTGGTGATTCTTTAAAGAACCCCGGTTAGGAAAGATCCAAAAGCCTAACAAATGGCTATAGTCATTTCTGAAAGGACCTTTTTTGTCGGAAGTGACTGGTGCTCCAGGAAGACATTCCGGGTGCTGGAGAGCAACGTACGAATCGGCAGTCCGCGAAGTAAGTGGACAGTTTTGCGTTACCCTTTCATTTTTGGGCTGATGAAATTGGGATACGAGTTCCCGGTAAGGATATTGAACATTATTTCGAGAAAAGAAGTCGCATAATATAAGAGTGTACATTTTCGGGTTCTTATCAAGTGTAGAAGTAGCCGAAAGGGTACAAAAAGATTGTAAAATCTCTTTATTGCGGATCTCTTTATAACGGAAATCTTTCTATAACGGAAAAATGTGTTGGTCACTTTCCATTCGTAAAGTAAATATTTGTATTTTAACTTTATTGAGGCCAACAAAATTTCAGGAATCTCTCTATAGCGGCGAAACACGTGCACACTTCCTACTCTTCTACACTATTTCTCAGTATGTCGACACATTCAAGTGTTAAAGCCGTGTGTAGTGTCAACTGAACCGAGTGTTTTGTGATTAGTACATTTTAAAAGTAGTGCATATTTTTTTTTTATATTTTTACAATAGTGTGTAAAAGGAAATTGGTATTGTTAGATGTTTTTGCGTGAGTTACAGAAAGGTGTGAAGCGGGTAGTCGTTTGCCGAAATTTGAATTTAGCTAGTTCTACTGTTGGCACGATATTGAAACATAAAAATAAAATATAGAAGGCCTATTATATTATAAAATCAAGGGAATAGCTTCAATAAAATTTCGAAAGCCAGAAATTAAAGGAATTGGTGAAGCTGTTCTGCAGATAGTTCAGGCAAAATATTCCTTTTTCTCGCAATTACAGTATTTTATTCATAAAGTATTATACGTATATATATAAAACTGTTTAAAGGATGACGTCATAAAGTATTATTTCAATAACCATTGAACACAATACTTCAAAATAAAAATAGTTTGTAACACATTTTACAAATGGAAACACATTTTATACACGCTTTGGTTGAGCTCTCTCTATAGCTATTGAAAATTTTCTCTTCAATAACGCTATACAGAGATTTCATTATAGCTATATGTATTAGAAGAGATTTTTTTTAACAACCAATTTATGAATCTTTACAGAAATCCAGATTTGAGGCTTCAAAATCCTAACAATATATATATATATATAATTGAATGTTTTCTTATGACCATTCTTGGTTGAAGAAAACTCTGGTAAAAAGATATGTTACAAATTGGATTTCGTAAAATTGACTGTCATAGTTTTTTAACCAGTTTTTTGACAAATACTTAGTCTATAAGTTGACAAATATTAATTAATTGTATACCACACACTTAAGCGACACTAACATAACGTTTGGGTCACTTTGTTATCAAAATATACTTACGAGATTTTTTTCAAATTTCAGTCATAGTGTAGGACGATTTATGACACAAATAAATATTGCAATTTTGAAACCCTGCCGTCATCAATTATTTTCCAATTAAATGTTACACAGAAAATAATTTTAATTTGAAATTTACTACATTAGTTTGAGTAAATAGTTGTTCTATAGAACAAAATCTGAACAAAATGTGATAAACCTATTTTGAATAAATCCTGTCGATTTTTATTGGAGGAGAACTTGCGCTTTGAGGGAAAATTAAACGTAAGAAAATAGTTGTAATGTTTTTCTATAATGTGTTTTCTTTGCGTTTATAGGCTTTCACCAAATACCGACTGAATGTGTCAACAATTTAATGTACGAAAATGTATTCTACACTAACCATGCTCGGGGGTATTTCTACAATACCACGCGCCAGTTCAACGGGAACATCTTTGTAAGGAATATTCGGTATGTAGAATGCGCGGTCAACATTCTTCATTAGGTTGTATGTTTCCTTGGTTGTAACGTGGCCGCGATCTGAAATATAACAAATTCATTTAATGGAAATGAAAATATTGGATTACAAAGACAAATTCCAAAGATTTGCAAAAAATAGGTTAAGTAAAAAAACGTCAAAAATAAAAAAACAATTACATTAGTATACAAATTTTAAGCATGTATCTGTCAAAGTTTGTGCCAATACTCCGTGGTTAAATAACTATTTCTTAATAAAAATTTATCGGTATTTATAGTTAAATGTAATAACTAAAAGATGGGTTAGTGGAATAAATATGAATCTCTTAAACAGAATCCATCTTGGGGCTTTCTCCAAAATGCAAATAAAAAAAATTGCAGGAAAAATGGAGAATTCATTCTTCTTAATCTAAAATATTTAAAGACATTTGGTTGTAATATTAATTAAGTGAGCATGAAACAGAACGTTAAATGCGAGTGAAGTTATGACAAATGTGTTATGAAAAATGAATAATAACAATTAGCAAGGAATAAGAAACCAACATTGTAGTTGTTGTGGGTTCCAGGACATTGTGGCACAACGGGAGTTAAGGAGATAGATCCTACAATATAGCACGCATCTTCCAGTGGGTTCCTAAGGAACAGCCATGGTCTTGTACATTTAAGAAGGATGCTTGGAGATCCAGCTAGATCCTTTGCAGGCGAGTCCCTTAGGCTGAACAGAACGGGTCTGCGGAGAGTGACGGGGGTTTTGACGGGTCATTGTACATTTTGCAGTCATCTACACAAAATGGGTTTTCACATGACAAATATTTTGTGTGGAAATATTTAAATGTAGCTTGCTACTAATGTCTCGTCTGCTGGTCATTATTTAAACTGAATGCCTTCGCTGAATTCTGTACACTGTTCGATATCACGATTTCTGTCGGGGCGAGATACTGCAGGACGCAGCTTATCTTTTGCTACCCTAAGGGTGCATTATTCGGTCGTGAGTGTGAAGTGAAGTGCACAACACCACACATATCCAGCATGATAAGAGTGAAACAATGTTCTAATCACCATCTGATAGTGATTCAGATTCATTTGAGGCCGGAATAGAATGGATTTTTGACTCGAATAAAGAGAAGGCAATGTGTACATCCTTACTAAATTACTTCCAAAAATTCTGTAAACGGCTTAAACATCACCAGATCGCTTTTTAGACATTTAAGTGTGTTATAATCAACTTTTAATTATATTTTAAACGTTACTGAACCAGACGTTATGAGAAGTTAAACACACGACCTATCATAACGCCAATGTCTGTCGAAGGTACTCGTATTTACATTGAGGTAGGAAATGTTTTTAGAAATGTTAATACACGGATTCATTTTCCGTAATATTTGGTTTGAAAACTACACATTTTTAACTGACTCGGAATTTTTCTCCTTCTTGGTAACAATAGTAAGAGTACTTACTGTAAAGCCAGTCCACAAGTTGGCTTTGGTTTTCACATTCTGTAGATGCAGTTGTATTACCGGCATTTGTCCACGACGCCATTAGGCCTACAAGTACTAGAACACCTCCGCAGCATGACTGTATCATACTCCAAACAATTACCTACAGCCAACCTGTAAATAGGTAAGGAGTAAAACAGAAATACGCCGTATATCTACTAATACAATACAGTCTATTCCATATTACTTTGTAGTGAACGTAAGTAAGGGTCATGCGGCTGGTAAATTTCGTTTCAGCTTAATTATCCTACTTACTAATCATTTTAAGGTTATTCACACTGTAAATATTTACTCATTAATTGCTACACGAATCTTAATGTATTTAATGAATTTAATAAGAACAAAATGTTTACCAGCTTTATTTACCAAAAAGATGTTCAAACTTTCAGCAAAAATTTAAAATGGTCTCGAGATATACGAAAAAAATCAAACACACATTCCAAACGTCAACAAATTCCAAACCATGTGCTATGGGTTGCGATGGAAAACGTTTATTTGTTTTCAAGGTCAAATATGGCTACTGATGATGGGTGTTAAGTTAGCACCACAGCCAAATATCATTGACAAAAAACACTAAAAGATTTACGTAGGTTAAAGCGCATCTGTGTAATTATGTGTAAGAATGTGAAAATAAATTTACTGAAGAAAACAAAAAATGTCCAATGACATTTTTTATCACGTATTTTTATTAATCTGTTTACTAAAAATGTAAATGTAATTTAAAATCTCATCCAGTGAGGTGAAATTTGAAAACAATATATTTAGAGAATGGTCAAAAGATGATAAAAGGCGTATTTCAAAAGTCATAGCCTCGAATTTGACGGAAAAATATAATTTTTGTTTAAATTAGGCTCTTAGAAATTGCTATTAAGGATATATTTTCCTTAGAAATGATCAGAGGTTTGTTGAATATCAGTATTTTGAATAACTGCTGTTTTATATTTGTTTATAATATTTAATTTTCATAACAGCTGTTGAATAACAACAAAACTAATTATGTTACAATATTAGTTTCCATAGTAACAGTTTAAATAATTAAATTTAAAAATAAATTTAATGTATTTTCCGTTGAAAGCACTTTGATGGTTTTCACCTACTTGAAATTTGATTTTGGTTATCCTGTAAAATATGTTACATAAAAGATTTTACGTACCTATTTTCTAACATTTGTGTATTAAATTCTCACTTACATTTTATTTGACGTAAGAAGATGGCGACGTAAATGTTACGTAAGAAATACAATTAAAATGTTTACGGTTTCTTAGAGACCACATTTCGATAAAATTCTTCGTCATGATAAGAAGGAAATATGTTTTTAATGGCGATGTTCATTTGTTCTGAATATTTTCAGTCGATCTTTGTGTAAAGACAACTACGTTATTTTTACTTATCAAATAACAAACACTACTCAAACTTTATCGCATACTACAAAATATTCTTATTCGTTTCAGAAGGGAATACGTAAAAAAAACAAGTAAATTGCGTTTGTTTTCAATATTGGTCCCGTCCAACTATCAAAAAAGAATCAAACCTGACGGCTTGATTACATATAATTATTAAAAATTGGTTGTGCTGATTTTATAAATTATTTCATTAAAGAACTGATTCTTTATTATATAGTAAGATTTAATTAGTCATTAATAATAAAAAAACTTAATAATAATCTAACTAAATAAAAATCATAATGACGAGTTCAAAAAAAAAAAAAATCCGAACCTAAATGTACCAAACTATTAGAATAAATAAATCCTGTATTAATGATAACCAGGTTAATAGGTAAAGCGAGATTATCTAGGATTATTATTCCTAATAATCCTAGATTGATTAGGAATATATTAATAATCATAAAAGATTATAAGTAATCAAAAGAATTTATTAAGTTTAAAAAATACCAAAATCGTTTAGAGGACAATAATTACGGGAAAAACGTAGAGTTTAAGAATTAGATAAAATGTTCACAAAAGTTCAAAAAGTGAAAATTTCACAAAAGTTATACGGTAATTTAAAATTTCAGTATAAATGAAAATCAGGTGAAAGTGTTTGACTATAAACAGAAGCAGGGTTGAAGTGTGAACACCTTTTGCGGAGGAATATCAGATGGACAGGCACAACGAACAACGTCTATATAAATTGTAGAATTATTTTTTATTACAAATTTAGAAGGTGTTATACAAGGATCCAGGAGAATTAAAAAACAATCAATAAAAACTTGCTAAATGTACTAATTTAAATAAAAAATAGGCCTATTAATAAACAATTTTGCAAAATCAGACAGTTGCAAGATTGTCGAGTAACTATGTGAGATTGAAATTTTCATTAATCAATATAAAGTTTGAAAGTATTTAATGAATTAATAGCACTAAATAAAACCATAATCAAAATATAAAATTTCTGATTTAAAAAAATTAGCAAAGCTATTAATTGTAAAAACAGTTTTATTCACAAACATGTTCAAAGCAAATTTTAAAAACAGTTCAAGGATTTGAAGGAAACAATGCTACTTCTGCAAGCAGAAAATCATCACCCACAACAAAAGACGCCAGCATAAAAGTCGAAGGCTGTTGTTCAGGAAAGCAGGTCGGGAGATAGTTATATAATGCACAAATTTACAGAAAAATTAAATTACTAATTTCAATAAACATTCAGTTAAACCAAATACCATTTAATTTCAGTTTTAAAAGAAAGTTATACAATTTTCAAATCAAATTCACACATACATACATGATTTCAAATTCATAAGTGTACTTCAAAGTGTAAATAAGTTATTTCTGGTATTTAATTAAATAACAATTTATTGATTGGTCTAGCTCTTTAAAATAGGTTAAAACAGATGTTAAGTATACTTAGAAAAAAGACAAATATTTATAAATAAAAATAGTCTCCAAAACTTCGTAAAATATTAAAGTGTGCCCAGTTAGGTGGTGCGGGTCATAAATCAGTGATCGTACAAAAAAAATCGAATGTACTTAAGTTTGAGTTTTGTCAAAAGAGCCATATGTTTATTCCTTGGCTTTACACTTTACAATCCTTCAAAATTAATAAAATTTTGGTTCCAAATAGTAAGAGATTTTTAGAATCATAAAGTTTACTTGAAGAATTTTCGTGATTATTAACTGACATCCAAATCATATTTAAGCGTTTAGTATCAATACCAACTAACTACTAATATCCTGAAGATGAAAAAACACTTGCAACTCTTGTAACACACACACACACACACACACACACACACACACACACACACACACACATATATATATATATATATATATATATATATATATATATATATATATGACTGGGTAAATATATCTTTTACCATTCCTTCTTTTCCCAATTTCTTTCCTTCTTCTTCTTCATTAATTTTATTAATTTTTTTTATTGATTCACGAGCAATACAACACTTTTCTTTTTGATTCAATTGTACGGTTTATTTCTTTTCCTTATTAGCGAATTTCTTTTGAAAAATGTGCTGCTTAACCGGCCATCAGTGTAAGGCCCAAATCCGGAACTTAAGTTAGCTCAGATATCCTAACATGAAGATTAATTTGAGGTGCCCTGTGTGTGTGTGTGTGTGTGTGTGTTTTTTGTATTAGAACGCACACATTCACAATTTCAGTGATTCAAACTTGGTATAAACATACAAAATGGGTTGGTAAAGTTTGTTAAACAGCAAAAATTCTTTCAACTGTTTCAGATTGACGTAGTTTCAGATTTTTTTTTAAAATTCAAAACTTTTTTTGTTAAACATTTTTGAAAATCTTATTTCGTCATTGTAATAAATTTAAAAAATTGCAAAAATTAACATTTAAAATTTCTAAAATTCTTTTGACTTTAAAAATTTAATGTCATGGTAGTCAGGCTTCGTTTTCTCATTTTGAAAGCTTAAAATGTTAATTTTATATCAAGATTTTATCGCTGTTTATATCGGTGTAATGAGAGTTTATACTTAAAAAAACAAGAGAACAAAAATTACTTTTGTAAATCCGCTTCGAACTAGTAAGCTTGGCTGGTTTGTGCCACGGATTTTTTTATACTTGAAGCGACTTGTTGATTTACAATATTTCGCCATCATTTTTTTATATTTGCAAGTCGCTATTTAGTGCAGTTTTTGAAATGAATTTGTGCTAAAGAACTACAATAAAATTACCATTAGTAAAACAGAAAATAGGAAAATAAATAAATAACGAAAAAAGTTTTTATTTAGCATTGTTGCGTTTGTTACAAAATGTCTCTTCTTTTCAGTAAAATAAAAATTTTTGTTCAGAGTTATTTTAAACCTAATTTACCGTTCGTGTTTCTTTTGAAAATTCCACACTTCCGTGTCAAACTCCAATAACCGGATGTTCTTTGTTGATTATTTAATAAATTCTGCTCAAACAAACAGATTAAAATTAAAGACTCTAATTCAAACAATTGAAAACAATTTTAACAAAATTCGACATAAAAATATTTTTTTTTAAATGATATATCTTGCTCCTATATTTCAGATGTATCTAGAGGCAGAGATTGAAGAAAAGAGTAATATTTAAACGAAAAAGAAGAATAAATAAATAAATAAATAAAACAATGAAAATAATAAACTCGTAAATTAAACAGTTTATAAACAAAGGAAAGTTAAAGGAAAAGAGTAAGAAATACACATGTAGACAAGAAGATAACCTAATGATA
The DNA here is from genome assembly GCA_022606455.1 of Callitettix versicolor. Classification (NCBI taxonomy): domain Eukaryota; kingdom Metazoa; phylum Arthropoda; class Insecta; order Hemiptera; family Cercopidae; genus Callitettix; species Callitettix versicolor. Next base: position 32,934,757 of record CM040186.1, read on the forward strand.
AATGTTGACGTAAAAAGGGTTTCATTATTTGGTTTGGAGCGGATAGTACAGTATAAACCCTGTATTGGATTACCAGCACGTTGATAGTGTTTGAAAATGGAGTTATAAGAAAAAATATTTTGTCAATTAAAAACTATGACTTACTTCATAATTTAATAAAATTTACTTTATTTGTAACTCCAACGGTGTGTGTGTGTGTTTTGTGTTACAAAGCCCACGTTTGCAATTCTAGCGATTCTAACTTGGTATAAATATAAAAATAGGTTAGAAAAGTTTGTTAGGCAGCAAAAAAAATTTCATTTAGAATTTTTTTAGAATTACTTTTTCCAATTAATTCAAGAAACGAAATTATATTTTGCTTGAAATTAATTTAATGCATTGGTCACGTAAGCCTCCTCGAATATGTGATAAATGTCAGGAAATCCTGAATATTTTTTTTTTGCTGAAATTCGACTGATTTTCGGTTTTTTTATCGATTGCTTAACAATAGGATTTTTCGATGATAAAACGACCTGTACGTTTCGAATAATCAGAGTTATCATTTAGCAACATTTTTCAATGATTGCATAAAATATTAGAAATTTTGTACGTGTTCGTACAATTGTTTTTATGTTATTACTTTCCAAAATGCACGGACATCTCTCAACACGAGCATCCGGAGATACGCGGATTGTTGGCTGAAGCTGGTGTGGTTAGAAGGCTACGAAGAACAAAGCTATGGTTTTTGCTGGTCCGGATGGACATTAGTTTCTAAGGGAATATATCCAATGGGATATATCCCTTCAAAGTGTAAACATGTGTTAAATGTAAATTACTAGATGGGTATTTCTACTCAGTTGTAAATAAAATTAAATAAAAAAAAAAACTTTCCAAAATTTCTTATGCTACCTGAATAACTGTACAACACTTTACTAACATTCTCATAAAAAAATCAAGGAAAATTACATTTTTTTGTATTTGTCCGAAACTTGAGAAAAACCGAATTTCTGTTAATAGGTGAAATGTTTGAAAAAATGTGTAATTTTCTTAACCTATTTATTTTGTGATGTGTATTTTAAAATCATTTACTAAATGTTAGATTATTCTATATTTTTTTCTTGACAGAGCGAATTAAAAAAAATTAAATTTATGTTTTACAGTAGTCAAAAACTCTTTATTTCTAAAACCTTTAAAAATTTATTATTTTTTGTTTCTTTTAAAAATTTGCCGTTATTCATATAAAAATATGAACGTAATTCAAAGTTTTGTGGTGATCTCTATAATGTGAATTTTTTAAATCCTGACCTCTGCAATTCAAAACCGACCTGTCTATACCAAAGTTAAGCCTTTACAATTCGAAAAACGACCGAAGCAAATTCGACAAAAAAGCAAGATACAACAGGAACGCTCCATTTCCAATCTTCCTTTGCAGTCAGTTATTACTTAACATGTATGTGTTCGTGTAACATTGTTACAAGCATGAGTGGTTAAAATGTCTTGTAAATGTCTGACTTCTAAATAACTTATAAGAGTTGGAGAATAGAAAAGAAGAGGCAGTGAAAAGTGGTACAAAATAAAAGAAGGACGTAACCAACGAATATGAAATATTTATCAGTATTTTTTCCACCGTTCTCAAACAGGAGAAAGAAATAAGAAAAAAGCTTCAGACAGAAGAGGAAGTTTTGTTAATGATATCTTTACTGAAAATATAATTAGTTTGAAGATGTTTACAAATATTTTGTTTTGTTTAAGTAAATACGTAAACTTAACTTAGATATTATTTACTGTGATTATAGCAAAAGATCAGCTGTATTATATTAATTCGTACGATCGGCTCATTTTATTGAACAGCTGATAACCTGCAATACGTTTCAGGTTATATTGTAAAAAACTAGCAATATTAACAACAATTATTATAAAAGTTTGTATTAATTTCGAATGTATAATAAACTGTTACAAAAGTGCACGTGTATTTCTACTAAGGAAAAATACCGAAATCAAAGCAACACAACGTTTACACAGAAATCGTTAAACGAAATTTATTCGCTAGTTCGTTCCATATTTCCGTTACATTCTTCCGTTCGGCAGACTTTTATTCTATTCATTCCTCTCGCCAAAGCTAATAATAAAAACTTCACTTGAATAGTGTTAGAAAAAAGAATCGACTTTAAAGAAGAGCGGAATGCTGTATCGCCTAATGTGTTTCTAATAAATTGGTTTACGAAATGTTGCAACAAATCTAAGTTAGAGGGCAAAATTTAAAGGAAAGGCTGATGTCTTTGCTAAATCGTTAAGGCAATTCAGCAAACAATTCAGACTTTTTACAATGCAATTGACGGATATTTCAGTAAAAATAAATAACAACGTGTTTGAAATAAAATAAAAAAATATGTTTCCTTTTGTTAATGTGTTCCTAAAGTATGTACTGCACCAAATAAAGTATTTTTTTTTATCTCTGTAATTCAAAACTACCAAAACCTTTGTAATTCGAAATCTCTTTAAATCAAAACCTCTATAGTTCAAAGAAAATGTGTTCCCCTTGAGATTCGAATTATAGAGGTTAAACCATACTTTTAGTGGTTCCAAGAAAAACTTAATACGTCAGTGGGATCTGCTTTTATGTAAGTTTGGCGTTTGGCAAAACACTGTGAGTTTGTAACGGTGGTTTTTTTACCATGTATTAAAATGACGTTTTCTTTTCTTATTCCTTGCAGACTTTCTGCTCCTTAAACGATATACCGGTGGGCGTGGAAGTTGCCAGAGATGCGGGATTCAGTTACATCGCCCTCGTTGTCTTTATCGTAAACGGTCATATCTTCCAGATATCTCCCGAATGGAATCGGAATCAGAAGTCGTCCCATTACTTTAATTTGACCCAGTAACTATAAACAAAACAAACAGTAACTTTTGCGCAAGGGCTTAATGAAATCAAGTGCTCCAAAAATTAAAAAAATACGATTTTCTTAAAAATCGATTATATCAAATTCAGATGTAATTTGGTTTACAAAAGTTCATAATTCAATAAGTCATTATATCGTATTGGAAATAAAAGTGTTTACGGTTCTAAAATGAGTCAAAAGAAACGATCGCAGTTCAGGTGAATTTTTGGTCTAGAACGTTTTTAAATTTACTTTTGTACAGTGTATTTCTATAATTTAAAAATTTGGCCAAATTCCAGCGGCAAGCTACTTTTATGTATCCTACTTTGATTGTAATGTTTATCAGAATCACAATGCTAATATTCAAAATTAATTTCCAAAGATACTTTCAAAAAAGACGATAAATTCAATCGAGTGGGTCTATCGTTTTTTCTCCAGATGTAAATAGTCATACATCCAAATAGAAACGGATAAATTATAAAAGTGAATAGATCTATTAAAGTCATAAAATCGATTTTTAAATTACCTTTTTTAAAGATTTTTTAAATCGATTTATTTAAAAACGGTAAATAAATTTTAAGCTCTTAAGCGATACCCTTAAGTTTTCGCTCCTGATAATTGCAGCTGCAGCGAAATGATAGCCCTAGTTAGTCTGATAAGCAGATGAAGACGTTTATGGCAAACAGCTATGGACAGAAAGACAGGGTTCATACCTGTTCTTACGTGATTGGAGCTGGTAATGGCTACATTATGTAGGCTGTACCATTGAATATAAACGGACTGAAGGCACAGCTACCATTATAAAATGCTGCTAGATATTAGCGGCTAAAGTCCAAGTAGTTGCATTATCTGCCGTTACGAACGCTGTAAACTACAAGAACAGGGCTAAAGACGTTTGAGAAAATATACAGTACTGTTATCTGTAGTTATCTATTTTGCCGCAAGATGCTAGCAGCAGCGAGCGCTCACAGAGCTCTTAAAGGGGTTACCAATCTAGTACGTTTATATTATATGCTGTACTTACAGATTCAGGCAATTCACTCGACATAAGTCCTACGTGTATCGCGTCATACGGAGAGAATTCCTCGAGACCACCAAGTACTGAGTCTTCCACTGAAATACAACACTTAAAATGAAAAATGTTGATTTTTTCAGAAATAATTTGTCTAACCCTATTTACCATAATATTTCTAATTTTTAAGTTATATTAAAAATTTACAGCGCTAAGCTAATTTACGCAAATTTCAAAAGGTGTATACAATGTTGAAGTGAAATTCAAAAAAGTGATGATTAAAAATTTCAAATGCCTATTTTCAATTTGAAATTGAAATTGAAAAATCTTGAAAAGACAAAAAAAAAGAACGCGTCTAATTAAAACTGAAATCGACCTTCGAGTCTAGTTTGAATTAAATCAGGATAAAATAGCATATTAAACTTTCAATTATATCAAGAATATTAAAACTTCAACTTCACTGAAAGTACGAAACTCGGCGATGATAACCTTAACGGTTTTTCACGGAAAAAAAATGAACGTGCGAAAACGAACCCGTACTTCCATCAAATTTATTTTCCTATTTCCTGTTTTGGATAAACGTTAAACTTGGAAAAGCCATTCTAGTAAAAATTAAGTGAAAATTTCCTTCATTGGGGAGAAAATCGGAATTAAATCTCTACAATAAAAAGCTATTTTACCAATGTGTCATTAAAGCTATTTGTACGTATGATTGTCAAATTTATGGATGCACGAGGAAATCCAACAGTTAGAAAATTCAGCGAGTACAGAATATGATCATTTAGCAATCACAAATGCCAAGTGGTACCACGTAATGATGCCTATTTTAAATTTAGTGGAAGATACAATAAAAACATTTGCTATGCTTCATAAAAGATGGCTGCCAAATCAATTCAATGTGGAAGCCTACCTTCTAAATATAAATTACAACTGAAGAAGAAATCAAGCAATCTCCTTTATTTCCTCAACCAAAGATAACCTCAATATCCCGGCAGCTGTACATCTTTGAAGTATTGAGAAGACTCAAGCGGCCTAAGCTTATTGATCTTTTAGCAATGGATTAACTTGTATACTTCGTGAATGTGTGTTCAAGATAAACTGATTTTTTTTAATTTTGAGAAACTAGATTCAACTCTGAATGTGAAAGAGTTTGCGCGTTAATGTTTTTACAAGTTCGTTTTCCAATTTCACCGTCCACTTACCGAAAAGTTTAATTGTTATATTTCTCGCCTTTAAAACCGGATCTTGTGCGATGTTTTCCTTTGCAAGTTCCATAATTTGTTTTTCTGATTCTAAACCGATTGTAGTTCCACTTGCCCCCACCATCAGCGCCATGCACGCTGTCAAATAGCCATTATCGCATCCAATGTCTAGAATACGGTTTCCCGGCTTCAATTGGTCCTTCAGCGTCTCCAGTGCAAAAGCGTGCTGGAATCAGATAAAATCAATCTCGAATTGAGCAACTTTTAAAGCTTCGAAAACTGTTCGGAAAAGTTTTCCTTGTTAAGTAGCCTCACTTTGTTGGCCTCACAAAGAGATTTACTGAAATAAATCAAAAGGCTCAATTTGGAAAGCTTTTTCACATTGGAAATAATTATTAAACAAAAATAAAAATTATTTTTCTTGTTAAATTTTATCAAATCCTAAATAAAGGAGAAATTGCGAGATTTTTTAAATTTATTGTTCACAAAAAAGTGGAAAATTAGTATTTTTTTAAATTAAACAATTGTAATAAATTCAACTCTATTTATAGTTGATTTGTATTTTAGATTATGAAAGTCTTTTAGGAAAACATTTATGAAACTATTATTAGTAAACGTTACTTACAAAGTAGCTCAACATTTGACCTACTTCTAAATAACTGTCTGTTTTGTGTAAAGTATTAATAATAAGTAAATTAATAGCACTATAATCGTTTATTAACGAAATATTTCGTCACACACTGCCTAGAAAACAGCTGATAAATAAAATATTTTTCCTGATAAAAAAATCCATTTTCTCACTATATAAAACCAAAAAAAAAACGGAAAATGTATTATTATTTTTTTTTAATTTTGGTAATATTTAAATAAGTAAAACTTGAAATGAGTTTACAAATTTGACGAAAAAAATTATTCAAGAGAAAATTGTAAAGAACGAATTAAATTTCGAAGCAGTAACTGTTTTTATTATTATCAATTTACTTCTAAAACTTAATTTTCTTTTATATATAACTAGTTAATCTCAGTCGAATTAATAATCTTCATATACAAACACGGGTTGAGCGAAATCATGTGAAACAATTTCCAGCAATTCGGAATAAAATACCACGATTTTCATAAAGAACTCCAGAAAAATATTGTCATCGTATTGAAGTTTTTAAAAATAAATTCTTGAAATCAACACCTTTTTGAAAAAAAATAATGTAAAATTTGTCACGTGTTGTGAACAAACCTAGGTCCTACCGATATAGGTTTTTCTTCAACAAATATCTGCTGTTGTTTAGTTTTCAGCCTTGTGCGAAGACACAAGAACAGACAACACAGATATACTTAAAGTGTATCATTTAAAATATTTTTTTTCTAATACACTATGTATACAAAAATATTATAATAATGAAACTAACCATATGCGCAGGATTGTCTGCAGTTTCGTTGAATTGATAAGGATCTGAGGAAAAGTAGTACTTCCTGTCAATCAAGGTCATTACTTCCGCCACACTGTCACTCTTAATATAACCTTTATCTGAAAAATAACACTATAAGCAAACAATATAACATTGCAAATATTAAAAGTGTATTATTACATTTAGCTACATTACTGTGAACGATTGCAATAGAGGTTATGTTTTGGATGCACAGTAAGGCTATTGAAAGAAGTGATACAGGACGGATTGGTAAAAGAAAAATGTTTTAGAACAATCGGGAAAAGAAAGATCCGATATATCGATCGCACCAGGAAAAGTGAGCATTACGAAATTTTGCGATTCCTAATTGAAGGCATGATTTGTGGAAATATATCCGCATGATTGATGTAAACGGATCCGTGGGAAGGAGGCAAAAATCTTCGTAGAAAAAACTTGATGCTTTGTTAAGGACATGCATTTGCAGAAATATTATTTCGAGATGCAGTGCCTCTTGTTTTAAATACTAGTTCGATAGTCTAATTGGGGATGCATCAGAAGAAGGAGGAGAAGGAGAAGAAGGAGAAGGAAGCGAAGGAGAAGGAGGAAGTGGGGGAGGACAAGAAAGAGGAGGAGAAGAAGGATTATGAGGAGGAGGAGGCGGAGGAGAAGAAGAAAAAGGAGGAGGAGGAGGAGGAGGCGGAGGAGGAGGATAAGGAGGAGGAGGAGGAGGATTAGGTGAAAGAGAAGAAGAAGAAGAAGGACAAGGAGAAGGAGAAGGAAGAGAAGGAGAAGGGGAGTATGAAGAGAAGGAAAAGAAGGAGGTGGAGGAGGAGGAGAAAGATGAGGAAGAGAAAAAGGAGGAGGAGAAGGAAGAGGATTAGAAGAAGGAAGAGAAGGAGAAGGAGTATGAGGAGAAGAAGAAGGAGGAGGAGAAAGATGAGGAAGGGAATTAGGAGGAGGAGGAGTAAGAGGAAAAGGAGGATTAGTAGGATAAGTATAAGGAGAAGGAGTAGGAAAATGAAGAGAATGAGAGAAGGAGGAGGTAGAGGAGGAAGAAGAGGAGAATAAGGAGAAATATGATGAGGAGTAAGAGGAGGGGAGAAGGGGGAGGATTAGGAAAAGAAGAGGAAGAAGGACAATGTACTGATGCTTAACATTGTTGTGAACTTGCTCGCAAACTTTGCCGCCAATTTGACTGGTAATATTTACAACAAAAATTTACTTGATTTTATTAAACACTGTATGCTCTTTCTCCATGTAGCGGTCATATTGTGATAGAAGGTTCAGCCAGTATCACAAATAATAGCCAGAAACAACATTTGTCATTGTTAAATCATGTCCGCCGTCTTCACATGAAATTAAATGGAAAACATTGTACCAAATTTAAAAACAATCGTTCAGTACCTCTGGCCAAACTACGTACAAACACAAAAACTAAAATGCCGAACACATTTTGATTTGGTCTACGTTCCTCTTAATTGTAATAGTTTGACGGTTTCTTCTGGTTAAAGAACTTGTCCGACATATTTTCCCGCCATGTTTGAATCAAGCTGTGTAACTGTAATTATAGAAGCGATATATTTAATTGATAAACGTAAGGGTTCCTTTAAAGGCACGCACTTTTGAAAAGCCATCCGAACACCATCTGACAAACGTCTAAAGACAAACTACTTTTTGGACTCAATGAATTTGAAATCGTAAAGATACATCGAAATTTCAAGATCACCTCTATCCACTTTTTTTATAGTAAGAAAAAATAATACTATAGTACTACTTTTAAAAAAAAGTTAAATTGAAATGTAGTTTTGTATTTTTTCCAAACTTACTACGAAGTAACTGCACCAGTTCAACTTGACTTGCGCAACACTGTACCGTTGCATTGTTGGAAGCGTGTGCATACCTTGCGACCAGATCAACAATCAGAACTGCTGCTGTGACATGCAATAACATTTTGAGAAACACTAACTGTATCTGAAAAAGAACGGTAAACTAATAATGACGGACGTTAAGAAACCAGGTAAATATTAAATGGGGATTTAATATTGTCACTGTGATTTATAAAGAATAACTGAATCCACATGTAAACGAATACTTCTGTTTGTAACAAAACGGGTTGGGTCTACATCACTGAAATGAAATTTAGATAACTGATAAGTACAATAAACAGAAAAATCACCGTCACAGGACAACTTTACATGATATTAAAATATTTCAATTCTTTATATATCAACACTTTTCTTCTTGACTTACGAGGCAAACTGAAGATAGCAATTCAGCTGTGAGCGTTGTATCATAACCTAGTTTTGTTTTGGATGCTGTTTAATAACATATATCATTTAGAGGAAATCATTTTAATATATTATGCTAAGGAAGGTTTATTGTTATTATCTGTTACTCTAAAATACTTTTATTGTTATTACGTATAAATCACTTTGAAAAGTTATAACAGTTATTTTTTACTAAACACAAGCTGTTTTTAAGGGTTTACCGTAACAGTTTTTTTTATTATGAGGTGCACAGCAAAAACACACATTTCAGGCAAAAAATTGAACTTTTAGGAATTTCATCATTACTACGAACCATAAAAGCTAAAAAGACAGCGTATTGCCAGTGCACATTTTTTCTGTTTTTCTGAAAATATAGAAGGCTCCAGAAGAAGCATTGTACCTCGGTTTCTATATGCCAGCCGCCTAGAAAACGGCCTGCTAAGACCAGTGGGACGGAGAAAAAAATGCGCGAGTGAGACGTCGAGCCCCTCCACTCTCACCATAACTTCCTCCTTTACCTTCACTACCGCTAAGTAGTAACAGTTTGTACTCAGATTGGCATATTCTGTGTCACTGGTTTGTTGGAGGGAACTGGAGGGGTTCTACATGCGCGAGAAATTCTTCTGTGCGAGAGACATTCACTCGCAGGCTGTTTACTAAGTGGCTGGACTACAGGATCTCCAGGATGTAATTCAGTAGCTACATGAATGAAGTTTTATCACCGGTAATGGGATTTTCCAGAAAAAAATTGGGAACCCGCTGACCCAAGTTAGTTAGCGGATAACAGTTTAATCGGATGACTTGTGCAGTGTAAATTTACTTGCTTTGTTTATTATGTTTATGTTTTGTTTATAAAACAGCTGTTTATTATACAATGATTGTAAAACAGTTTAATAAAGAGTGTATTGAAAATGTATTTATAAATATCGAGAAAAGCGTCATTTATAGAAGTTAAAATAAGACTTTTTGACGTACTTTTTGACGTGAATTGTCAAAAAACACGTTCAAAAACATTTCGAAAATATTGCGAACCCATCGCGACATTTTATACCTGAAACCAAATTTCAAAATCTTAGATTCAGTTACATAAGGGACTGTACAAAAGCATAAATACTACCGAAAACTGTAGTTGTACAGTCTTGTGAGTTCAACATGCTTGACAGTCCTGAGTTTGTTGCAGAAATTTGACTTGGCGACAAACCGAAAAATGATGGATCTGATCCAAAGAGATGTCAGTGGATAAGTCGTGTATATTCGATCCGTCAACACATCCGCTGATATTTCATACTTCTGATATTTCAGGAGAGTTTATAGGCCTGCGGTAAAAACCTGTTATAGTTCAGAAGCTTAAAGAAGTAGTAATCGAAAGCTAACAACAATAGTGTTGGATAATAGATGGTGTGCAGACAATACTGCCAGATGTCTTTGGACTTGATCCAACACCTTGTGAATTATTGATCCCATAAATATAGCATGACCACACTTGCTAGGATCTCGTAAAAAGCAAGCAAAACAGGCCGCTATGTTTTCAATAGCCTTAGATTTACCACGCCATTATAGATCCCACGCATCATCTCACGCACACACCGCGTCTACACTCCAATAGCACACTCGCTTTCCAAACCCGTGAATCTCAAAGCCTGTTTTCATTGCCAACATCTTCGTTTGTTTCACAAATCTATCGCTCTTCATTATGGTACAAAGTTTGTTCCTTAGAAGAAAGGATAGTGCTAGTATATTGTCACATTGTACGCCTACTTGGAACAATGGTTCAGTCTCTGACTGGCATAAGGAGAAACGGGGTTCTATCCACCCTGGACACAAAATATTTTCAAACGTACTTCTCGTCTTAATTAAAAACAGTATCTTACCGTTTTGTTTTTGAGCGTGTAGTTCACGATTTTTATATAATTATTTATCTTTAAAATCAAATAATCTAACTCACAGTAGCCAACGTATTGAAAAGACTCCATGTTGAATTGAAACTGTAACTTACTTCTGTAAGGAATCAGCGCAACAAAATCAAATACTTACTGATATTTAAAAATTTATAAAAAATAAAGCAGTATTTTCTGTTATACAGATAAATGCATTAACTACTCTGCACGCAGTGATTACATTCTAAGCGATTATTAGACAAAACAAAATAACAGCCTTCATAATAAAGTTTGTAAGTGATTTACTGCACACATTTTTTTTTTTATAGTAAGCCTAAATATTTTACTGAAGTCTTGATAACAATTAACTGACTAGAGTGGAAAAGGTCAATCAGTTCATAATCAACATTCTTTAAATTATACAAAGTGTTTGAAAAGTTCCATGCCCTTATTATAAAATTTGTTCCTTTGGACATGAGTTGAAAGGCATGCAGCTGTTTTGTTTAGGCGAAAAAAATCGCAAATTTAACAATACGGCTCAAACCCTCAAGACATGTTAGTAGCCCATAAAATGATCTCGAGGTCAGAATCGACAGTTTATTTTAAGATCCCGTGTGAGGAAATCTACGATAGCTCATTTTCAAATGAAAAATCGCTAATAAAAGACACACGTAAACAAAATTCTTAAGGTCAGAGTTTAAAACCTGTTATGCTGTCTTATGCAATATGACATATTATTTGGGCCAAATTGTTGTATGCATTTTAAAAAAATAGAACAAGAATTAAATTAGAAAATTGTAAATGCTAATAAATGCAGATTTTCATGCTCACTGCGACGATAAAATCGAATTTCCAAGTAAAATTTTTTTAAAAAATTCGTGTCCATCCTGTCAGCAAGACGCCTGCATATCGCGGTCATTAGGCCTACAGTTCTACTAAAGCATCTGTACACAAATGTAGCAACAGTCAAAATAAAACAAACCTGCAATTCGTAGTTCAACTCTAAACCTTTTGCAACTTGCCTAACAAGCAAAACATTTTATTGTTTACCATAAAAGGACTGATTCCAAGATTTGGACTACGCTCAACATCTGTTATTATATTTTAGCGCATCATAAATTATGTTTAGAACATTGAACAATGTTTATTCTATATATTTACAACATTCATACCGTTAAAATACAGTTCACAGCTTATATCAAAAGGGGTGGTTTTTAAGGGTTGAAAAATTGTAACATAAATTATATTATAAACTATGAAGGGATTTTAAAGTTTTATAAAAACATTTCAACTTATTGCGTCGTAGGGGTGGTTCGTAAGGGTTGAAACGTTGTGCCACATCATTAATAGTGCTGTCATAGAACAGTATTAATTATAAACATTTAAACGTGGTTTCATTATATAAAACGTTTAAAGATATAGTTTCTTCTTTTTTTTGTCACAGAGGACGGTTTTCACCCCCCCCCTCCCAATGCGCTCATCGGGAATATATCGATTTTGACCTAATGGGTCAGATAATCTCTGGTGAAAATCAATGCTTTAGCAAAGAATTTTGGAGGAATACTCTATTTTTACTTTCAAGGACTGTAAGGATACATGCATAGGATACATCAAGGTTTGTCATTGACTGTCACACGGCATAAACAGGAAAATCTCGTTCCACTGAAAATGTGTTAAATTTAGTCAGTAGATTTGTGTTATACTTCAATTAAATGAAAAATGAGCGCTTGTGAAAAAACATTTTGAATAATAATAATAATAATAATAAAGAGAGCATAACTCCTTGTTTTACACTCAAGAACTTGAAAAGGATAGAGAATAAAGACTGAAATATTGTGTATTTCGTAAACGAGAATAAAAAGTTAAATAAACAAAACGAGAAAAACTGTAAAATGTTATTTATTTTGCGTGTTCTAGACAATACGATTTTGTACAGTACAACACAAACTACACTAAATTAGGAGTATTTTTGCGTCGTTGGTTAGAGAGAGAGAGAGAGAGAGAGAGAGAGAGAGAGAGAGAGAGAGAGAGAGAGAGAGAAGAAAGAAAGAAAGACAGACAGACAGACAGACAGAGAGAGAGAGAGAAAGAGAGAGGGAACATTCGTCTATTCTTTTCTTGTATAAATATCTTACTGTAATCTGACTGCATGAGGAAACGCAACGTTGTTTGTGTCCAACTGTAATTTATTGAGAAAAATTAATTCATAATTACACAAGTTTTTGTTTACTTCGTAATTCATTGATAATTTACGAACGCCAGTATTTTTTTTCTTAAATACGATTACCTAGTGAAACGTTTTCCAAGCCTGAAGAAATAATATCTATTTCTCTAATCCATTTACCAGAAGAGATAGAAACATGGAACAAATATTTTATATATAACGAACTTTTGGTACTACAGTGTAATTCAAAAGTGTAGTAAAACTTTCTGGTTGTTCCAAAAATCTGTAAAAAATATGTGCTTTTATATTATTATATAAATATACCGCATTCCCCTGTCGCGGTGTTTTCAGCGAAAACAAATTTTAATTTTACCCAACATTCGAGATGGAATTTTAAAAGAATGTTTTTGTGCACCTACAAAATAATAGTAAGTATTCAGGACCTCCCCGTAGTCATCGTTCCAATAATATTACATTACACAACGTTGACATGAATTTGCAGTCTTTATCTAAAAACCCTTAGTTTTGAAATATTTAAACCCGATTTTTTTAATCATCCAGTAGCCAACAGAATCGTTCAAACGAAATTTTAATGTCTGAGATTAAACATTAAAAATTCACACCACCTTTTAGGGAGGGACTTTGTAAAACCATTTCTTTGTGTACCTACAAAGCCTAACGTAAATCTGTGTATTAAAAATCAGTTCCTACCTCTTTTACAGCTGCAGTACAGAGATAAAAAAGTTAGTTTTCATACACTTTTTAAACCTTTTGGGATAACATTTCTTTAAACACATTTTTTAACGGCCACAAAGGAGACAAGACTATTCGGATTGTGTATATTCGTGTATACATATTTTAGTTTTGAAAAATAACAAACAAAATTAATGAATGTAACATAATGTTTACCGGAAACATAGAGAGTTTTGTTGCTGCCAGTCTATGTTTGAGGAGTCGCCCCTAACAGACCAATTTTGATAAGTGAGAAGACCACTTCGTTTCTCAGCAGGAGTGACATAAGTTATTTGTAGAAAATCAATATGGCAGCCAGAAAACAACTAAACTAACACATGACTAATTTCTTTGCTGAAGTGGAAAGGCTACGAAATTTGGTTAGTGCCTATTTCAGGCCTTAAAAATAAATAATATTGAAACAATGTCTACGCTAAAATATATTTTTTAATGAAGTACTTTCATTTTAAAACCAGTCTTTTCATCATTCCAGTTAGACTGATGAAGAAAGGGAAGATCTACCAAAAGAGCCAACAGAAGAAACTAGGTTTGAACCTGCGCATAGGTCCTAGTTTTAGCGAACTGCCTGCAACCCTAAGTTACTAAAGCTCAACCCTATCGAGTGCTTTCAGGAAAAATTAATGAAAACATGTTATCGTTGGTTAGACTGTTCTAAAGCACTATCTTAAGAAAACGTTCAAATATTTTTATAGTTCATAAGAAAACACATACTTTTTTTATAAATTTTCGGAAAATCATGGTATACTACACCTGACTTTCGACACATTCTGTACATAAAGGGAGTAAATTTCTAAAAAATTCATTTCGTTTAATGTTTATATCTACACAGACACTATATTCAGTTATTTCGAGAGTGTTTCTGCACAGTATATTTCAAAATTCATTAGTCACTGGTGAATGATTTTTCAAAAAAACTGACACTTGTGTTCACTGAAGCAGTAAGACACCAAAAAATGACAATCGAGAACCTGTGTACAAAAAAATTTATTAGAACGCAGCCATGATGAACGTAAATTTTCAAAAAGTAACAATATGGCAATAAGTCATATTTGTAAAATTTATTTTTTACAAATTTTTGAAAATTAAATCATACTATAATAATCAATGTTAAAATATGTTTAAACTATGAAAAATTAGACCACTTCGTAGGCCCAAGACCCAAAGAAAATCTGTTTTTTTTTTAAATTATTTAAACTGTTACCATAGAAACCAACATTAGAAACTAGTTATTTATAGTTTTATCTTTATGCAACTGCTGTTATGAAAATTATACCATTGTTACCATAGAAACCAATATTACAACTTTATTACTAGCAAATACTTCTGGAGGTCTTTCTACATGTAAAAAAAAAGAAAGATGTGCATGTAAACTTCTTTCCGGAAACGCTTTTTACCAACAATCAGCTTTATTTTTTCTTTTAAATAATCTATACCTCTAGAATGGCTCTTAAAGCCATTGCGCAGTTAATTAGGCACTTAATTAAGGTTATAGCCTAATACAAGGTCTATTTTGTAAAACATGTCTATGATAATCACCAAATTCGAAAACGTTATTTTAGAGTTGCACTGCTGACACTACAACTAAGACGGAGCTTTTCACATCCGTGGTGATTTTACAAATCACTGGTAGTCACGGCTACCTTTTGACAGAATCACCGCTATTATACCACTACCCGTACACCACAGCAAAACTCTGTCCACCATGATTCCGAATGTCACCTCACTTTACAAGACACAAGAACGCAAGAGTGGGGGAACAATGATTGTGTTAACTGTTATTAACGTCTAGTCGAGAAGCTAATCACTCTGTAATGTATTTGTATTCCAATTTCAACTTCCGAGTTCAGTCTTTCTTTAATTTTTTCAATGTTATAATCTCAATAAATACTTGTAACAACGTTAAAATTCTGATTTTTTATTTCGTTGGCTAATTTCTGAAATTAGTAGTTTGGTAAATATGCAGTGTAAGTCCTCGATTTTTCAGTATTTTTTTTTACTAAAACGCTTTATTACATGCCCAAAAAGCGCGGAAAACACATCAAGTACGATGAAAATCAAAAAGTACTAAATTAGCAATTAGTAATGGCTGTCAGAATGTGTAATACGCATGAGCAGTAAGTACAAGTACACTGTTAATAATAACGCGCATGAACGTAATGCAATGCAAACGTAATGACGCCGCAATACAGTTCCGTAAGAAAAATCTAAAATCGTAATTAATCTTTAAAAAAATTATTTTCCGAGGGTGAATATGTGTTCTAAAATAAACAAACAAACATTCATAAATCACAATTTTAACAGAACAACCTACAATGCATAAATACAAATAGTTTTTTTAACAATTTTCATTTTGAAATAAATGATTTCTAAAAATGTTCTATTCAGTTATTGGTACCAATTCTTTTAAATGTATTATTAACAATAAAACTTTTTAATAAGTTTCATTGCACATGAACAAAAAGGAGGGAAATGAATAATGACGATCTTAGAAACGTTTAACAGTTGAAAGAAATCGCTGTCATGGCACTACCGTTAGGACCTCAACTGTAGTGGAAGTGTTTTGTTGTAGTTGACGTACATTTTGTGACGAGAAATCACGACCGTGATTTTTGTCACGCGACTTATCACTGGTCACTCAAGCGACTGGCATTCCCTGTAACGCCCCGCATTTAACTCTAACGCAGTGTAAAATAAAGTACTGATAACAGCTCTATATACAGTATATAGAGAATCTTTGCCAAGGTTCCGCCACACCCAGCTTTCCGTACACCTTATTTCCCGATGTACCGCCGATGGTACACCTGCATATCAGTACATAACACTTAGAGGTTAAGTCTAGAAAGAAGAGCTGTTTGTGATTCAGCAATAGTCAAATTTGGAAAGTGAATTTCAAGATCCTGTATCGCGTCACTTTAGCATTGATTGTGCTTAAATAAAACAAGTTCCACGGATTAGATATTCTAAAGTTACAGTTAAAACCACTGACCTTGTGATGCCCTCCAGTCTACCACAGGACACGGTGAACCCACAGTCTCAATTCCTTCTTTGTAATATTCAAGTTGCCTTCCATATCCTTGTCATAAATAGTCATTTCCCTTAGATATCCTGCACTACCTAATGGTACGATCATTCTGCCTCCTGGTTTTAGTTGGTCCAGCAACTGCGGAAAAGAGCTGACATTAAAACACAATATCAAAACATTATTTGTAATCAGTTTTCAAAAATATTTTAAAGTTTTACAACAAGGTTCATTTTTTCTATTGCCTGAAGAGATTGTTAACATTATTAAAATCGAGAAATCGTTTTCGACCGATTTTGCACAAATTTTAATCAAACCTGAAAAATCATGTATTAAGTTAATGCACAAGTGAATGTAATTTAAGAAAAAAGAGTTTTAAAAATATTATAAACTATTAAAAAAACAACTCAATTGATCTAGTTTCGGTTATATAGTTTTATAAAGATTCAAAGAATATTTACGATTCAAATGTAAATACAAAAACTCGATGCGATCAGAATTTGTGTTGTTAGCGAATTTCCATTAAAATATGAGCTCCTGGAGCTGCCATCGTGGCAAGACCCAGAACCGGGATCACGTTTGCAATTTTGGTCTGTTTTGTTTTTTTTTTTTTTTGTTAAAGTTGGCACAAAATTGAGTATGATATTCCCATAATACGCAACACAATTTGTTCAATTGTTTAAATTTTTTATTGTGAACTAAAACTAAGTACAAACTTGTCTAGTAGTTCTAACTTAAAATAGATCACTGTGCCAGTTGCTTATTCCACTTAATGACTCTGGTTGTCAGTTGCAGTCCCTTAGCTTGATATGTTATCACGGCACCAAGTCCTATGTGCTAGCATCTGCTGAACATTAGGATTAGTATGGGTCGTTTGTCATGCTTCGTTTCTACTGCTTTGATTTCATCAACAATCGTGTTCACCGTAAGGTCTCTGTAAATATTTTCATTGCGCATGTACCACTGCGCATTTACTATTATCCGAAATATTTTGTTTTGAATAATATGAATTTTCATTATATTACTTCTCTTGGCACATCTCCAAATATGCAGGCCACAGCTGCACACCGGTTTAAGTAATTTATTACTTATACTTAATCCTGCATTATATCTTAATAGCCAATACATATTCATGAATATAATTCAAGCTGTTCTTTCTTTTTAGTGTGTGAATTCCAGTTCAGTTTTGAATCCTAATTCATTGCCATTTCTGTATGGAATAATTTTAATAAACATTAAAAACTAAACATTAAACAATAAACATTAGTACTGACACTTCTTTCTCATTTTCATAAGTCAAATTAATATTGGTTGACTTAGACGCGTTAAGTTCACACAATAAGTTTCAGGATGGGTTTCTGCAGTTTTTCAATTGCTTCTTTAACATTATCGCCAACAGCTTGTGTAGACGTATCGTGCGAAAATGTAGCCGCTGTGGTTTCTTCATCCAATGGCAGACCACCTGTATGCAGTAAGTACAGAGATGGCCCCAGCACACCAGCACTGATCTCTTTAAATTCCTAATATTCACATCCATATTTCACACGAAATATTCTGTCAGTAAAATATGTTTAAAAGTGACGTCATTGTTCAAATCTTAAAACAATCATAACTTTTCCTCTTACACTTTTTTTGGAAATCATATTTTCCACTCGTAATCAGCAAATTAAACAAAAACGTGTGTAATTATGAATTACTTGTTCATAATAAATTACAGTTGGACACAAACAACGTTGCGCTTCGTCATGCAGTCAGATATTTATGCCAGAAAAGAATAGACGAATGTTCCCTCCCTCCCTCCCTCCCTCACTCTCTCCCTCTCTCTCACTCTTTCTCTTCTCTCCTCTCTCTCTCTCTCTCTCTCTCTCTCTCTCTCTCTCTCTCTCTCTCTCTCTCTCTCTCTCTCTCTCTCTCTCTCTCTCTCTCTCTCTCTCTCTCTCTCTCTCTCTCTCTCTCTCTCTCTCTCTCTCTCTCTCTCTCTCTCTCTCTCTCTCTCTCTCTCTCTCTCTCTCTCTCTCTCTCTCTCTCTCTCTCTCTCTCTCTCTCTCTCTCTCTCTCTCTCTCTCTCTCTCTCTCTCTCTCTCTCTCTCTCTCTCTCTCTCTCTCTCTCTCTCTCTCTCTCTCTCTCTCTCTCTCTCTCTCTCTCTCTCTCTCTCTCTCTCTCTCTCTCTCTCTCTCTCTCTCTCTCTCTCTCTCTCTCTCTCTCTCTCTCTCTCTCTCTCTCTCTCTCTCTCTCTCTCTCTCTCTCTCTCTCTCTCTCTCTCTCTCTCTCTCTCTCTCTCTCTCTCTCTCTCTCTCTCTCTCTCTCTCTCTCTCTCTCTCTCTCTCTCTCTCTCTCTCTCCCTCTCTCCCTCACTCTCTCTCTCTCTCTCTCTCTCTCTCTCACTCTCTCTCCCTCTCCACCTCTCCACCTCTCTCACTCTCCCTCTCCCTTTCCCTCCCCTCCTCTCTCTCTCTCTCTCTCTCTCTCTCTCTCTCTCTCTCTCTCTCTGTTGGTCAGGTTTAATTTTCGTATTCTTAACGTAATTTAAAAACTTTAAAGTCTAATTTATGTAGATTTTAATTTTGATTAAGATGGTGAAAACCATGTTTTTAAAATAAATGTGTGCATTTTGTGACATTGAATAAATTATTATTTGGAAATTTTGCTACCATTACGTCAGTCAGATAGCTGCTGTGACTATTTTACTATCGAACTTCAATTACGTTCCCAAATTTTGCGGGACTACACTCACTTGTGTTATACAAACAAAATATGACTTTTTTTGGTTTATTTCGTTTTTAGGTTATCGAACTATTTCATAGGTTCATAGGTTCATATTTAATAGTAATTAAATGAACTCAATTTATTAAGTAGGTCTTCCACTCACCTCCTGAGGAACATATGGCGTAGTAGGTGTAATGTTAATGATATCAAAAGGTCCCTCTTGAGGAGCTAAAATAGTCACATTCCCAACTGAAACAGTTCTCAATATAGAAAGTATGATATAACGAATAGCCATAATGAGTTTAATGTCAGACAGTTATACTTGTTTGGTAAATACTGAATGAAATAATTTAAAAATTTCAGGTACATAGGGTCATCGCCGTGAGATAGGTTCGCACCAATCATCAGGGAGTCTTAGTTTAGTCAATGAATACAGCTGTATTCATTGATTCATTGTTACCTCGCTATAGCGTAGTTTTCTCAAAATCTATAGGGTAGATTTCGCGAAAAACGGAATGTCAACTCACTCGATTATTCATGGAAACACGTTTTTGCAGTACAGTTTCTGTGCACAGTCCCCCAGGCCGTATTTCCCATTAGCCTAAATAAGGCCGAGCGTAAGGGTGCAAAATTTTGGGCAAAAAGTGTGGCCAAAATTAGCAGAAGTAGTAAGAAAAGTTGTATTTAACAATGGGCAAGAAAGCAGAAGACGACAAGTGTTTATTGCGTCATTTTAAGTGTTATTGCCTCTAATTTACAATAATAAGTGTACCAGTCGCAGTTTTAGCCAAACGCATTGATGTGTAATTGTCTGAGTTTTCTATCAGTTTCAAGATGGCGGCTATTGATTTAACGATTGCAAGTGTATGCAATTTTAATCAAGTAAGAAAGTACCTTGAATAAAGCCCAACGTATGTGTAAAATGAGTTCTCATTCACTTCTGTTTCAAGATGGCGGGCTCTAATTCAAATTTTAGAATGTTCTGTTGCTGGTTATTTTCTTTAATAGTGGATGAACGACAAAAACTGTTATAATTTTTACCGCTTAGTGGAAAAATAGAAAAAAATGTCAAATGGATCAATTGATTGTCACTCAAATTTTTCCAACGACCTTCTATCAAATAATCGTAACTTTTTTTTAAATACTTCTCAAAAAATGATCTAGAATTCAGGATCTGTGCTCATTTCAATGTCAAAAATCTGGGTTATATAGACCATTCTTGCATCGCTATGGTTTGTATAGAAACTGAGAATTTTAGGAGCGGTCATTATCGTAAAATCCAATCCCGGGGTCTTAAAAAGTACGTCGATTCTGAAATTTCGAACAAATTTTTTGTGCCTGCGCGCGCGCGAGTGTGTGAGAGTGTGAGTGAGCGTGTGTGTGAGACAGTGTGTGTGTGTGGGGGGGGTGTGCGTGCGTGCGTGTGTGTGTTTATGTGTGCGTGCGTGTGTATGTATGTGTGTGTGAGTGTTTTTCAATATTTTGTATGATTTAATTTCTTATTGAAACTTTGACCATTATTGTAACTAGTTTCGGTAAAGATAGAGTCAACATCATTACAAGGTTAAACTTTTAAATGTCTCATAATAGCGACCATTGAAGATCTTTAAAAAACTGTCACTTTCAAATTTCAGCTACGCTTTTTGGAAAATCGAAAAGTTCATTTTAAATTTAAGTTTGAACGTTTAATATAACATTATGTGAAAATTTTAACACGGTAAAATAATGGTTTTTTTAATGAATACCTACCAAATTTTGAAAATCTGATTTGTAACCGTAGCATTTTGAACACATTAGCATTTTGAAATAATGAATTCGATTGAAGATAAAAATAATGAGTCCTGATCACCGTCAGTTTTAATTCCGTATTTTAGTGCATTTTTAAATTGCACGTACGTAAACTATTAACGCTGATCACGATGTTGAAATCATAAATATTTTTTTATCAAATTATTGGCAGTCATATCGGATCAAATTTACGAATTCTATAGAAATAATATAAAGTTATCGATCTAGATGGCATTAATATTAAAGTCCCGCAACTGAGTTTTATCGTGAAGGCAATTCGTTAAAACTAATTTTGAATAAAAAATTACTTAATTTTACAATGTTTTAGATTTATCTTCTGATTGCAAGATTGTGATTCTCTCTTATTCCTTGGAAATTCGTTTTGAATATTAGTTTCAATCTGAGCAATAATTTCCGTAACTTTTAAAACATTTTCCAAGACCCGCGATGTAAATACGCGTATAATATCGACATAAAAATACTTACACAGTAGCTTAATAGTGCCCAATTGTGGCTTTAACATATAATTTCTATTAATACAAGTTTGGGCTTCTTCCATTATTTCCTCTACATATTCTATGCCAACCACTAGTCCTGTTTTCCCCGCCATCAGAGACATACAAACGGTCAGGTATCCGGTGCCATACGCAATGTCCAGTATTCTAGACCCTTCCTTTATATGATCTTTGAGGTGTTCTAGTATAAACGCGAGCTGAAATTAAATTATTAATTTAAAAAAAAAATATTACGTATTTCAATAAAATTTGAAAAGGAAATTTTCGCAGATCTTAACGCTACTCACACTGGTGAAAATATATTTTCAAAAACATGCAACATAAAAGCAATTACATTTTATTCAATACGTGAATCGCTGCCATTTTTCTTAATGTAACAGACTCTGATGGATGGCAAACCTGTTAACAAAAGTATTTATGTGCAAAGCATAAATCAAAACAAAGTAAAATATTTGCGTGCGAAGCATAAATCAAAACAAAGTAAAACGTTTATGAGCGAAGCATAAATCGAAGTAAAGTATTTATGTGCCCAGCTTAAATGAAAATAAAGTAAAATATATATGTGCTAAGCACACATCAAAACAAAGTAAAATATTTATGAGCGAAACATAAATCAAAATAAAGTAAAATATTTATGTGCCCAGCATAAATGAAAATAAAGTAAAATATTTATGTGCGAAGCATAAATTAAAGTAAAATATATATGTGCGAAGCATAGATCAAAACAAAGTAAAATATTTATTTGCAAAGCATAAATCAAAACAAAGTAAAATATTTATGTGCAAAGCATAAATCGAAACAAAGTAAAATGTTTATGTGCGAAGCATAAAAAAAATAAATTAAAATATTTATGTGCGAAGCATAGAACAAAACGAAGTGAAATACTTATGCGAAGCATAAATCAAAACAAAGTAAAATGTTTACGTGCGAACCATAAACCAAAACGTTTTACTTCTAGTTAAGGAAGGGTAACTGAATAGTTGTTTAGGATTTGTACAGAACACGACAGGACGTAGGCTTGTGGGAAAGTTTAAGGTGCACGCATATTTCACCCATCCTATTTATCTGCGAACCACTAAACCTATAATCCTATAGTTGAGTTTATAATATAAAAGTATTGAAACAAGTGTTACAGAGTAGCCCCCCCCCCCGAGTTAGTTGGTCACTGCAATGTTGCCAATTTTCCAATTATGATGCGTTTTTGAAAAAATGTAGATTGCTTGGTTTTTCTAAATTTATTTAGATGACAAACCAATCGTGTGTCAGCTAGATACATACGTAATTTATACAAGTAATGCGTCCAACAACTGCGCATGATCTGATTGAAACTTGGCAAACCTGTAACACTTGGTAACTACGGAAACTGCTCTGCTTTGACTGGAAGAATGTCAGGGCTAGTTACTTGGACTGTACTGGCCTCAACACTCTTTCGAAATAAATTCAACTTTAAATAATTGAATGTAATAATAACCAAACTTGGTGAGCTTTCGATGGCTCCCGCCTCCATAAATAACGAATAATCTTCATAAGGATTGTACATAAGGAAGAACTTCCGGTCTACCATGGATAATATTTGCTCCACTCTGTCGCTCTTTATACTTCCGTTTACATCTGTAACACAAGAAGAAAATTCGGAGTTAAACTATGAAAAATTGACAGACACGAATATTTAATATTTTTTTTTTTATTTAAGCTCGCAATATAAGAAAAGCCATGATTACAAGACACGGCTACTTCAGGAAGCATATGCACAGGATGGGTATATACAAAAGACCACTTCTGTATAAAAAACGCAGGCTGCAGAACGTCTGCTCCTGGAGCAAAGAAAAGAAAGATAATATTTGGAATAATTACCAAAAGACTAACTATTCCTCACGAGGATCTCATCAGCATGGTCGTAGATTTCACGGGATTTTTTGACTTTGAGAGTGACTTCTAAGTTCATTACGTCACAATTAGCTCAGTGGCTAATGTGCAGAGAGATTTGGACCACCCGATATGAAGAATTATAAAAAGACGTTTTTTAATGAATTGGTGTCAATAACTTACTAAAAAAAATATATTATGTATCAGTACAAAATTTCATGTTGTGCACTTCATTGACTTATTCTGCTTTTAACATGTATCATGTTTTAAGGCTGGTTTTGATGTTGGATTTTGCGGCACGCGTGATGCGAGAATATGTTTACATAGATATATATATATATATATATATATATAAAACAGTGTATTTGAGTCGCAAGTATCATATTTAATTAATTATAATTAAAAATGTCTGTTCCCATCCGAGATCAAACCGGGGACCTTGCGCGTGTGAGACGTTCGCGATAACCACTACGCTACAGAAACCACGAAGAAGTTCGATCTATTTAACCCTTCG
This sequence comes from Callitettix versicolor, assembly GCA_022606455.1. Classification (NCBI taxonomy): domain Eukaryota; kingdom Metazoa; phylum Arthropoda; class Insecta; order Hemiptera; family Cercopidae; genus Callitettix; species Callitettix versicolor. The sequence goes on from CM040186.1 coordinate 32,958,702, forward strand.
CTGGGCGCTCGTAGTTGTATTACACAACCGGGTGCCGCAATGCCTAATTCCGCTTTTGTATCCATGTAAACTAATTTTAAGTGGACACATTGCATTATTTTTTATTATACTTTGTTTCTAATTGATTTATTTTAATTTTCAGTTTTTTAATAGTTATATTTATTTAAAAAAGATTTAATATTTGAAAAATAGATAATAGTTAATGAATACAAACAATTGTCTGAAAAAGGATTTCATTTTATACAAGAAACATGATAAATATTACGGAATTCTTAGTGGTCACACTTATCAGAAAAAATATTTATAAACAAAAATTAATATTTACAAATTTAATCTGAATCAACGTCCATTGATTCAGCTTCGTGTAATCAGTTTGTCCAAACGACGGTCATCTGGCTGTGATTCTTAAAACATTCTTATTACATTCTTTGCAGACAATTTTGGTTCTGTTATTTTTGTGTGGTCCACAAATATGACAAATAGGACTACGGGTTGGTACTAGAACCTTTTGATTTTCCAATAACTTATATTTTCCCCAAAAAAACTTGAAGATCTTTTGGATGAGTTAGGATTGTCGCTCTAGCTTTCAAGTGTCCACTCATGAAACTGAGTGCCAATTTTTTCCAAAAGTTTTGTCTTCGCTCACTGTAATCCAGATGGTTGAATTTGTAAATTATATTTTCATTTATTTCGGCAATGTCTAAATGCTGATAAAAAAGGGACATTGTCCAACGTCTCGTGCTTCGGGATGTCGAGTAACTTGTGCACATTTGATCGACAGTATCAACGCCACATTTTGTAGCGTTATAATCCAAATTTACAATAGACTTTTTGGAATCTTCGACAATAGAACAGAAACATGATAAAAAAAAATACTAAAATAAAACACTAAACACAAAACAAAACAAAAAAGAAGGGTAAAAGTGACTATGTATGCACAAATATAGTGAGAATAACTCTGAGAAAGCAGTTACACGATTGGGCGCGCCGCGGCAACTTGGCCGCAGACGTAACTATCTCGCATTCATGTCTTATTTCCAGACGGACGGAAGATAAGGTGGTATTATTTTTATACAGTTCGTGTTCCTCAAGGTGATCTTGACAAATACTCAAAGCCCTGAAAACATTTCTCCATCGATAGCTACCGTAAGATGAGAAAATAAAAGATTGCTGCCAATTTGCCGCTAGAGCGCCCACTTGAGGGTTAAGTATACGAAATGAATCGTTAATTTAATTTTGGTAGTTATATTAGAAGATCATTTGTTTTATATTAATTCGTAAAGATCAGCTGATTTCATTGAACAGCTGATAGGTTATCATAAGTTTCAGGTTATGTTGTTAAAAACTAGCTTTGTTAATTTGTCGTCTATATTAACAGACAGCTGATTCACTGAACAGCTGATAGGTTGTAATATGTTTCAGTTTATGTTGTTAGAAACTAGCTATGTCAATTTGTCGTGTTTTCGAAAAAATACCGTAATTAAAATTAAAAGAAAAGAAAACATGGTACATGATTTTTATTTTTGGTTCAATAATAGAACTTGTTTTAAATAATGTATTTTCAAAAACTTACTGCGAAGTATATCCACCATTTCTTTCTGGCTTTTAGGCCCATAAACAGCATCAACTAAGAAATCATGACGTTCGTTGATGAACTTGATACGGCTTTCATTGTTGGAGAGGTTGTGACCATAATCAAACGCTTTTGGCGAATCGAAAATAGCAATGGTTCCTATCCAATGGCAGACGAGGTATAGGATAATTGCGTAAAACATTATGTAGCGGTAAACATCTATCTGAAACGAAATAGTCACTCGACAATGAACAAATTAAACTGAAAATACATTAAACTTTGTGGCGATGTTTAATTAATTATTATATAAATAACAAAAAATCAATCGCGAGATATGTGTATGGGTAAGAAAAATTATTTATTTTTTTAAAGTTATAATATTTCAAAAATCTCGAGTTTAATGTTCAGTTTATCCCTTTGGTTAGCCCTTAATTTCATAAACAATTGAGCAAAATTGTTACGGTATCTAAAAATTAAATTATAAAAGTACATTAGCATGTCTTTTTACTTAACAACTAGATGGATGGTGAACTAGTGAAAGATGTGAAGTGATTTATGGATGATTTTAAAAAAATGACGAATTTAATTTAGGCTATTACACATTCGGTTGGTTTCAAAACAATCTACAAAAGTTCACCGATAAAAAAATATATGTTTCAATTAATTAGTTATGCCCTCAAGTATAACGATCAAAGGAACAGATGGAATTCTGAAGTTATTATTTTAAAAAAATATATCGCTCATCAAGTCTTAGATATTTCGGTTATATTGCCAGATATATTACTTTTTGTTTTTTGTAAACTGTATTCCGTTGAATATTAAATAAATTATATGCTGTAGTGCAGTTTCAAATAGGTGCATTAATTTGTATGATTCAGGGGTATTTTTTTCGTTCGTCGCTTGATTCGTGTAGCGTTACGTTAGTGTCAATTATCAATAATGTGATAATTATTCATCGAATGATACTTAATTATTTTTTTTCTTCAAAATGTTGAACTTCTCAAGTATGTGTGTGTGTGTGTGTGTGTGTGTGTGTCTGTGTCTGTTTCTTCTTAAAATTTGTAATAATAAAGGCTTTTTATTGTTGGGTTTTCTCATTATTTTATTTTCTTCTTATCCCTGTCTATTGGTTCTTCTTCCTCTTTCTTATAGATTGATACATAGAGTTAATTCGTCTATCTATATTTTCATGTGATAGAATCTTAAGCCTAAATTATTGTTACAATATTTTTATTTAATGCTAGATCATGGTTCGGTGATTTATGACATGCTACGTTGCGGTGATTCGATCTATTTATTTATAATCGAAATTTCGGTATCATTACATCAATTCAAAGTGGAGATGAATTATTTCATTAACTGAAGTTTAAACCCAGGCTAATACAGGTGTTCAAACAAACTGAGGCGCGGTTAGTGTTTAGGATTGCTTTAAAACTTTCATTTAATACAGTGTTGACGAAACCAACTTATTTTTATTTTGACGATACAGTTTCGTATCGGCCATCATGTGTAGATTCCAAAGTCTGGACCTTGTAATAACCGTAGATTCTAACTTTCTAAATCATTTTTTCAAGGCCGTTTTATATATTTTATCAGTATTTTAATAAAATTAAATGTGAAGAAGTTATAATTTTTTTATTTATTGGAATGACCGCCATTTTGAAGCTGTTTTCAATTACTACGTAATAAACTTATCTAAGCTTTCACCAAAATCAGTTTTTGTTCTGAGTTTCGAGCAAATCAAACCAAAATTGTTAAAGCAAAAGAGCGCTCTCTCTCTCTCTCTCACACACACACACACACACACACACACACACACACACACACACTCGCACCCATGCAGAAGTAACTAATGAGTTTTATATTTCATTACATTTTTTAAAAATTATTTGGAAAGTATCATATTTTGTTGGAAAACGAAATTAAACGTTTCCAGTTTAGTAACAGAATTTTCATTTTATAGCCGAGTTATTTATTAAACAAAAATTAAATACAAATAATGATAATTAAACATGAAAAAGACCACTAAAAAGTATTGAACAACCAAAAATTGTTAAGATATAAAATCTGTGGACCAAAGGCGTGTAAATAGAAGGTTAGAAGAAGACAAAAAAGGTTAGAAGAAGACGAAACGGAGGATAGATCAGTTTTTGAACAAAAACTGCCAGATCTGTGTTTAGTCAAACTGAGAGGACAATGATCATTATATCCGATAAGAAATTGTAAATAAGATACTAAACAATAAAGGAATACTGGCAAAACAAATTGAATAATTAAGTTCGGAAGGCAATGAAAACAAATTATATAATAATGTTAGAAATTAAACAGGTAAACTTATTGAATAGAAAATACCTTCGAACAGAAACAACTGCCTTCTGTGCATGCGTTGGTTTCTCTTTACATTTAGCAACATCTATGACTCACAACAGCTGTTTAAATATTCTATGTTTATCTCTTAGATTATTTTATTTGTAAATGATTATTACTTTCTCCGCCGCTCTAAAGAGTGAAAAATATTATCTCTTAACAAAATTCGAAATGTCATTGTGTAACAAATCTTTACACACAAACGTTGTCTCGTGTTGGAGCGGAAACTGATATTCGATTTTCATTCAAACTTTCTCCACCATTTTTATAGTTTTTATTTTCTTCTTGTACGAAGAGAAATTGTTTTAATCGCAAAAAAAATAACTACAGTTGACGTAATTGTATTCACGAAAAATAAGAATTAAAACTACTCGATTGATTTGTTTCAAACTATAAAATAAAGAATTTTGTAACCAACCGTATAATAGTGTTGGCTTAAGTACGGTTAAATTATTTTTTGTAATTATCTATGTAGTGTTCAGAAAAGTGTCAAACAGTAATACATTAAAAAAAATTATCAACAATGCAACTTTAAAGCTATGATAGAAATTGTCTGAAATGGAAAGCTTACGAATTATAATGATTGAAATTTTTGGCAGTTTCCCCAAAAAAATTGTAAAATAGGAACATTTTTTTTTAAATTGCAATTTGGTCAATTCAATGACTGTAAACAACGTAATCCAAAAATGTGTGTACTTATTTTGGAATGTAAAACAAAGAGTGAAAAAGATTGTATAAATGTACACCCGTCAAAATATTGTTGTCCTCCTTTATTTTGTATCTTTTTTCAGGTATAATGATTACTTTTACAATTGTAACATATTTTAGTCCAATAATTTTTATGCATGAACGTTTATACGTCTATGTTTTTGGTGTTATTTTAAGGCGAAAAACACATTGAGATTATTATTGCTTCCCTAAATGTAAGTGTGAGTGAAAAGAGTTAAAGTCGTAAGTGTAGTGTTTTAAGTGTAAGTGCGTATTAGACTCGGGTACCACGAGAGACGTCTAAATCCTCTCAATAGGTGCAGCTAGTCTGCACCCCCTGAGGGGTTTATACTTTATAACTTTGGCTTCCCATCATTTCGTATAAATCTTTCGCCTTTTATACTATATGATTGTTAGACAAATGAGGACAACAAACCGGCGTTTAATAAAAGTGTAAAGCTTATGTAAATGGTAGTAGGCTGATAGATTAGATTACATTTTGTTTTTGTTGTAATGCTGTTTAATGGCACCACGATCAAAGAACCTATTGTGCAATTAATTCACTTGGATTCTAGGCCTGTAGACAAGTGCTCTCAAAGAGTTTTAGCAGTCCACTGGCTAGCTCTTTCTGCAATAAGTCCTCAGGGTCCTGGAACCAAATTCCCTTTGCCTTGTGTTGGCAAGAGAAGGACGATGATTTGTTTTCCTTTTAGTCAAGATGACGTTTTGTCGATAGATTTAGTATTAGAGAATAAGAGGTTTTGTAACCACTGGGACGCGATCAATGGAACCGGCCGTACAGTTACAGTTACAGTTACAGTTACAGTTAAGCCTGTCGAGTTCTAGTTCAATAGACTGGTGCCCTTAATGAGTTTAAGCATTTCACTGGTTAGCCCATTCCGCCGTAGTTTCTGGAAGCAAAACTCCTTTTGCTACACGTAGATATTTTGGCCTGCAGTTTCCTCTTCTTTTCTGCATTACCTACTCACTGTTTCTCTGTAGTATATTCCTATCCTTCTAATGTGTAATGAGTAACAGGAATTTCCTGGGTTACCCTCATGTTCGTGGCTGAGATCCCTTTAGTCTTGGAGTACGGTTTTCGGGTTGTGTTTCTCAACCCACAAGATACTTACTCTCAACCCAGAGGTAAGCTACTACTGCATCCTCTCTTCTCAGCTTGCTTTCTTGCGTACCCGTTATACATATGTCCATCTGATTTTCAACCCATTTCTCACTATTCCCACTGCATATTGGGTAGGTACACCCCAGAATAACTACAGTAATTCACTGCTTGCGGTTTCTATGGGGCTAAATACAAACCCAGTTTCTCCACTCTGTGTTATTTGTACTCATCAGGTCCATTTTGGCCAGTTCCCTGAGGGTTGTCTGAGATGCAGAGCTTCCCATGTAGGCCTATAAGTTAAATCTGAAGGCCACATATTTAAACTAAAGCCTACCAGGCAGCCTTTGATGTACACAGCCTTACATTGTTTTGGGATGAAGAGATCTAAACCAATAGCAGATTAGATTATATTCTATAAGAAGGGATTTGTTCAACACAAAGGCACTGCGATCAACTGACCTATTGTGCAATAGCAAATAGATAAAAAATATTAGATTTAGCTAAGGCACTCGGACCTTCAGGTGCGAAAGTTCACAAGATACTGCCTGGTATTTTTACCAGTAGACTATATAAAAAAGCTAATATTTATTACAGAAATTTTCGAAATAACGGTAGTTTTAAACTTTTGTTATTATTGTTAAATTTTACAAAAACATTTACTGTTCTACAAACGTACAAAAACAAATTTATTAATGTCTGAGTCACTACTGACAAATAATTAAATACAATTTATTTTTTTATACTATTACACTTAGCATATAAACATATACAAACGTTTGAATGCAGGAAATTTTTTATAAATTTTGTTGACTGCGAAACGGTGTTGTAGAGAATTTTCGAAGTTCATAGTTTTTTCTGTTTGTAATTTGTTTTTTTCTTAGATCAACAATGGCTTTATCAATATTTTATTTGTCTCGTAAATGTGTTTGTAAATAAAACAAATTTCGTGAAATTTAATATCGAAAATTAAAAACAGTTAATACTGTCAACATTTAAGTAACACAATTTTGTATCTTGGTCTTCTGCTAAACAATAATATAAAATGTTGTGTATCATCAAAAATCTTATAATTTGTTTATATTTATCACTATTTTTAAAATAAAATATATTTAAAAATACTGGCAAACATATACGTTTATGGGAAATCTTTTTTTAAGATATTATTTTTTAATCACTCTGTAAAAATTATTTCTTTCGAGAGCCGAAACCCCTTCAAAATTAATAAACTTAATGAATAGCGTAATAGAATTTCCCAGTGTTAGCAATTTTTTGATGAACTTCTGGTGTGATTTTATCGTTAGCCCTGAAAACTGAGCTGGGATACTTAAATTGCTGAACTTGTTCAAGAGGCATATATCGACATGTAATCTAGTGATTTTGATATGTTTCCAAATTATCATTATTTCGGTTGAAGTCTATGTTTCTTCTATCAAACGTTTCTAACCAGCTGCATTTGCCTCTGAACTACCCATCAGAACTAGTTAGTTTTCGAAAGTTACACAGTTCACATTTACCAATTTCCTATCTTGTAATTTCTAGTTTGCTACCATCACATCCAGGTATAAAACAGAGTTATTAATTTATAACTCAAAGAAGTATCAACATTTTAAACATTTAAAGTTTAACGAAATCTGAAACGGTTTTGTGATAATAAATTTAAACCAAAACCTCAAATTTGATGCCCTGACCTTTTTCTAAACAATTATTCACGGTGTATTAACTGAATATTAAATAAAATAAAACTGGAAGATTTTTCAACAGTTTTCTAATTTTTCTTACTAACAGAAATTTTTTAATAAACCGTCTTTGGTTACATAAAGGTTATAATTAATTAAAATTGTCGATTATCTATTATGAATTTTTAAACAATTTCGCTAAAAAAATATTAGACTATACAATATTTATATTTACAAATACAATTTAAAGAAAGTCAGTAAATTGGTGACTTAAAAAAACGGTAATAATAAAAGCAAAAACTAATTTAACTTTTAAAATCGATTTCTTGCAACAAATGTTGACAATATGGTTTTTGTTATTTAAACTAAAACGAAATTTAATCAATACAGTTATATTCTAACAACACAATAAATACAAAATTTTATATTTTTTTTTTTTCCTTGTAACATATTAATTTTATAAGTACCCAAAAACATTAGTGATTTTGAATAAAATGTATTTGGTTGACGTTTAGTACACAATGCATTGCTTACTAGATTAAAAAAAATCAAATTTATTAATGTATTTAGTCACATATGTAGTGCTTCAGTCAAAATAAGCGGAGTTGTGTGTGTTGAAAACACAGTGTTATCTGGAAGTGACGAAGCGCACAGCTGTAACAAAAATATTAAATTAGAACAAATAAATTGATAAAAAAACTAATCAGAAAAGGGTGTAAAACACATTTTAAATATTTAAAAAGCGGCTCAAACCAACCGCCATAGATGAAACAAAAATTACGAGTATTCTAAATATTCACATGTTAGCGATTATGGTATACCACCCCACTACACAATTTTTCAAACATATTCTTTATTAGTCTTATTTAGTTCATAGTAATGTTTATTTTAATTTGTTTTTTAGTGTAACAGTAAATTATAATTTTGGAAAATGCCCTGCACTAAAATGAAATATAATTTTCATATTACAAAATAACATAAACCGATTTTGATGAATTGGAATGAAGTTAATGTAAACACTTCTGTTCCAGATTCGGTTTTGCGCATTTGTGTTCCGTAAATTTTGTTTTGTTTTTAAGTAAAATTTGATGCAATTTTTTAATTGGTTACGGAAATTTCAATATTTGTAAAAGCCGTATAAGTGATTTTGTTAAACCAAAATAAGCCTGGTATATGAAAAGCAAAATTATTTGAAAAAACAAGAAAATTAGATTGTTTGAAATAACATAAACAATCCAAAATATTGTAGATTTTGGTTCATAAATTTGTGTCCAGCAATTTGTCTGTCAGAAACAGATGGACAGACTAAAAAACTTTCTTTTTTGTTGAAGTAAGAAAACTTGAAAAAGGATGTATCATTACACGAAATGAAACCTTGCTACAAGGAAAACATTTGGAAAGAGAGATAACAGCTATAAAAAATATACTGCATTTAAAAGAATTTGGTTCGATAAATGCGCTCCAGAAAGCTTGCCTATTGCCACCGACAAAGTCGAAATTACCATAATATTCCCAAACATTGGTAACGGAAAAGCAGAAGACGAAAGAGACGAAGAAGAAGAAGAAAAAAGAGGAGAAGAAGAAGAAGGCAAAGAGGAATAAGAATAAGAAGAAAAAAGAAGGAGAAGAAGAAGAAAAAGGAGGAGGAGAAGAAGAAGAAGTGAAGAAGAAGGAGGAAGAGGAGTAGGAGGAGGAGGAGGAGGAAGAGATGAGAGGAGTAGGTGAAGAAGAGGAAGAAGAAGAAGGAAGAAATGGAGGAGGGAAAGAAGAAGAAGGAGAAGAAGGATGAGGAGGAGGAGAAAAAATGGAGAAGGAGGAGGAGAAGGAGAAGAAGGATAAGAAGCATGAAGAGAAGAAGAAGAAGAAAAAAGTGTGTATACCAAGATTTCAACACCATTTTCTGCTTTTCGATTGAAAATTGTCAATAATAGTAATGAAATTTTAAAAAATCTTGTTAACAATCACTCACCTTGTATTATTTCTAATTTTCAAGTAAGGATCGGCTCTACCACAGTATACGATGGGCGTAGAGTCTTGCGGTCTTATTGGTCACACTTATATGGCCGTTGATATCCTTGTCATACACCCTCATCCTCTTGAAATATCCCACTTCACCTACCGGTATTAGCATTCTGCCTCCCGGCTTTAGCTGTTCCAGCAACTAAAAAAAAAAATACATATTACTTTGGATTTAAATCGGAACAAAGCGTAACGGAACAAAATGAGTATTCAAACTTTTTTTTTTTAAATTGTGTACAAATAATATTTGTATCCAGAAAACCCTATTTAAAAATTTATTTTTAAAAAACTATTTTAAAAAATAAAAAATGGTTTCGAGTAATTAATATCAATTGAAATTTAATTTTTAAAATTATATTAAAGAAACGATAATGGACCTTGACCACCATGTTAGGTATCTATAACACCGTACTCTGGGAAATTGAATTTGACCATCGATCCTTAAATTTAAAATAATTTTTGAGGTTGTGTTCATTAAATTTTCTTTATTTTAATTTGTGTTTTATTTAATTAATTTTTTGAGATCAAAAAACACTAATAGTGTGTCCGCAATCAAGATTTTAACGAAGTGTCCGTAATCAAGATTATTAATGGGATTCCGGATTCAGTACTTAAGTATTAATATACTCAAATATTAATATGGTGTGTTGGCAATTGAGACTATTTATTGGATATTTGCAATCGTGACTATTAATGGGTTGTCATTCAATCAAGACTGTGAGTAGTGTGTCCGAAATACAGACTATTTTTGGAATATCCAAAATCGAGACTATTTATAAGTGTCCTGTATTCGTGACTATTAATAGGGTTTCTGCAATCAAAACTATTAATGAGTTGCTCGCAATCGAAACTACTAATGGGGTGTCCGCATTAAGACTATTAATGGAGTGTCTTCAGTCGAGACTATTTATAAGTGTTCTGCATTCGAGACTATTAATAGGGTTTCTGCAATCAAAACTATTAATGAGTTGCTCGCAATCGAAACTACTAATGGGGTGTCCGCATTAAGACTATTAATGGAGTGTCTTCAGTCGAGACTATTTATAAGTGTTCTGCATTCGAGACTATTAATAGGGTTTCTGCAATCAAAACTATTAATGAGTTGCTCGCAATCGAAACTACTAATGGGGTGTCCGCATTAAGACTATTAATGGAGTGTCTTCAGTCGAGACTATTTATAAGTGTTCTGCATTCGAGACTATTAATAGGGTTTCTGCAATCAAAACTATTAATGAGTTGCTCGCAATCGAAACTACTAATGGGGTGTCCGCATTAAGACTATTAATGGAGTGTCTTCAGTCGAGACTATTTATAAGTGTTCTGCATTCGAGACTATTAATAGGGTTTCTGCAATCAAAACTATTAATGAGTTGCTCGCAATCGAAACTACTAATGGGGTGTCCGCATTAAGACTATTAATGGAGTGTCTTCAGTCGAGACTATTTATAAGTGTTCTGCATTCGAGACTATTAATAGGGTTTCTGCAATCAAAACTATTAATGAGTTGCTCGCAATCGAAACTACTAATGGGGTGTCCGCATTAAGACTATTAATGGAGTGTCTTCAGTCGAGACTATTTATAAGTGTTCTGCATTCGAGACTATTAATAGGGTTTCTGCAATCAAAACTATTAATGAGTTGCTCGCAATCGAAACTACTAATGGGGTGTCCGCATTAAGACTATTAATGGAGTGTCTTCAGTCGAGACTATTTATAAGTGTTCTGCATTCGAGACTATTAATAGGGTTTCTGCAATCAAAACTATTAATGAGTTGCTCGCAATCGAAACTACTAATGGGGTGTCCGCATTAAGACTATTAATGGAGTGTCTACAATCGAGACTATTAATCTATTAATATGCAATCAAGACTATAAATGGGGTGCCTTAATCAATAATATTTACTGCCGCATCAAGACTATTATTGGAGTGTCTTCAGTCGAGATTATTCCCAATCGGGAAGACACTTCTTATTACTTACTGCCTCAGGAACATTGTATGTTGAAGGCGAGACGTTGATGGCATCAAAGGGCCCCTCTTTGGTTGCAACAGTGCTCACGTTTCCACCTAAAACCATACATTAATAGTTAGTAAGCATTTTAATAAGGACTATACACTAGGAATTTGCTTCTTCAGTACGATATTACGGAACAATGTGTTTTCATACTATAAAAAAAATGATATTATTTCTTCACTTAACATTTTCCATCATTTGTGTATTTATACCAAATATAGTAAGGCTATATATATATATATAAAATAGAGATAGAATATTGGCCTAAATCCTCAAATTCGTTAAATCATACTATGCTCAATGAAATAATAAGAATAATAAGAGCACAAGTGTAGGAAATTTTAAATAAAAGATAATGACTAATTATATAGTAATTAGGCAATAAATCGAAAATACTTGACTGCTGTAAAAGTTCTTTTTTTAGTGTTTTAAATTGCCCACAAACTGTAAACATTTATTTTGACTTTGTTACACTTGAGTTGTAACGTTCGGCCGAAATTTTGTAAAAAGATAAACCAATTTTGAGAAATTATTCCTATATTATGGATTTCTAGCGACTCTAATAACATTGTGTGAAAATATGTGTGAATTACGTTTAGGTAAAATATTAAAAGCTGATTTTTATAAAATGTTGTCTTTTTGGCCGAAAGACTTAAAATGTGTTTAAGTATTTTGGCCAGCATTAATATTCGCATAATCATTTGAAATTGTCAACGTAAAGCTAAACTGAAAACACCAGTTATCCCTGATCGTAATGGTAGTATTACATTTTCAAAATGTGCGTGATAAGAGCAAGTATGCATTTTTAGAGTGAATATTTTCAAAAAACCGCATTCATTTTCCTGATTTGTTTTACGACATAAGAATATTTGCTTATCAAAATGTTAGTAAGTATTTGTTAACAGAATGTTGGTAGTTTTTGTAAGTTGGTTTTTTTCACGCCAGAGTGAATGAATGACTTTCTTGGGTTACTATTACCAATGAATACAGAATCTATAGAATTCTGTATTCATTGCTATTACACTGCGACCTTGTAGATCTATTGTGCCCACTTTCTATATTCGTAAGTTGATCAGTTACAGCGCCTTCTCCAGTACTAGTCTCTTAATATAGTCTAGGATTTGGAGAGGATTCAAGGTGCGTAGCTCCCCGATTTCTAATTTGTGACTTCCCAAATCATTATTGAGGTGCTTGAAGATGATGCTCTGCAAGTTGCCTTTCACTTTCTTCCGCTTGCTCTTGACTCTTCTCAAGAAGGTTGTGCCCCATTTGGCCAGCTTCTTGTTGTGCAGTGTGTACACGCTTTTACATTCTTATTCTTACGCTATACATGAAATTTAAGTAGGAAAGGAGTCCGTCCACACAGAGCCCCGCATGCATGGGTAAGGCTAACGTACACTGGAAGGTTGCACAGGTATCCCAGGGCTCCGTTTGTTACATCAATAGACCTGTGTCATACACTCCATCAATAACTTCATCAACACGGGTTGCTTTACACTTTAGAGTTAGCCAAGTTAGAGTAGTAAATGTGTGTGTGTGTGTGTGTGCGCGCGCGCGCGCATCAGCAGCTCTTTTCAATTGCCTCCAAGGGTATCACGCCAGAGTGACGATTGCTTTGTTCTAACGTTACCAACATGTTCATAAAGTTTTGAAATACCCTGTATGTTCAGGATTAAGTATGGCAGTTATAAAAGAAATACTTGCACAGAAGTTTAAGCCGGTCGCATATGAGCTTTGCGTTTGGATCTGTCATGGTGGAATTTCTCGCGGAATCGACCATTTTCTGTTTATTCTCTATGCCGACCACCGATCCTGTTTTCCCCACCATTATAGCCATGCAGGAGATCAAGTACCCGCTGCCAAATCCGACGTCCAAGGCTCTAGCTCCTTCCTTCAGATGGCCCTTGAGTGTCTCCAGTATGAACACGTGCTGAAAATTAAAATATACAGTGCAAAAAGATCGATAAAATTTATAACATAATTTATATTATCTTTAGAATTATTAAAAATCTGCTGGAATTAATACCAGAACACGAAATATACTGCTTGATTCATGGAATCTTAAAAATTAAACAAAAGTTGGAAACATTTTTAAAAACTGTTAGAGAGGTAAATATAACACCGTGAAAAGTCCCTTATGTTGCTATTCCCCTTCGAAAAAGTTTTCCCAAAGCTATCGACAAAATACCGAGGAAATAATAACAAAGGTAGGGTTTGCTTAAATTTTGTTTATATGTAAAAGAACTTGACTCATTAAATGTTCCAAATTTTCAGAAAAAGAGATTTACTGGAGTAAATTGGTACATTAATTTATTCATACGTTAATAACGTTTGAGTGAACATTGAATAAACATTTGAGAAGTTAGATCGATTTTCGGTTTTTTTTTGTAGCTCGCAAACCAGATTTTTAGTGAAAATGTATTTTTATTATATATTATTTCAGAGATTTACAGCTTTTTAGATTTTTGTTATTAGTTAAAGTTTTTTTAATGAAAAAAAGAGATTCAAAATGAAACGGTTGATAAAATGTAAAATACGAGTTGCGGCTATTAAATAACGAGACTGACGCTGCGGCGGAACAAGTGCGCAATGAGCCAACCGCCATTGACTGACAGTTGTTTAGTGTGAAGCTTTTCCTTCAGAAGGCAGTTAATCTTGTTTGTGTAACCAACACCGTTTAGTCATAACCTTCATTTCCGTTAGTGTTGTTATTTTGTTTTGCCGGAAAAAATGGTTAGTGTAATAATAGAGCAACGAATTGTTAAATTTGACTTCAAACTTGGAAAAACCCCTACTGAAACTTATAATTTACTGAAAGAAGTGTATGGCAGTTAATGTTTATCGCGGGCACGTGTTTTTGAATGGTTTAAGCGTTTTAAAGATGGCCGACAAGACGTTGAAAATGATTCGCGGCCAGGTCGCCCTTCAACGTCAAAAATGGATGACAATGTCGAAAAAGTTGCTAATTTTATTCGGTCTGTCTGTCGATTAAGTATTCGTGCAATTGGTGAAACTGTAGGCATTGATAAAAATGTGTACGGCAAATTTTACGTGACAATTTGAACATGCGAAAAGTGTGCGCCAAAATGGTGCCAAAATTTCTCACGTTTGAACAACAAGCAGCTCGCAAAAATGTTTGTACTGACACTTTGGATGCCATTGAAAATAACCCAAATTTATTGGAAAGGATAATAACATGTGATGAATTGTGGTTTTTTACGTACGATTCGGAAACAAAGCGCCAATCCATGCATTGGAAGACCCCAATTTCACCTAGAGCCAAAAAAGTGAAAATCAACAAGTCAAAATTTAAAGCCATGATGATTGTTTTTTTCGATATTCATGGGATTGTGTACCTTCACTGGGTTCCTGAAGGTCAAACAATTAATCAATATTACTACCTTGAGGTACTTGGTAAACTACGTGAAAGAGTAAGGAAAAAACGACCCAAAATGTGGAAGGACAAACATGGATTTTCCACCAAGACAATGCGCCAGCTCATTCCGCGTTATCTGTCAAGAGGTTCCTGGCCAAGTACAGCATCCCAGTGTTAGAACATCCACCTTACTCACCAGACCTTGCACTATGTGACTTCTATTTGTTCCCTAAGGTAAAATTTGCATTAAAAGTAACGATATTTGAGTTCGTTGAAGCTGTAAAAGTGAAAGCGGCAAGAGTCCTGAAGGAGTTGACAGAAGATGACTTCCAGCACTGTTTCCAACAATAGGAAATTCGCATGGAACCTCTTGTAGGGATAGAGAAGGGGTTTATATTGAAGGTGATAATAAGTAATTATGTATAAAGTGAAAATTTTTTACAACGTTAGTCTCGTTATTTAACAGCCACACCTCGTAAATCAATATCATTAAATCTGTTGATAAACATATAAATCAAAATTTTAATTTAATCTGTAAATCAGTTGAGTTTTCAGCAACGTGTAAAAGCATGCGCGCACAACACACACACACACACACACACACACACACACACACACACACACACACACACACACACAAGTCTACTCACACAAGTGGAAAAGTAAAAAAATATACTTAACATTGCATAATTTTTTTTTAAATTTTTTTTCTTTGACGATTGTTTTTAAAAAATGTTGGATATTCTGTAAGTACTTTACATAATAAAATTGTACATTTGGAATGTGGCGATCATGCGCAGGAAACGTATGGCCAGCAATTCGATTTTAAATTGAATTGGTCAGCATCCCATATGCAAAACAAGCGTTGAAAATAAACTGTTTTTTTAGAACAATCGAATGATGTAATAAACGTAAATAATCGCATAAACGATCATTCTTCATTCAATTATCAGTATGTAGTTAGAATTAGATAATAACCAGGCTTGGAGCGCTGTCTATAATCCCCGTTAAACCGAAGAGCGAGACGTCATCGTAAGGATTATAATCGAAGAAGAATTGCCGGTCCACCATAGTCATCACTTTCTGTACCTCGTCGCTCATCATTGTTCTGTTGTCATCTTGAACATTCAAAGTTGTTTGTTAATTACAAATTCTCAGGTGTACAAAACAGTTACTGTTAATGTATTCTCGAATTCTACGCTTTCAAAATATAAAATTTAAATTACTTTTTGTCAACAAAAATACTTATTTTTTAGACATCCGTTATATATTTTTTTTTAACAAAATAGGTTTTATCTCTATAACAATTTCATCAACTGAGTTAAATTTCTGCACGATAATTTAAGATTAAGGAATTCAGGATTAAGACACCAATTTGAAAATATATCCTGATCGAATCCTTTTTTGTAATTTCCAAAATTTGAAATTTTTAAATCAAAATAACTCAAAAAGGTTTTTTTAAAAACATAAAGAAACAATTTATTGTTTTTAAAATTTTTTTTATAGAAAGGATTTTTTTGTTGATACAATTAGCGAACAAAAACAATAGTTTCCATTAGTTCGTTGGGCTTGAATTATACAGTATTACGAAAAGCCTTACTGGATTCCTTTTAATAGATTTTAATTTTTTCTATATTTTTTTAAATAAAAGAAATTTAGTTCGAAAATCAAGCGAAAAACACACTCTACAACAGCAGTCGATGTTTATTAGCATTTTCTCTTATACGTATTTACTTCATTTTCCAAATCATTTTAAAATCGGTGAAAGCATCATTTTTTCAAATTGACAGATTCCCAGAATTTTGTCGATTGTTGTTGAAACGGGTTGGCAGATATTTACGTTTTGTTTCGGGCAAATTTCAAATTACACCATATCGTTACTGCAGATTAAGAATTCATATTGACGAAAATATTTAATGGTGTTTCGGGAGAAAGGTTTTTAAAAGGAATGTTACGTTAAGTTAAAACAATTATGGTCCAAATTTCACACACTTTCTTGCACGGGCGCGCGCGCACACATACATACACACGCACACACACACGCGCGCACACACACACACACACACACACACACACACACACACACACACACACACACACACACACACACACACACACACACACACATAGTGAAAGTAAGAGGTAGAGAGTGAGAGATAGAGTGACAGAGAGAGAGGGAATGATAAAGAGTGTGTGTGTGTATGTGTGTGTGAGAGAGAGAGAGAGAGAGAATTAGAGATAGAGAGAGAGAGAGAGAGAGAGAGAGAGAGAGATAGAGCGGAAAAAGTAAAAGTGAGTGAAAGAGAGTGTGTTTGAGAGAGGGAGAGAGAGAGTGAAACCAGAATTAAATCCACCTTTTCTATTTTGTTGGATCTGAAAAGAAGCATAAGTTATATAACGGAGTTTGAAATATTGTAGATACTTTTATTAGGATCCCAAAACGGTTTATGTTAACTGAGAATATAATTAATCGACAATAATTAATCGAATAATTAAACTGAGAATATAATTAATCGACAATAATTAATCGAATAATTAAACTGAGAATATAATTAATCGAAAATAATAAATCGAACAATTAAACTGAGAATATAATTAATCGACAATAATTAATCGAATAATTAAACTGATAATATAATTAATCGACAATAATTAATCGAATAATTAAACTGAGAATATAATTAATCGAATAATTAAACTGAGAATATAATTAATCGAATAATTAAACTGAGAATATAATTAATCGACAATAATTAATCGAATAATTAAACTGAGAATATAATTAATCGACAATAATTAATCGAATAATTAAACTGAGAATATAATTAATCGACAATAATTAATCGAATAATTAAACTGAGAATATAATTAATCGACAATAATTAATCGAATAATTAAACTAAGAATATAATTAATCGACAGGTAAAACTGAACCAGACGGCAGCGGTTTCGATTTTCGCAAAATGTAATACCTTTTGTTCCTGGTTTTGTGTATTAAATTTTGTCATTATAATCTACATTTTTAATGAAAAGCTTTAAATCTATTGAGACGATTTAAAAAAAAATCGATTCTTTTAATTTTTAAAATTTCAGATTTTTAAATTTTAATACCGAAAGTTTCAGAACTACAAACCTATAAACTTCGACTACATGGTTATAAACTTCGAGAAACTCAGCTTGTTTTTTAAATTTTCGCAATTTGTTATTTTGAAATAAATTTTCAAACGACTTACGTCGAAGTTTAATTATAAAATCCGTTTGATTTTCTGGGCCGTAATTACACAAAGCCTTTTCACTGTAACCTCGGGAGAAGTTGATGAAATCCGGTGGTATTTCGAAAATGACTCTACCGTTCTTTGTCACATTGGGCTTGATGAACTCAAAAGCAGCGAGCTCTGTCCAACGGGAGGCGACGAATATCATAGCTGTGCCGAACATCATAGCGCGGCGAACATCTATCTGAAACAAAACAGTTACCTGACGATGATCACGTGAAACGTCGAAACTAAAAGTAATAAAATTACGTAAAATATGGCGTTCATAATTAATTTATGACAGGATATTTTTTCATTATAATTATCCTATTACTAGTGGACCCGTACGAACTACGGCAGTTAATGGGAAAAAGAAACAAATAATATACAAAAACGTACAGCGAGAAGTTGAACAGTGTTATAGCACCTTTATAAACAATTTTAGAAGTGGCAAAAGAATTCTCAGTCGGTTTTTGTTCGGGAGGTTTTCTGTAGCTAATTCTAAATTTTCGAAAAGCTTAACTCTTGAGAAACCAACGTATAATGCACTAATCTTGAATTCACTATTTGTATTTTAAAATTACTGTACATATATCTCTAAGTAAAATCGTTGTAAAACCATATATACGTAACATTTCTTGTCAATATGACCTTCTGTTCACATAGACGTTATAGTTATATTTAATACCTACATGATTTGTTAATAAAAAAATGTCATTCATTACATTTAAGTTATTTAATATAATAGAACCTACTTTGTTCTAATTACGTATTTAAAATTCTAACTTATAAAATTAATGACTAAATTCTAACATTTACCTTATTTAAATATGAAAATGAACCTATTATAACCCGGATTTTACAATACATACCTAAAACAGGCTACAGTATTTAATGTTTAATGAAAACAGAGCGTTTTATTTAATAATATTTACACATCAGAACTGGCCTATAATTATCTTACCGATTCTACTTTGAAATCTGATTATTATTTAAGTCTTGAATACAGTAATAACATAAATATTACTTTCAACAATATTTTTTTAGCAATCAGCTGTTTTGGTACACACATCATTATTTTTGTCCCATATGTCTGAATTGTGCGGCAAGTCTCACGGGGACACTTATACTGCTCCTGGTATTAATTATTTGATAAAAACCATTTTCAGCTGTCTGTTTAGGCTGAGGCTGAAACATTCCTTCCAGGAGTGCTGCAAAGTTTGATCCTTTTGCTGAGCTTTTCCACCACAAGTCCCATCGTTATTCTGAATTAGAGGTGCCTGCATTATGAATCCTTTTTGTTGTTTTCCGAGGAATTTGAACTTGGCACAAAAATCAATTATGGTAGTTTGAACAAATTCGATAATCAGCAAAAGCGGTTCAACAGTTTTAAAATGGCTGTCATTTCAAATATTTAAAAATTCATAACGCTTTTGTCTCTATAAATTAACTTTTTGGATTTTCAAAATCCATTTAAACCGTGTTCATTTTCGTATTTTTAATGAAATTTAAAAATTTAAAACAAATGTTGCCAGATTTTAATGTTGATTGTGTTTGTAAAATCAGAATTCCATAAAGGGTAAAATAAAGATAAATAATTTAGAAATTCGTTTCTATCACGTCAGCGAAATAGCTGCCTGCCGTGATTGGAATTTTCATTGGAAAAATGAGCTACTGGAGCGGCCATCATAACCTCGGGATCTTGAAATGAGTACCGATCCTGACCTCTACATCATTTTTTGAGCAGTCAATAAAATTATATACATTTTTGTTTTGTTTTTGTTACTTTAAGGCGAAATATATATATATATATATATATATATATATATATATATATATATATATATGTGTGTGTGTGTGTGTGTGTGTTTTAGCACGCAAAGGTTCGCAATTTTCGTCCGCTTGGACTCGAACTTGGCACAAAAATCTATTATTGTAATAGCCTAAAAAGTTTGTTAAGCAGCAAAATTCGTTCTAATGTTTCAAAATGGCGACAATCTCAAATTTTTAAACATTCATAACGTTTTCATCTTAATTGTTCTTGAAAATTCAATTTAACGTTCGTGACCAGCGTTAAAATGTAAATAAATTAACATTTTGAATTTTGCAAAATAAGTTGAATTTATAAAATTTAATTTGACGTCGGTCATGGATCATTTTCGTTATTTTCGATGTAACATGAATGTTTAAAGCGTTAATACGTGCAGATATTTTAATGCTGATTATGCTGGTGGAAAATGAATTTACAAAAGAACAAAATAAAGAAAAACACTTTTAGAAATTCGATTCTATTACGTTAGGGAGACAATTGCGTGCTGAGACACGATGTTTCTAAACACTGTACAGCCGTATAGCCGTATGTTACTAAATATTAGTATTAGCGGGAATGTTAGGAATATGTACATCAGTTCAATAATAACAGTTCACAACAATAAATTCTAAACGTTTTTAATCAATAAAATATTTGATAATAATACATCTTAAAATATTTATTTTCGACAATTAGTAAAGTCAAAAACAAACGTTATCTTTTATGTTTAGTGTTTTGATGATGCAATTTTCAACTACTTAGTGTAAGCAAAGAGAGAAAACTTACAAATTATTTTAAGTTGTATAAAATAAGTAGCTTACATTGATATAAACTGTTCCAAATACTTGGATAACTAAATACATTCATACAATAACTTTCGAACAATAAAATAATCATTTATAGGTAGAGCCTATTATGTACCTAGCCTATAGGCTATCATTATGAATAGCCTATGATGTTCATAGCCTATAGGTTATACGATATATGATGTTTCCTATGTGCTATCATTAGGTATAGCCTAGGATGTAAGTAACCTATACGCTATAGGCTATGTGAGGTAGCCAATAAACTATCATTAGACACAGCCTATATATTCTATAAAATTTTATTTGGGAACCTAATGTATTAACAAAAAACTATAAGAAACATTGAAAAACTAAGACAACCGATTTATAAATATCGCACTGGCAGATCAAGATAATGTACTCAAATTTTTTGAATAAAAGGATAGCCTATTACAGTAAACAAATACGATGAAAATTAACAGTCAGGATTTTTTAAATTAAAAATTTTATTATTTTTAGGAACTAAATTGTCCAAAACAAAATATTTACTCACATTTCTGACATATTTGATGTTCCATAATTCGAGCAAGTATTGAATTTCAAAAACCGTTAGAAATGTATTTACCAGATAAACGATGCTCAAAAACAACAGCGCCAAAACGAAATTAATTATAATTAATATAAATTATTAGGGTTTTTTTTGGAATTTCAAAAATGCTGACCCATTCTTCGACACCACTATCAAACGTCTGGTATATTATTTACAATCGCTTAGAATTCAGTTTGTAAAAAACCTGTTTTTTTTCGTGTTTTAAAAATTTAACTAAACGCAGAATCAATTGATAATGGCGTTTACAAATGTTTATTATTTCTGAAAACGGTTGATTGCTGCTTCAGTGAAATAAGTAAACAGCAACAATTTGATTGAACATTTTGTGTTTTAGGTAAGTATGTGCCCTGTAAGTATTATTACGCTGTTATTTTAAAACTGTTAGCCTAACCGAATAGGGACTATATACAGGATGTTTCATAAAAGGTGTTATAATATTTTAGATACAAAGTTTAGGCGCAGCAGGTCAAAATATAACGAAAATATTAATTTTGTGCATGCGAACCAAAACCTTTTTTTACCCAGCTATCCGACATTTTGTTTTGTTTCAAATATAATTTATACATTCAAAACGTGTTATGGACTGAATTTGTAAAAACATTAAAAATAAACAGACCTACTTTGAAAAACATTATTACCGTGGTAGATTTATTCTTTTAGAAATGGCGATTATTTGAACTTTTTAACAATGGAAATCTCAAAATATATTAATGTTATTTTATTTAAACTTAAAATACTAAAGAAGGGTATTTTAAATTTGTAAAAAAAACTTTTTCGAATTTAATTGTGAACATGAAAATTAACCTGATGGTAGTCAGTGTTTTTTGGTGAATTTCCATCGGAAAATTGATCGATCAATTTAAGGCCTTCTAGATCTCTTTTTGAAAGATCATTAAACATGTTATATATGTGTTTTCTTTAACTATGTAACTTTAGTAGTATATAATTGACTGATAATACAAATTATATATGCTACGTATTTTAACACTGTCAAGTTTGTAATTTTGTTCAAATTTGGCACAAAAATTAATTTCTGTAAGAGCTTGGATAAGTTACATTACCTAGGACCATCAGTTGAAAAACTTCAAAATGGCAGCAGTTTCAAATATCAATAAATCATCTTTACCTTCTAACTTATTGAAAATTTCATTTCACCGTCGTAATTAGCCTTGAAATATACATGTTTTTTGTTTTTGTTTTTATTATTTTTAAATCCCTTAGAAAACAAGAAATGAATCTAACGTCGGTCAGGGTTCACTTTAGTATTTTCAGTGTGATTTTAAAGTTTAATACATGCGATTGTTTCAGTATTTCTATAATTTGAAATTTTAAAAATTGAAAATATGCAGACTTTAATGTCAATTACAATGGTGAAATTAGGTTTAAAAAAAAATTCTTGGAAATTCGTTTTCTTACATCTGAGATATTCATATTTCGTACCATTTATACACTATTTGGCCGGACAGCCTTCAAATTCAGAGCGGAATTGAGCGGAGTGAAGCGGCAACCGGAAGCGCACTTTGGTCAGTTTAAAGAACGCATTTATATCTTTTAAATTTAAATATTTAGGCCTAATTTAACTGATTTTGTGAAACTACTACGCTTATAAACCGTAACCTAGACAACGGTAACGAGAAATACGTTTGAAGGTGTGGTCTGTTTTGGTGGTGTCAGCTTCAAAATCGAACCTAGACACAGTCGAAGCTACATCAAGCTTGACTTAGCTCAACACCGTTACACTTTCAGTGTCCGCACTTACAATATATTAGGTTTAGATTGCGTAATACGCTCTGCTTAGCGCAACTCCGCTCCGTATTTGGCGGCCGCCCGACCTTTTTCTCTTTCTTTTCATGTATTTCTTCGTAGATGTGCGATTCACTATGTTGTCATGGTACACATGTGGACTTCTTACACTCATCGTCGCCCGATGGACAGAAGCTGGTTTAGGAAATTATCCTGATGGTCCTGAAAGCCAAGCCGAACTTGTGGAACAGCTGCGCTGTAAGGTTCTCAAATGTTATTAATCTAGAATTTCTTATACGGTATCGATTTACATTCTTACGATGATTCAAAAATTCTTTTTTAATTTTTTTTTTTTTATTATTTTTGAAACGAGAAACTCTTTAGGTGGGCCTAGCACTTTTTGTATAAGAGGAAAATATAAACTCGTGTAGCACTAATAGCGTGTAAAAAGGAAAAACTACAAAATTAACGATAAAAATTTTAAACGAATTTTGATGCAGCCTTTAGAATTATTAGAGCATTAACAGTTGGCTACATTGTACAATTATTTGTAATTTCAGTTTAACAATACAATCAGTAATGTAATTGGACCATTACAAATCAACAATGATTACTTTAATATTTAAAATTTTTCGTGACTGTCACATTTTTTTAGCACTTTATATAGACCAAAATTCGAACAATTGTGTTCGATAAGTTTCCTGCAAATCTTGTTTATCTTATTTCTAAAGTAGAGAGCATAAGATAAGGCTGTTGGCTGGATCTGCGCTGTTGCCACGTATGGAACTGAGAAAGCGAGGGAAGGTCTAGAATTGCTTGCTCTACCGCACAAACTGGTAACCCTGTGCCTAGTTCAAGCGTCAGCCTCTCTAGGCACAGCCTAGAGAATTTAAAGGCAACTCTTTTAAAAACTAATTTACGTAAACATTATTTGCCATCATTGTATAGGTTGTTGACAAATAAAGGTTGTTTAAAATAAAAATTACGATTTAAGGATAGAGAAGTATCAATTCAGAACAAGCACACAGATTAAAGTTGAATTGAAGAAAACGATTATGCTTCAAATGAACTACAATTCAACTTATGTTTAAAGCCAAACAGTAATTTCTTTTGAAAAAACAATTAAATATAAGACTTACAATATACGGGGTATTCCATCATCCCCAATAATAAAACTTCGCTACTTTTATAAACAACAACAAAAATTCGCTTATTGAGAAAAATATGTGTTCTAAGTTTTCCAATTTCAACAATTAATTATACCCAACCATTTAAAATAAAAAAGTAATAAAATTTATAACGGTATTAGGAAGCAAATCACTTCGATATGGCAACGCTGCAAAATCGGTCACTGCGCATGCGTAGATATAATCCTACTTTTAGGATTATTTTAACGATTGGTTTCTACATATAAGCTGTTAATTTTTTGACACCTTTAACTCAGGCACAATACACATTTTTTTTTTTGAACCAGAGTTTTTAATGTTAGTTTTAGCGAGAGAAGGAAAAAGTGTCCCGAACCTTTATAATGAAACGGAAAAGAACAAACGAATTATCTATTTTTGTCTCTTTCTTTTTCTTCCTCATTTTCGATAACAGTACACGTGTATTATATAAAAAAATTGTATTGATTTTGTTTCAGTATTTTTCCTTAGTTGAAGAACATGTGCACGTTGTAAGCTTTTATATTGCTAGTTTTTAACAGCATAAACCGAAACTTATTATTGCCTATCAGCTGTTCAATGAAATCAGCTGATCATTACGAATTAATATAAAACACCTGATCTTTTACTATAACTACAGTAAATAATATCTAAGCTAGGTTCAAGGATTTATTAATTAAAATAAAACAAGATGTTTTAAATATATCTTCAAACTAATTATCTATTCAGCGAAGATATCATTAAGAAATCTTTGCTTCTCTCTGTAACTCTCCGAGTTCCACACGTGTACTTTTTTATCCTGTATTAAGAACAACTCTCTTAAATAAGACCTTTCTAATAGTATATTGTTACTGGTGATGTTTCAGTATTTGGTCACATCAAGACTGACATTGTAGCGCAAGTGATGACTGCCATTGACCGGAAGAACTATTTTTCAAACTCTACCTACCAGGACGAATACAATTACACTAATTTTGATTTCATCGATTCCCCTCCGTACATGGTTAATATAATTTCTTATTATTTAATAATAATATATTTTTCAAAAGTTATTATTAAACTAATCACAAGCTATTTTTGTGGCAAGTTGTATTATGAACAACGCTTTAAGGAACTGATCTAGACGTTAGGATCGGCGCTCATTTTAGAGTCCTGGGTTCCTTACCATAATTACCGTTAAAATAGCTCATTTTCAATGGAAATTCGCTAATAATTCTGTTTAAAATAAAAAACAAGTAATATAAAAGCAAAATTTTTAAAGTCAATTCCTGCTTAGCTTCGCTTTAATCAAGACAGGATAGAACTTAAGTGTTATTTAAATTAAATCCTACCGTATAGTCTGTACAAATATGCGATATATATATTTGACAAAAAAACTATATTAACATCAAGTGTCATCCACTACAAGTTTAAAAACATGTATTTGAACTTGAGTGGATGAATAATTGTAGGAATGACGTAAGGAAATCCTATCGTATGGTCTGTACAAATATGCGATATTAATGTTTGACAAAAAACTGTATTAACATCAAGTATCGTCGACAACAAGTTTAACAAAATATATTTGAACTTGAGTGGATGAATAGTAATAGGAATTACATAAGGAAATCTTATCGTATTGTATCCTATCGTATACAAATATGCGATATTAATATTTGACAAATAAACAGCATTACCATCAAGTGTCATCCACTAAAAGTTCAACAAGATTTATTTGAACTTAAGGGGATGAATAGAAAGTATTTTATTAACGTTTGAACAAGATATATAAATAACGTATATAGGTAGAGTATGAACTAATAGTAGGAATTGAATATTTCTAGTTAATGTATACGTTGTCTTGTATGGACACAAAAATGAACAACATTTTGGCGCCATTATGACCAGAAATGATCAAAATGTAATTTATTCTTGAAAAACAGAAATGGTAAGGCCCAGAGCCACGAAATAATAACCGATCCTGACCTCTTGATCACTTTTTGAGAGAACGTTCGTAATTTTTGCACTTTTTCCAACTTGATATTATCATAGTCGGTTTTACTTGCTTTGCGAAGTTCGTTCAGCAGCATAATAATGAGCGTTACTTTAATACTTAAAAAAAATTAATTTTTAGTAATTTTGAAAATCTGGTTTCACCATAGTAACTAGCTTTAAACACCACATAAATTAGCACTTTGTATTTTCGTCGTCGTCGACGTCATCATCATCATCATTATTATTATTATCTTCATATTTGTAAACTGTTATTTTCAAAAAAAAAAAAAAAATTATACATGTTGTTTACTTGCAGCATGCATTTGTTTTGGAGCAACTTCACGATGTTCTGTTAGAAGGTCATACAGCCTTGGATGTCGGATCTGCCAGCGGGTATCTGACCGCCTGCATGGCAGCCATGGTTGGCCCCACTGGGCGAGTAGTTGGCATAGAACACTTGCCACACCTGGTACAACACGCCAGGGAATGTGTGGCACGCGATCCTTACTTAGTGAAGTTCAACATTAATGTCAAATTTGTAGGTTAGTCAGAGGTGTACTGGTAAGTTACACTTTATACTTTGTACTGGTAAGTTACACTTTATACTTTGTACTGTTAAGTTACACTTTATACTTTGTACTGTAAGTTACACTTTATACTTTGTACTGGTAAGTTACACTTTATACTTTGTACTGGTAAGTTACACTTTATACTTTGTATTCGTAAGTATCACTTTACGGTTCTTAAAAAGGGTTCTATGTGGAGAATTTAAAGGGCATTGGGCAAAGCACAACTCAGGAAAATCATAGGGCTCATTATTGGTAACTGTTGTTTGAAGGTACACATGAACAGGATAAATATATATACCACGGAGAAACCATGTGTAGTCTACGCAGGAAAGAGCAGTAAAATACAGGACATATAACTCATGATTGTGAGGCTCTTGTTATTAGGGGATTTTTGGTTTTCAGGACCTTAGGAATCTTCAGTAGAATGAGGTGAATTCTTGAAACTGAGGGCATTAATCTGTTAAACTAGTAACCAAAAAGTTTAGTATTGATGGCAGCGCCTGGGGTTGTATTATCCCTTATTATAGTTTAGAATCTAATCTACTCTAAGTTACACTTTATATTTTGTACTCTAAAGTTACACTGTATACGTTTTACTAATAAGTTACACTTTACGCTTTTTACTGGTACGTTACACTAGTAATGTACTAGTAATGTTTTGCACCATTTTTACTTACTCCACGTAAATATGGTGATTGTACAAAAAAATCGATGTTGAGACTTTGATAAACGTTTACGATATACGTTCCCTGAGTCCAAAGAAGTTGTTTTTACTTGAATGTTTGTCCAAATCGTGATGAATTACAAGATCACTGAAGGAATGATCTTTTTAGAGAGCCAGTGAAATTTTACGTATACCCTATGTTTGGTTTTTCCATATATCGGGATCATTTTTAATTCCAAAATTTTCTTTTAGTTTCTTTTCCAAAACTGTAAAAAATAATCCTTTTTCAAAATCAGCTCTACTTTTTCTGAAATATATGCGCGTGTATCCAAGCAAAGCGTAAAAGTTAATGTTAAAGTTTTAAGCTAAATATCTCGGGTTTAGGCTGTTAAAAACCAGCTTGTTTTTTTAAACCTATGCATAAGGTTTTACTTAAATATTGGCCATATGTGAAACTTACTACTGAAATCAATTTAGCGCATTTTAAATAAGTTAAATCACTTTAACTTGAAATAATGTGAAAAACTAAAACAATAAAACACTGATAATTTACTCACAAACTGTAAATTTCTTTTACATAACACATCATTTTCTATTTCTCGTTATAATTCGTTATATAGGTCCTTACGACCAAAACATGAATAAATCTTATTTTATTCTTCTGTTTTTATCGCTGACTTAAAAAGCGTTTATTTTTACGTAAACAATTTTATGTAAGAAAGATTTGTTCACTGTTTATTTTTATTAAGTTAAAAATAATTGATGATCATTTCAGAAGGTAACGAAAGATTCGGTGTTCCTGAAGATGGACCTTACGATGCGATCAGTGTGGCCTTTGCAACTGAGTTCATACCGT
The DNA here is from genome assembly GCA_022606455.1 of Callitettix versicolor. NCBI lineage: Eukaryota > Metazoa > Arthropoda > Insecta > Hemiptera > Cercopidae > Callitettix > Callitettix versicolor. Next base: position 32,986,984 of record CM040186.1, read on the forward strand.
ATAAGGTAAATGACATAAGTTAGTGCACTAAATATGAAACTACTGTTAAGAGACTAGTTGATAATGTGTCGGTATAGGTTACGTGGAAAGAAGTGAAGCTTAGAGTGTGAATGTGTTTTTTCGCGAACTGGAAGCAGCTGCAGTTGGACAGGATGAACTCTTATAGTTAACCGTACCGATGTTCAAAAGTCTTAAAGACTGACCTAAAAATTGGTTTATATTAACAGATTTCGTTCGCATGACTTTAAACGCCATAAAACCACTGCACTGCGACTACAATAGCCTGAAGAAAATAATTGTATGTTTCAGACATTCAAATTAATTTGTGCACTCTCAAAACTACAATAATTTTTCGTACAACTTTTATTACTCACTACATTTCATTTACAACATAAATCTCATTGCATTTTAAAATATGTTTGCTTTAAACAGATACTTGTTGTTTAAATTCAATAGATAAAAGTTATAGAGAAACTCCACTACTCTAAGCTAGCATTATGTGTTAGATGTGACCAAATATACTTTATTAGCATCAACCTTTCTTTTATAAAAATATCGGAATGCATCCACCAGGCATTGATTTATTTAATGCTACAATTTTAAATTTTGCTTCCTTTAACTCACGAATGGTCAGTGGTTTTTAAAATTAGAAGCTATCCTTCAAGACCAAAAATTGTTCAAATCTGTAGAACGTGGAGTAGGCCTATTGTCACTATTCGACTTCTGAAGATCTTAATAAAAAAAAATAATGCAAGCTAATGAGAAGAACAGTAAATTTTTTTTAATGTAACGGAAATATGAAGCGAGCAAACTAATTCCGTCTCTTTATTGCTGTTACTCCTTTACGATAACAGTGTACTGTTTTTTCGGTATTTTTCCTTAGTCGAAAAACATGTACACGTTGTAACCATTGAAAATAATACATTGAAAATAAATAAAAACGTTTATAATAATTGTTGTTAATATTGCTAGATTTAACAACATAACTTGAAACTTATCAGCTGTTCAATAAAATCAGTTGATCGTAACGAATTAATGTAAAACAACTGACCTTTTACTATGACTACAGTAAATAATATCTAAGCTAGGTTCACGTATTTGTTTATTTAAACAAAACAAGAAATTTGTAAACATGTATTCAAACTAATTGTACATTCAGCAAAGTTATCGTTAACAAAACCTCCGCTTCTCTCTGTAACTCTCCGAGTTCTACACGTGTAGCCTACTTTTTTTAATAATTATCTTATATGTCAGCCTCTTCTTTTGCTGCTATCAGCCTACTAAAGCAACTTCATTTTTGTATAGGCCTTTTATTATTACAGATTGAAATTCTTTCTTTTCTTTTTTCCATTTTTTTCCAGAGGTTTTTTTCCACATCTTCTACAAGAACTGTAGAAGAACGGTTGATGCTTTTTAGAAGTTCAGCATAATCGGAGCCAAATGATCGGTGAAGGCTAAGCATTTGACGTTAAGGCCCTTACTTTGAATCTATATTACTGCGCCAAAACGTTTGCTATCTCAGAAGTGATTTATATTTTTTCTAGGACGAAATTGAAAAGTGTTGGAGGTAAAGCTTCTTGTTCAAGCCCGGTTTTGATTCTAAATTATTTGCAATTCCAGACTCTCTACAAATTGTCGTAATATTTAAAATTTTAATTTTGTTTAGAATGTTCCTGTACTAAGAATTACACAATGCTGATTTGTTCGCAGTTGATCAAACTGCTGAAGAGGAAAGGCCGCATGGTTGTCAAACTTGGCGCGGCTGGACACGTGGACGAAATGACGATATTTGATAAACTGGAAGATGGGATGGTTATTGAGAATACAGAGATTGGAGACTTCTGTGTTAATCGCTTTTGGTTCGATAGGAAGCTTGAAAAAGGACCTGACGAAAATGAAACCACTACGACACGATAGATCATCAGCGTGTTTAATTCTCAATCTGGCCAGGATAAACACAACCGCAAAACGTACTGTGACAGCGCTCCAGGCCGCCTCGGTGGCCTAGTTGATAGCGTACTGGGCTTTCACCCCGAGGACCCGTGTTCGATTCCCGGACATGGCTTGGCATTTTCATACGCTATAAATCATCCCATCGTCTGCATTAGCCCAAGTGTGCACAATAGGCGGACGTTAAACACAAAAAAAAAAAAACATTAGCGCTCCAAGTCTATCTGTTACAAAACGTTCATTAATTTCTATGTTTACGTAAAGTGACTAAATTTAAAGTAACTTTAAATGTTTTCTCTGTTACAAGAACATTTTTAAAGAACAATTACGTAATCGTTTTTAAGGCTTTGTTAAATTGAATAACTGATTAATGGCTGACAAGTTGGCCGTCCGACGAACAGCTGATTATTTTTAAGGTTATGTGTTTTGAAGCTTATGTCTTTTGTTTAAATTCGTTTTATATTGATTCCAAAAGCAGGCCAATTATTACTATTTTTATGTGTTCAAATAAAATAATCAGGAACTACAAAAAAGTATCTGCTATGCACAAAAATTAATGGTTATTTTATACTAAAGTTTAACAAAACTGATACTACAACACTATAAAACAATAATCTCTTTTATTGATTGCAAAACATAACCTCTAAAATTATATTTAAGCATCGTTTAAAGCAGCTGCATAGGTTAATTACTTTAACAATCGTATAAAGGTCCTATAAAATTTAACAGGCTTTGTAGTTACAAAATATTTAAACTTGGATTAAAACTTTAAAGCTCTGTAATTTTAAAGAATGATGTTAACAGATATTTCTGCAACACAATTCAATGTTTATTAAGGCTTTAAAATGAGTAAATATAAAGGTCATTTAAATTATTTAATGAACGTTCTTGCAACCGGTTAATTGATTTATTTAGAGCAATTCGCAGAAGTCTTGTTTTGTTGTTGTACGCTTCATGTCGTAGATATAGACCTATATCTAATTAAAATCTTAAGAAGCAAACTAGAATTTAAAATGTATATGAGATTTTGTTCAATTTCAATCGGGAAATTAGTGTTGTTTCTTAGTCATATTCGCTGGAAATTTAGATCAAATCTATAAAAAAAACAGGTTTCGTGAAAGATAAGAATTGTTCGCTATTTTATGCTCAGTGATTTTCCGTTGATATCACCTGAAACAAATTGTTTTATTGTAAAAGAAAAAACAAGTAAGTTTTGTGTTTGATTCATTAATACTTCATTTAAAACTTTTTAAGAAATAATTATTTCAGTTACACTGCAATATGTTTGAGTCTGGTCAACCGTTTCTCCGATTAAATGCAAACTTTATTAATGTAAATTAGATAGGCATGCAGAGCGCCATCGATTTCAGACGTGATAACGTCAAAAGCAGCAGTGGTTCTGCCCTACAAATACGGTGGACGAGATCAATTTCTCTTCTTTCATTTCCTGGTTACGTAGTTGGTGGATACAACAATCACAGCAAAGTTTATTTTCAATAATTTGTATCAGACTTTCACAATTATATGTCGTCCGCTTCTTGATACATGCACCGGGGCTCGGTGATCGAAGTGGCTAAAGTATAGGTCATTCTACTGCGTCATTCACCTGCATACCAAAAAGTCCTTAGTTGGAGCCGCAGTTGCGCCCGCTGCTTTTCCCTTATCGTTAACATTGATTTCTAGTCCTCATTCAATCTAACAGGCATACAGTATGAATGTTAATATTATAAATGGTATATTCGTTATGTCAAAACACGGTAAAGTAAGGTGCAATGATAATGATAAATCCAGATTGAGAGAATAAGCTATTTCACTTAATCTAGTTAAAATTAAAAAGTATGTAATATTATATTATTATTATATTTTATGTGAAAAATAAATATCAATACTTCATTTTGAATTAATTTGTTACTTTTGTCTGACTATAAAACGGCATATAAAACGGCACATTTCTTTATAGGCCGAAATATTAGTCATAAATATTTCATTTATTATATTTGTTACCAAACTACAATTTGAATATGAACAATTGGAGAGTCATCATGGTAAGACCCAGACCAGGAGTTTAAATTAGCACCGATCTTGACCTCAAAGCAGGTTTTATACTTGGTTATTTATATTTTAATAACCAACTCTAGCGTTTGCAATTTTTGTTCGATATGATTCAAAACACAAAATTTAAATTTTCAAAAAAATCTGATTTTCCCACTGTAATCGGGATAAATTTTATTTAAATACACTGCGATTACTTTAGTGGAAAAGATTTTTCAAAAAAAAAGTTCATTATAAAAGTAATTATGAATTACGCTGCTCATAAGGCAAATTTTTAGCGACCCATGATTATGAAATGGTCGCCTATCCTTACCTCTATAGCCTAACACTTTTTGAAGGATCGTTTTATACATAATTCATAACATTTTTGGTTGTAAATACTTTCGAAAATTGGATTTCATCAATGAAATCAGCGCAAAAACTGGTACTAATGAAAAATAGCTTAGCCGATTTTTTTATATTTATATTAAATATAAATATTTTATATTTATATTTTTTATGAAAATATACGTTATTTTGAATATTGCATTGAGAAATTTTTTTGAAACTAGAAAATTGTCACCGTATTGACTTTTTTTTAAAGTTGCTAGTTGTATGGAAATACATAGCGATTTCGAAAATGGCTCTCTTTTGTTTGAAATATTAGTTTTTTAAGATTTTTAATGATTCGTTTATTAACTTTTACGCAATACTACTTTTATAAAAAACCGTGGTAGTTAGGTTATTAAGTGTTTTTTTCGACGTTTTTCTTGTATCTATTGGAAATCTGTTAATTCTACAAGGAACCAGTTAGCCGTCACAAGGAACGAATCGCGAAACACACATAAAAATGAAAAAAATGGTTTTGCAAAATTTACTGAAATAAAAATAATGTTTAACAAAAGAGTACTTGCAAAATATTTTTTTCACCATCATACTCAGAATAACGTATATTTAAGAAAAAAAATGAAATTCCCGTTTAACAGTGGTCAAAGTATTCTCCACAATTATTTAAAAACCTGCATATCAGTATTTTGAATTTTCAAAATCCGTTCTAATTAGGAAATTTAATATAGGTTGCTAATATAGGCAGACTTTAATGCAGTTTATGATCTTCAAAAAAGAGGACAAGATAACCTTACTCAATGGGCGTAGCGTGTATTGATTAGTGTATTTTTGTTGTAGAATACAAATATGTTTAGCTCTTTCGGAAGTTATTAAGTTTAATTATTTTTTTAAAAATTGCTTCCATCATGTCAGCAAGATACTTGCGTACCAAAAGTAGCCTATTAGAAATAAAAGTAATATTTGGAACTTGGTCGATTTACATCTGTTTTTTTTTTTTTTTTACTACACATTAAAACTTGGATCGATGTTTGTACATTTTTCGTTTATGTGTAGTATTAGAGCATAACTACTTATAGGCTACTATTGTTAAAATAAGTATATGATAACGATATGTCATAACGATATGCGGTAATGTGATCTGATATACATAGTGCATCGTACAAACTTTCCCGCATTTCAGTTAAATTATTTTAATATGACACTTGAGCAAACAAATAAAACAATATATTCGATATGAAAACTATCGACAAATCAGTAAAATGTATCAAACTGGCTTTATAATTATTTAAAGTTTATTTCATGTATGTCACATTAGTAGTAATTTTTACATAAAAGAAAATATTTATATTTAAATAGTATAAATAATAAAAAAGCTATCTAATCCGACGGCGGTCAAGGTTTCATTTCTTTAGATTTAATTCTGAACCACAAATTCCTTTATTTCAAGTACTTTACGCATGCGCAATGTTTCCTCATTGAACGCTATCGGGACTTAGATTCGTTGTTACAAACAAACGAAAAACAATGTAATTATACTGTTGCCTTAATTGTTTTATCTTGAATAGTTGCACACATACAATTTTCTTAAAGAATTATATAAATGGTTTTTTGAGAGTGATAGGCTATGTTTAAAGGCACAGTTTTTCGGAGACCTTTTGCTGTTGTTGAACTTTAATATTTTACCAGGCCAAAAGTTGTAGGGACAAAAACATTTCTTTTGCGATTGAACGCTGTACTGTTGTGAACAGTATAGTAGAAATTGGAATTCTTATGTCTAATTTTAATTCCAAACCTGGTTATTCAGTTTTTTTTGTGAACTTAAGTAACAAAGTTACTTTTTTGACATGTTTTTGCACGAAAATAACCGTTGACATTTCGTTAGCTTGTACGTGCTAGTGAAAAACGATTTTAAAAAGCGACGTTTTAAAAAGTGAATTATTATTAAAAAGTTAAAAACCGGCTGCGCTAGGCCGTGCTCAGTGGTGGAGGTACAGTCTGGGTCTTACTGGACAGTTGTGGCCAAGCGTCAAATCAAAGAAAACAATCGATTGACAATCTGTCCGGGTTTCGTTTTCCCCCAACCTATAACTTAGAAATAAAAACCGTAAATTATTGGTCTGTTTGCCTAAATCAGGGGTTTATGTCTGAAAGGAATCATACCCCGATTTCCAAGAAGTGAAGAACAAAACATATTCTTTACTCCTGTAACAGTATAAGATTTTGGTTTATAAACAACTTTGGCATGACTCATTAATTGACCGCCCCCCCATTCCACCCTCACATATTTCCACTGTCAAGTTATACACAGTACGTGTCTGAAATCTGAGGCATTATTATTTATTTTTTGTGATAAATAATAATGCTCACACCGACATATTTTAGTAAGTTACAAATGTTATACAGCACTGCTTATAAGGAAACATTTTATAAGTAAACCAGATTCTACATGTCAAAATTCATCAGTCGTTTAGTTTAGTCTCCAGCAATATGCACAGGCAGAGACACAGATTAAGTAAAAACCATTCTATAAACTTAGAAGACCTAAAAATCTAGAGGAACCATTAAAATTGCGCAATCACAATACTTTTTTAGAAAGATAATGGGAGAGCGAAAAAAGTTATATTTTTGCACAATAATTTCTTATGAATGCGGTATTTGTTGTGGTATAATTAATTTTATCTGTAAAGAATTTTATTGTTATTATATTATTATCCATTCTCGTATAGATATATATTTTCTATGATTATCTAAATTAGAAATAAAATGAAAACATTACGGGATAATGTGGTGGTAAGTAGGCTACTATAAAACAAGTTTAATGCAATGATTTTTGTTTACTGTTTGCAGCTACCAACAAAGACTCTTTGTTGTGAATAAAATAAAAGACGTAAAATAGTTCTTGGCAGAGTGTATTTTGTGTATCCAAAATAAATACCAGGCTAGTAGAAACCATTGTTTGTCTTTTTTTTATTTATTTCTTAATTTAAAAGTTATTCATAATGAAAACTACTATAAATAATAAATAAAGGAGAAACGTAGCTGTTTTGGTAACGTAATGGAAGCAATTTTACAAAAGAATTTCATTAACATTTTTCTGAATTCAAAATAATTATCAGCATTAAAATATGCAAACATTAGCATTTTTAAGAATATATTCAACTTATTAATATTAAATTCCGAAATTTTAACGGATTTTGAAAATTCAAAAACAAGAATGTATGTAGTTTGTATCGTTGATTACCACGGTGAAATCGAATTTTTAAAAACATTTAAAAAATTATGAATATTTAAAGAATTTAAATTGCCGCCGTTGTGAAACTATTGAACGAATGTCATGGTTAATGACGATACCTAAGCTGTTATAGGTTTCGATTTTTGTGCCAAAATTGAATCAAATCGAAATAACACTGCAGAAGTAATTGTGCTAACACATAATGCGATCTACAGGTCAAAATCGGAGCTAATTTCAAGGTCAAGGGTGTGAGCTGCACCAATGGTTCATCTTCAATGAAAATTTGCTAAACAAACTATCTATAATTAATTTATTCTAGTAACATTTTATTTTATTCAACATAAACTAAAAAAAAAAAATACGTCTACTGGAATCCAGCCACTTAGTAAACGGCATGCGCGAGAATTTCTCGCCCATGTAGAAGAATTCCCCTCCAACTTTCTCCAACAGCCCAGTGACATAGAGTCTGCCCATCTGAATTTACAAACTGTAACTACTCAGTGATAGTGAAGGAAAAGAAGGGAATTGTGGTGAGAGAGTGGGGACTAGACCTCTCATTCGCACATTTTATCTCCCTGTCGCACTGGTGTTCTTAAATCGTTTTCTTAGCGGCTGACATATAAGACAACACAACAATCGCTTCACGCAGCTGTCTCGCTGACTTGAAGGAAACTAATTCCCACAATACCAACAAAGTAAAACAATATTACTCAAATGTTCATTTGAATAGAATTTCAAATATGGTACAAAAATGTATTTTGGTTACAGCATAAAAATATGTGTACTGCTACGAATTAGCAGCCTCTCCCAAAAAATTAATAGCCAGGACATAAAAAAAACTTATGTTAACAGTAACAGTGTAACTATGGAAACAAAAATTTAAGCAGTCGACATAACCTAAAAATTACAATATACGGTGATCATATGTTTGAAATCAGCTATTTTTTTAGTAAATCTTTCTTTAATGTTAACGACATTAGGTAATCTTTTATTAAATATTTTGTATAAACAGAACGCAAAATTTAATTAGTCATTACGTTAATCTAACACTTACTATTGACGTATTTAATAAATGTTCTAGAAACCAACCAGTATTTAAATTTGTTGATCATTGTTCTGTTTTAGGCAGAATTTTGAAACTACATAATGTATTTCTCTGCAATTGTTGTAGCACTTCTCGCTGTGCAATGGGTGGAAGCTAGTTATGTTTTTACAAACAGCTGTCGAAGTCAAAAAGAGCTAGTCGAACGTCTTCAGTGTAAGTTAGATATATAAACGTTTATATTGTTACCAAATTTACACAGAAGTAATAATACAAATATAAATTACAGTATACAATTCAATACTCATGGTCTATGGAAGTCGTCATTAAAAATTACCTTATTACACTGGAAAAAAACAACAACAAAAAATTACCAACATTTCTCTTTGTGGAAAAAAAATAAAAAACAATAAACCTCGGTAATAAAAAGTTGTAAATAATTTAGGAATAATTATTTTTTATAAAGACGAAAACCTCAAACATTATCAACAATAATTTCTTCTCCAATTGTTTATTGTTTTTTAATTAAACAGTAATCCATTCACTTACAACACCAGATCTGTATTACCAATCCCGTCTTACAGTATCTTTAAATGTAAATTATCATTTATACATTTATCAATTATACATTTTTCCATGATTCTGGTGGCAGTATTTACAAAAAAAAAAAAACATTGTAGTTTATCTCTATATTTTAATTCTTTTTTTAATTTCTTAATACATCTTCCATTTCAAATCCATGATAAAAATAAACAAAAAAAATATAATTTGATGTTGATGTTTCAGTCAAAGGCTTCATCAAGAGTAAAAGAGTAGCAGACGTAATGCTTCAGGTTGACCGTAAGAATTACATACCTTGGTTCTTTCACGAAGATATGCCAGTTGTCCATTACTGGTCGGACGTTGACAGCCCTCCATCAATGGTAAGACTCTTTTTAACTGCAAGTGCAGGTCATGAAAGAAGTGCGAAGGCTTAAACGGGAAGATTAATCTGGCAAATACCGCTTTTATCCAGTTTACACTGACTGGACGCTTCATTTCGTTGAAAATTACATTATACAGTGCAGGCTATGAGTAAAGTGCGAAAGGCTTAAACGAGAAGATTAATCTGGCAAATACCGCTTTTATCCAGTTTACACTGATTGGATGCTTCATTTCGTTGAAAATTACATTATACAGTGCAGGTTATGAGTAAAGTGCGAAAGGCTTAAACGAGAAGATTAATCTGGCAAATACCGCTTTTAACCGGTTTACACTGATTGGACGGCTTAATTTCTTTGAAAATTACGACATTATACAGTGCAGTATAATGTTGAGTATAATTATGAGTAAAGTGCAGAAGGCTTAAACGGGAAGACTAATCTGGCAAATACCGCTTTTAACCGGTTTACACTGACTGGACGCTTCATTTCTTTGAAAATTACGACATTTTACAGTGCAGGCTATGAGTAAAGAGCAGAAGGCTTAAACGGGAAGATTAATCTGGCAAATACCGCTTTTAACCGGTTTACACTGATTGGACGGCTTAATTTCTTTGAAAATTACGACATTATACAGTGCAGGCTATGAGTAAAGTACGGAAAGTCAGGAAGATTAATCTGACAAACACCGCTTTTAACCGGTTTACACTGATTGGACGCTTTATTTCTTTACAAATTAAGACATTATAGTGTTCCTGATTATAGGGATGCAAATTTTCAGTAGACTTCCAGTCTAATCTCTTAATATAAAATTTTCCAATAGTTCCTGGAAAATAAAAATAACAGAATTAACAATCCCGTTTAAACACTCGTTTAAGAGATAATTATTATTTTACCAAAAACACTCAATTCAGTTTATACAATAGGATTTTTTAATACTTAGAAAACAAAATATTTAGATTGTTTAGTGCATTTTTTACTTTTTTTTTTAAATTCTAAGTGTATATTAATTGTATGGAAATAGTGAAAAAACAATGTTGAATGTTCACTTATGTATCTATTTTCAAGACCAAAAATCCTTCTTTATTTGAACACATCGCTAGGCACAATAAACCGAAAATTTCGTCTAATTTTTCTCAAGATTTTGTTAAAATAAATTGAAATATTTTAAATAAAACTTTAGCCACAGTCGTTATTTCAGTTTAACTATTGTTCCTTCGTTTTAACTAACATTCTCCTTTCTTCGTTTAAAACGGAGAATGTTTTAAAATTTAACCTAAAAATAAAGTTTTCTGTAATTTTTTGGTGTTGGTCTGCCTTCGGAACCGAAATGAATGGGAGATTCTACTTGGGCCAAAATAATGTAGGACGTTTATTGCGACAACAATGTTTACACTTTTTTTCAGTTCGCGTTTTCATTAGAGATGCTGAAGAGTAAACTGAAAGAAGGAAACAGAGCCCTCGACGTTGGATATGGAAGCGGTTACCTTTGCGCATGCATGGCAATTATGGTTGGCAAAACCGGGCGTGTTGTTGGTATAGAGTATACTCCTGAACTAGTGCCGTACGCGAACAAAGCTGTCAGGAAAGGAAATCCAACGCTGCTTGAAGGAGGTAGAATCAGATTTGTTGGTAAGTCTATGGTAATAACTGAACTTTTAAGTAAGTCTCTGTTTATTTTACCGATTTGTATTCATTACTTTCAAATTATAAGAACCTAACTTTCCTTTCACTGCCTGAGCTCTGTTTGCAGACGTGTATGAATACAGTCGGTAGCGGATTGAAAGAGGGATTACTGACGTTCATATGGCACCGTTTGGTCCTTCCATCACAGTCGAGTCTGAGTAAGAGGAGACTTCGTGACTGCACAAGTTGTTATTGATACGTTTTAAAATATAATGTAACCCGCTAAACTGCTTGCACCGTTTGGGGACAACGTTGTCACGTGCTTAAGAGCAAGCGCGGCCTAAAAACATTCAAACATGGCGTCAAACCTTAGAAAATAAGATTCGGGGTCAAGTTGGACCAACTGCAACTTTCAAACGATTCGTGAAGTGCAAATAAATCACGTTAATGATTTTATCACAGCTGAGTCCCGAAGGTGTGGAAGAGTTATTTCACGTCTTTTGACAAATTGTCTGGAACAAACACGAAAAGACATTTACAAAAGATTTCAATCGAACGAAAAACCACTATTTTTTTGCTTATACCAGTGACATTTGATGATACGTGAACCTGTCACTACACTTCAGATTGGAAAATGGTCACTCACGTCGCATTGTGAACGTGGATGGTACAAACCAGTCATATTAGAGATGTGATTCTATTTCACGACAACGCAGTGGAGATTCGATTTTATTCTTCTACCTTTACAGCTGAACTGACTCAGAATAATTTATTTTCTCTCTTATACCATGACGAAGGAAAACTACTGCAAGTCTAAATTTCAGGGAGTATCGAGTAAGACTAACTGGATGCCCGTGGTCTTACAGTTAAATAAGTCCAACCTCGTACAGTATTATGTGTAGCATCACATGACTGAGAATATTTCTTCACGCGACAATTCCTTTCTGTTTTAACAGAACTCACGAATTTGTCTACTTAGCCTAACAATTTTTTCCATGCGATATTTTGATCGCAGACACAGCCCAAGGTTTTTACCTAATCACATTTCCATTTCTTCCCTTTGACAAAGTTATCTTAAACAATAAAATTAAAGTTTTTATTCCTCTTCACATTGTTAGACACTTTGAAATATGTTTCAATTTGTATTTATAAAGGTTCCAAAGTCTCCATGGACAATCGGAAACTGTGGCATAAAACAAACCGTTGGCCTACTCAAAACATTTACGTCCATACACACAACGATTTCGTAACTTTGTCTATTCTCTATCTCGTTTGCATTTTTTTCTAATCATCTTGTTGTCAGACCAGCCTAATGTTAATCCTTCTTCAACGAGTACTAGGAGTCACACAACCGCCGCTTCTGGCCTTGCAGTCCTCTACGCGCTGATGGTCCTGAGCGGCATAATCTGTTTAAGAGAAGTGATTACACAATGCAGCTTTAAATTTCATTATCTAATGGTTAATCGATATCGCATGTAGCAGTACATGCCTCTCGCTCCATACCGCGCAGTCTATGAACACAAAAGATCTCAAGTACCTCGATGCATAACCCACTGAGTAAGTAGACATAACCCACTGCAGCTGTCAAACGGTTTTCTCTGACTTTTCCACAAGTCACCTCTGTGATGCAACCATACAGACATGCAGAGTTCTCTAATGAATCTTACAGACAACAATAGCACATCCATAACCATAACCTAATCATAACATAACCTAACCTAATCTAATCTAACCCAACCCAACCTAACATTCCATAACCTAACCTAACCTATTATATATTAATAGATAACCTTTTATCTATTAAGTATAATTGTTAAGTATAATAATTGTATAACAATTATGTATCGCTAACCAATAATTTATTATGTCAACAGCTACATTGAGTTTATGTACACTTCAGTTAACCTCGGTTCTTTCCTGATAATCAAAATTGGAAACAAGATTTTGTTTAAAATCTAGTCATACACTAAGCTTCATATGTGAAGCTATTGCAGAAAAATTGGAATGACGGTTTGACAGGAAAACGGAAAAAACCCGAAAAAATATACCGGGGTTATTTTCCACATGTATTGTTGAACCTTGTTACCTTTCTTCTAATTAAAATTTGGTAAGCGCACACTGATTGAAGTTATGAATTATAAACAAAATTTTCAAGCTTATCTGATGAGCCGATTCTGTCAAATTAGTTCGATTTACCTTTATTTTGTCGGTAGTTTTTACCGAAATATTTGAGGAAAGAATTAATTGAATGTTAGAAAGTTTGTATAACGTTTTGCACCATTTAATTCGTTGACTTTTTAATGCGATAAATAAGAATTCGGTTTTAAAATGGTTTTTTTAACTGTATATATCGACAGCGTTGTATATTGTGCCATTTTATTTCAGATGGTTTTATGAAAGCCGGAGTCCCTGAATACGGGCCTTACGACGCGATCAATGTGGCAGTGGCAACTAAAATTGTACCACAAACAGTGAGTAACATATAATATCGTGTATTTAGTATCATAATCTGTGTTCGTTTCCTAGATACAGAGGTGCCTCGGAGGAACATTCCGAGGTTATTGGGAGGGGATATTCAAAATCATTGGATATACAAAAATTACGACATTGTATTTAATTTCAAATTTTATTATGCAAAAGAAGTACAAAACTGTGTTGTCGTAAAGTGATACAAACTGTAAAAAAGCAGTTTCATTGTTGTTTCAGTTGTCTGTCCATCATAAAAGACTGCCCAAAACTACAACATGTTTTCATCAAACTTCTTATCTCGACAGTTAAAGCTGAGTGGTGTCCAGACACAAGCCAAGAGTCAACATATTTAGCTGGATTAAAAATCCAAAAAGGAGGTCCATTAATGTTTACAAACAACAGGCCAGAAATGGTTACAATATTTACTGATGATCTTAAGGGTGTGATTATGAAGATCACCTGTGAAAAACCACTTTCACAATCACTCGACGTTATGGCTGTCGAATTGATTGTTTCAACGGTGTTCGTTGAATTCATTTCATTTTCCTCAAATGTTATGCGGACATTTTATGACCAGTTTTTTGTCCATTACTTTGACGGTGTCAACAAACACAAAATATTTTTCACTGATCAGGCTTGTTTCAATAGACTTTCTAATTCAAGGGAATAGGGAGGTACCGGCAGTAGGAGAATAGAGGATATCATACTAACGCCCCGTCTGCCGCTAAAGTGAAATAGTCGCAGTTCGCAATACTCAATAGTAACGCACAACAAACTACCCTAGCTTCACATCACAATCGATCGTTACGACCTGCGAGTGGTTCATTTACGTGAAGTGTAACAAGTAGTAGGCCAGGCCCAATCACTGACACCAGAGTAATACGAGGGTTGATCAAATATAAACGAGACTGATTTTTTAAAAAATTTATTGCTTACTTACAAATTATTCTTGATAAAACTTATTTTTCTACATAGTCTCCCGCACGAGTAACACATTTTTCCCACCGGATTGGAAATTTTTTAATTCCATCTTCGTAAAAAGTTCTCGGGCGTTCATTGAGCCATTGGAGCACGAAGGTCTCCACCGCAGAATCGTCTTCGAAACGCTGGCCTCCAAGCGCCTCTTTGAGTGGCCCAAACAGGTGATAGTCGCAGGGTGATAAGTCTGGACTGTATGGGGGATGTTCCATTGGTTCCCAGCCAATTTGATCGAGTTTAAGCCTCGTAACGTTCGCCGAATGTGGTCGGGCATTATCGTGAAGAAGAATGACGTTTCTCGCCGGTTTAGATTTCCTTTTCCTACGAAAAGACTGTTTTGCGGCCTCTAAAACATGGCAATAATATTGTGCATTTATTGTGCGTCGTTGATGGAGGAAATCGACGTGAACAAGCCTTGATTGTCGAAAAATAACGAAAGTGGAAATAACGAAATAACGAAAAAAAAACGGAAGTGGTCGGGAGACGATCATGGCTGAGGTTTTCTACTGCTTTCCGTCCTTCGGCGAATTCCTTGTGCCAAGCAAAAACGCGAGCTCTTGACAGGGTCCTGTCCCCGTATTGAGCCGTCAATCTACGAAAGATTTCAGTCGGATTGACCCCCTCCTTGGCCAAAAATTTAATAATAATTCTCTGCTCCACGGAAATGTGCACTTCACTTTCACTCATTGTATAGTTTTATACTGAAGGGTCCGAACGGAAATGTTGCCCGTCTACGCCCGTCCCAAACCTCCCAGGCTACCTGAAACCCCACCCTTTAGAGTTCAATGCCCAACGGAAAAGTTTTTAGAAAGTCAGTCTCGTTTATATTTGATCAACCCTCGTATGTGATTAAATAAATGTTTCTAATTATCATATTTTTTTCCTAAAGAGGGTTACCGAAATGCCGTTCCACCTCAAATATAACCATGTATACACACACACACACACACACACACACACACACACACACATATATATATATATATATATATATATATATATATATATATATATATACATGGTTCTATTTGAGGTGGAACGGCATATATATATTATTATTATCTGCGTATAGACCCTGTTGGATCACGCAAAGCACTCCTACTCATGTCTTGCTCCTTCTAATCCTCCACCTCCCTCATCCTGTCCCCATGGATCCTCTTCCGCTCCTTCGTCCATTTTACCCCTGCTCTCTTTGGGATTTCATTCTCTGGGACCTTACAACCGAACATCTTTCTCCTGTATGAGTTCCTGTCTTCAACGTCTGTTGAGTCTATTTCTGCGTCATGTAGGTTTATTCTGACGTGTTCGATCTACGACGTTGTTGATTTGACACCTTGTATATACTTAAGGATTCTGTTGGCAAGTCTCGTTGTTGGGAGTCTACTGATGTGTCCATAGAACCGAAGCCTCCTTCTTCTGATATCTGCTGCCTGGTTCGATATCTTCTCTGTGGTCTTCCGGGAGTGCAACCTGTATCCATCTTCTGTTAATTTCGGGCCAAGGATCTTCCTCAAGATTTTGCGTTCTTCCTTCAAAATATCCTCCATGATAGCTTTTGTGTGGAGTGCTAGCGTCTCGCTTGCATATAATACCTCCGGTTTTATGACTGTGTTGTAGTGTCTGATTTTTGTGTGCGTCGACATACATATCTTATTGTAGATATCACGCGTTATACCAAGAGCCCTCTTCATTCTCAGTAGCCGAACCCTTTGCGCAGCCTTCTCGCCAACCGTGGGTTCAAGAATTTCTCCCAGATATTTGAAGTGCATGTCTCTGTTTATCTTACCATACTTTGTGTTTAGTTCTTGAATATTTAATTTTGAACAGAAGAATTCGGTTTTTTAAACGAGATCTGTAGAACGACCCTCTCTGCACATTTCTTTAGGACTTCTATCTGTTTAATCGCTGTTGTTTCATTATCCGTGACTATGGCTAGGTCATCTGCAAAAGCTAGGACCGCGATTTCTGTGTTGTCCTTAGGTCTTCCAAGTCGAACTGGTTTCCAGTGCCCTTCAATTTTTAATTCTTTCTCCCATATCGGAGGTGCATGGGAATATTTAAATAAATAAATATATATATATATATATATATATATATATATATATATATATGTGTGTGTGTGTGTGTGTGTGTGTGTGTGTGTGTGTGTGTGTAATATAACATATGCTTATATATTGTTACATTTAAAATATAGAAATATTATTGGTTCGTGTGTTGTTAAATATTGTTTCCTTTAAAATAAAATGTAGTTTAGAGTGTGTACAGGGTGTCGTCATTGCTCTAGTTTCTTTATAACTTGCGTTTATGCCCGCAGCTTCTAGACCAATTAAAAAATGGAGGAAAAATGGTGATAAAAATAGGCCAAGCGGGAATTGTGGACGAGATGAATGTGTTCAGGAAGGACAAGTACGGCAATGTTTCCATGAGCAGAAAGAAGGGATCGTTTTACGTGAAAGATGTATTGGAGGATTTATACGACAAGCCGGTGGCGTCATATGAGGGCGAAGTGACTTTAAAGCCACCGTGGTAACGTGTAGTGTTTAGGTAAGTAGTACGCCTACCTCAAATAGCGGACAGGTTCGAATTGAGCAAGTTTCGTAACGAGAGGGAATGATTTAAAGTTATGTATGAATTCTGAATTTGATTTGAGAAAGTTCGGTATCGAAACTGATGAAAGTAATTTCTAGAAGGCACAAAATACAGATGTCAGGTTCGAATTGAACAACTTTCTTACCTCGAGAATTTGTTGGTGAAGTATTAGTTAACACAGAATTTGCACTGAGAAACGATGTTGTAAACTGAAGTCTAGCTGCCTAGACCTATGAGAGAACAAGAGTTGATCAATAGCTTAAAACGTCATGTACTGTTTCTTTATACAGTTCGTATATGATACAAAATGCCCGTATGATAAAATGAAGTTTTATTACTAATAAATATTTTTTTAAACAGAATTAATTGTAACTAAATACGAAGGTGCGCACAGATCAGAGTTGTAATGAAGCCAGCAGATGCAAGCCCAAAGCAAAGTTTCTAGGGTGAAACTAACTTTAGCCTATATTGTTTAAATAAAGGCCTATTGACACTAGTTTTCAAAATGCATAAATGTAATTTATTGAAAAAGATAGTTGTTAATTAAAAATTGGGAACAGTTTGGGTGTTCCGAAAATCCCGTTGTCAGACATCCAATTGCCTGGAATAGCTACACGTACGTCTGTCTCTAACACTAAATGAAAAACTTGCGTCTTATTTTACGGAATTTCGAAGCTTCATTTTTAATAAAAAATTATTAAAGCCGTTTTTGAGAAAATCCTATGTGAACAGTTCGTTGACTAAAAAAGAGCTTTAACAATTTTTTTTTTTTTTTAAATTAAAAATAACAAATTAGATATAAGCAAACGAGAAAAATAAATTCATCAAAATCGGTCATTAATATTGTTTCTAGCGACACACACACACACACACACACACACACACACAATATATAATAAATTCTAGCAAAACCACTTCTTTATTTCATGTAGTCTAAAAAAAAGACTTAGGAAAAAAGACTGAAGATAATTTTTTTTCTAAAATTACTAAATTTTTTTTGTGAAAAAGTAGAAATTAGCATCGAATAATACATGAGGTTAAGGATGGGCGACCACCAATGCAGAGCGGAGCCTGCGCTGAGCTGAACCTGAGAGAACGACCCTCTCTGCACATTTCTTTAGGACTTCTATCTGTTTAATCGCTGTTGTTTCATTATCCGTGACTATGGCTAGGTCATCTGCAAAAGCTAGGACCGCGGTTTCTGTGTTGTCCTTAGGTCTTCCAAGTCGAACTGGTTTCCAGTGCCCTTCAATTTTTAATTCTAGCGGGATGAAGACGAACGACCACGGGAAGTGGAGTTCAGTCAGTTTAGAGAACGCGTTTGCATCTTTTAAATATAAATATCTAGGACTACTGTAATAGATTTTAGGGAACTACTATGTTTGAAAACCGTAAGGAGAAATAATAAATTTGGCGGCGTGGTTAGCGTTGTGGTGGAAGAGGAATAATTTTCGAAACCGAATCTAGACAGAGTCGAAGCTGCGCGAGTGATACTGGAAACGCCATATGATTCTAGTTTTGTACTAACATTAAAAACAACAGGCTTGGTTTGAATGCGTAGTCCGCTCCGCATTTGGTGGACACCAGGCATAACATTCAACCAACCATCTGAATTAAATCTTCCAATCAATAGGGGTCAGTCGCATAACATTTTATCTTCAACTCGTTAATTACCCAAGAGATTACGTCCCAATTACCGGATGCGTCTGGTAAAATTTGTTGTGTTTTTCGGTTTTAAATTTCAAAAGAAATTACCATAGTGGCAGCAACGTCTCCGTTCTCAAGAAAGGAATGTTCTACTGACATGAGTCGTATTACCAGATGGTGGCCGCGTGGCAAAGGCTACAAATTCTTATGTTTATTGTTAACTACTTTCAAGAGACAATAGGAAAAGACTTGATTCTTTATGAACAATCTTGTTATGTTGTCAACGACTGTATACAAACTTTATAATGAATGAACGAAATAAGTACTATGAATACGAAACCAATTGTTGTTTTTCTAATACCATATTTTTGTTGCAGCAGTTCTCTTGGCAATCGTCTAATGCGCTGACATTACAATGCAGCCCAACTGAAAATCTGTACATTTTGTAAATAAATATTATTTTCTTACACAATCTAGCATTACTACCATCTTTCGCAAAACACTGAAGAAGCTTTCTCATAAGATTTTATATGGTAAATTCTCATATGGTTTACCAGAATGTGTTTATAATTTTAGGCCTATATGAAGATTCAGTGTGTAGCAAGTTGAAAATAAAGGTTTGACAGCACAGTGATAAACGAGTCCATTCTTCAGCTGAACCTTTCGGATACAAGATCAGTAGATTAGTTCCCCCAATGAATGTAAGCAGACCACTGACTAGCTAATTCAACTGGAGATCATCGTGAGCCAAAATCAATTTACCTTTTGCTGGAAAGATCGTAGATTATGTGACATGCAGTATCCTGATATATACCGAATATTCTATACGGTTTCTCCGTGGTATACCCTTCTTTTGTTTAGGTGAATCCTTAGACCCGTAATGAGTTCTATGATTTCCACAGTTGACCTCTACCAAGGATCTTTACCATCGTGTCAAATGACACTATGCTTCGAGAGTAAATCGAGAAAAACAGACGGCGGACTGTGTTCTTTTTCTTAAGCTTACTTTTTGTCGGTAGATTCAGATTAAAGAATAATGGGTTTTGTGGTCCCTGGTGATGAGATGAAATGATTTGCTATGCCACGCCTTTCGAGTTTTTGTTCGGCAGATTTGTGCCTCAATGAATCTTAGCAGTCCACTGACTAACCCATTCCTCTAGAGGTCCTCAGGGTCCTGGAACTCAACACATTTTGTTCCTGCTGACAAGTGTTTCACAATCGTAGATTACGTTTCCCGCAGTTTCATCTTCATTCCTACATACCCGTATACTGTTTCTCCTATAGTATTACTGTTCTTTCATATGTAAACTCAGACCACAGTGCTCAGTAATGTGATCCATTGATTTTCTGAGTTTTTCTCTGTCTGAGATCTCTACTGTCTTTCCAAACCCTCCTAGAGGACTATTTTTAAAACACGTTTTTCTATAGAAATGCTCTTTAATGTTGTCCTCTCTTTCTTGGTGTTGCTTGTTGATCCATCAATTGAAAACAGACCCAGCCAGAAACAGAGAAATTCTTACTTTCTGCTTCGGTTCGTTGAACTCAGATGCAAATACTAGTTCACCGAGCCTGTCTGCCTTCCATGTGTTTCTGTTTATAACATCCGAGATGAATCTTTCGACTAGATAATGACTTACAGGCTCACGTATGTTTCGGTCCTTCAACACTACTTTAAATCAAAATAACTGAAACAGATTTTTTTTTAATTTTTGTGTGTATTTGATCAAAATAAAAATTTAAAAAAACATTTTGAAAACTAGTCATCAAATGTGGAAAAACCTCAAGAAATCATTTTGATCTGCAGAGACTTGCACATCAATCAATTTTTTCCATGATCAAACTTTCTATATATACTTGGTGTAGTGAGACAGTTAAACTATGTAACAGTAATTAATGCATGTATTTTTTAGCTTCTTAACAGATAGTGGAATTTTTAAAATCAAATTATTTAAAATACGATAACCGATTATACATTTTTTTTATACCGTCAAGCATAATAGTAGAAATCAATTGACTTTTAATACCGTTGATCTTTATTGATATATTTTTTTTAATATAAATAAATTATTCTTATTGACAGTTCAACTCCAACAGTTTCCCAATTAAAATGTTCTTTTCGTTTCTAAAGATTTCAAAATAATCGGTACGTTTTTTACTCAAATTTTAATTGATTAATAACAATAAAACAATTTGTGTTCCTTACTGCAATTTGTGTTAATTCAATTCTTTAATAGAAATAAAATTAAATCAATACACATTTCAAACTTCGTAGATCGAAATTATTCCTTCAGTTAATGTGCGGTGTTTTGTGCTTGAAGATCTGATAAAAGTGTAAAATATATAGCCTGATGATGATGTAATAGTTCCGAAACGTTTCATCATTGAATATAAACGTACTAGAATGATAACCCTTATGAGAAGCATTTGAGGTGGCATGTTAAGGCGGAGTGTTCAACTAGATAAATAAATAATAGTACTGTAAATTTTCTCAATCGTTTCTCCCCCCCCCCGGGTTTTACAGTTTGAAACGTTCTTAACGACAGGCAGCCCAATTACTTGGGCTTTAGTTGCTGATATCGAAAATGATGTTTATAATGGTGATTGTACTTCTAGTCCGTTTATATTCTGTGGTTTCAATTTAAAAAAGTAAATAGCGTTGGTTTTTTTTAAGTTATTTAATTATGGCTAATGTGTTCCAACTCTATTTGGTATAATTGGCTATTGTTATGTAGACAAGAAGTTTATAGTTAGAGTCCAGGTAGAAATACTGTTACGAGGCAAATCACCGATGCCCTAACTACGTGTTCCCCACCAAAAAGCGCTGACTCTTAAAGGGCTAAGCTACAAAATAATACTACTATTAATAATGTTTTACAGGTTCTATAATATCATGAAGAGCAGTATTCAAAAAAAAATTGTTTGGTAATGCTTGATCCAATATTATTCGAGTTATACTAAATTTTGATCTACGTACTGAATTGCATAATTTTGTCCTTACCGTAGCGAACGAAGGGACAGTTTTTGTAACCCAAAACAATGAGAAAACTTGAATTTTGCAAAATAAACCATAAATTTTGAAAACATTACAATGCGTACAAAGATAATTGTACTTATTTAGGCTATACAATTTTATTGTAACGTGAATTATAGTATTTTTATGTTAAATAACGTCCAGAAGAAATTGTATCAGTAATTTACAATGTTTATATAAAACAAGCATGCAAAATATTTTCACATTGTACATTATAAAACGTATAAGTTATGCGTAAAGGTTAGAACAGAGGATTTTTTTCTTTCAGTTGGCAACATTTTCATTATTTCATTTTAAAGTGTAACAATGTCTCTGTATTTTGAGAAGTTTTAATAACATAACCCCACATTGTGTTTGAAACGTAAATTTGCATTATTAAATTAGTATCTACTGACAAACTACAATTAACTATCAATAATGTTAACATATGGACTAGAAAATGGCGAATTAAACTGAATGAGGGTAAATCAACTCATGTCAACTTTATCAGCCAGTAATGATAAACGAACAAATTGTTCTGCATGCAAACGAGGCTAAATATTTAGGGATGACTCTGGATGCTAAACTTCGTTGGAAGTCTCACATGAAAAAAAGCACGAACAACTTGGAATGAACTAGCCTACAGACAAATGTATTGGATATCCATCGGGATGTGAAGGTGCCTTTAGTGGCCGAAGAGGTAAAAAGGTATGCTGGAAAACATGCAGCAAGGTCCTGTGAACATCAAAATGTAGAGGTGGTACATTTGGACAACGTACCGCAAGTGAGGAGACTGAAGAGAAAGAAACCTGTTGACTTGGTGCAGGATTGATACACATGATTTAAATGTAAATTGCATTGTGAAGGGCGACTCTGAACGTTTTTTACCACACAGACAGTAGACAGAAAAATATTGCTAGATAGTCTTAGACTAGTTGTAATTGTATGTAATAAAAAAATGTTTTATTACCTTTAAATACTAATGTAGAAGAAATAAAATGCGCATTTCGTGAGCAAAATCTCTATACTAAACTTGAAAAATTTCCCGCATTCGGCAAGTCTCCTGTTTAAACATTTCACTTTCTTCTAAAAAAGTGCCACTTTGATCACTATTGCACAAATAACTATTTCAATAAATAAAGAACCTTTTCCCAGCTAAGCTATTTTCTTTTCAATTATTTATGAAGTTCTTTTTTACAAATATTAGCTGTTGGAGCACTTATCACATGAAATGTTCAAAGATCGTGATCTATAGAACATATTTTAGAGATCGTTAAAATTATATATATGGGATCTTGTGCTACTCTTCGCACATCACTGTACTGTAAACAAAAATATTCCTGATATTCTCGGCTCTGCACGATAGGTGTAAAGTATGTTCAGTCATTAAATATAAACGAACTAGAATGATAAACCTTACCAGAGATTGAGCTCTCGGTGCTGGTGGCATCTTGCGACAGTGTTCAACCAGAGTTAAATAGATAATAGTACTGTCTATTTTCTCAAATTTCTGCAGTTTACAGCGCTCGTTGCGGCAGATAGTACAACTACTTAGACTTTAGCCGCTAATATCGAACACTCGTTTTATAATGGTGACTGTACTTCTAGTACGTTTATATTCAATGGTTCAGCGTTAGTCTGGTCCCGATCTAAACAAACTGAGTGGAAACTCCTAGATGTGTGTACACTCTGAACTTAATAAAAATAGAACACTAATACAACATAAAGTAAATAAGTCTAAGCTTAATAATATCACTTACCTCGTGCTGCGTTATAATTATCTGATAAATAATTAAATAACACATTCAGATCCTGACTGTTTTTAATTAAAATAATTAAATTGTTGTAACTGACAAAATGAACAGTCAGTTACAAAATGAGCACACAGGAAGAGTACTAAGTTTGAATAGGAACTGAACTGTACTTCTCAGCGCCTAATGGCTCGTACACCAAGTAAACTAGACAAGTGCGTTTGCTTACATTGGGTCAATACTTACGATGAATAGACTTTACTGAAGGTTAAAGATTCAATTAACTAATTGTCTTTGTTTTGTTTGGACGCACTGTTAAGTAATATGGAATGAGATATTTTTATAGCACTTGTAATTTTCTTTATTATCCAACCACTATATGATTTAAATTATTTTAGTTCATAATCAATTAAAGTATTATTTAAAAAATTATATTTTATTTAATACATTCAGGCTACCTACAGGCTTATCTTTTTAAAGCTTTTGTATTATTAATTCATATTCGTAATTAATTAAAATGTTCCTGTTAGTTATCTTACCTGGTATTTTTTATTAAGGCTGTCATATTTCTGATAATATTTATTGTTGTTATAGAAGCAATTTCTAAAACAATATTGTCATTTATTATAAGCTATATTTAGTTTATTGTTAATTATAATTGTGAGTGAAATAGAAAAATAAGTGTTTGTATGTTGAATTACCTGTTATAAGTTGTATGTTTTAAAATATAAATTTTAAGCTTTATATTTTAATAATGTTAAAAGTGAAGATTTGACTTAAATTGTATTACATTTATCATTTATTAAAAAAATCACATTTAAATTAGCAGTTAACAGTAAAAATATAAGACAGTCTTAATCTCAGAATAGTAACCAACACTCAGTGGAAATAAACACTGATAATGTGTTCAGCAGTTAGATTAGCAGCGTCAACCTTTTAACAGGTTCAACAGTTAGCAGTAGAGGTTAGCAGTTAGTAGTTAGTATGTAGCAGGTCGAAGCAGTGCTGACCCTGCTATTTAACAGTTTGCAGTACAAGTTTATTATCTGTTATTTTTAAGTATGGTTAGCAGACTACTAATACTAATACCATTTAGCAGCTAAAAAATAACAGATTGATAAATATCAACTCATCACTAGATAAACGCCATTTTGTGATAATCGACAAGACTACCTTCCTCCAGAGACTCCCTCTTCATAAAAAGATGCCACCACCGAAGACAGCCGCTTTCGAACACCGTTTTTTGCATCATCATCGCTGTCAAAGTTTCGTCCTCCAAAATAACGCTTCAATATCGTTATTTGTCACTTGTCAGAAACAAGTGACAATCAGAAGGAGCGAGATCGGGGCTGTACGGCGGATGTTCGAATTTACTCATTCACTTTTTTAACCAATTCATCAGTCACAACAGAAGACAGCCCAATGCGTGCTTTGTCATGATCATTGGTTCGACCTTCGGTGAATAGCCTAACTCATTGTCTTACCATTCTATCACTCATTACTTTCTCATCATACATCCCTATAACTTGGCGAGGAATTTCATACTCCTGACGTTCAAAAACCGTATTACAGAACGCATTTCACTATCGGCGTGATAAGAAATTGTCTTAAACATTTTGAACGAACACTAAGAGATGTAAACACAACAGGCCGTAATTGAGTCAGCTGTTAGACAATGAACCAGACAGACGAGCACGCATGCGCGTAACCCCATCGATACCGTTGCGGCGACAGTAGAACGATACGGTACTTACTTTCCAGACATGCCTCGTATGTTGTTTGTGTTCATAGAGTTAGCTAAAAAATTATGTGTGTTATCCTTGAGTGGCGTTTGACCTTGCACCTTGAGCCGATGTGGGTAAGTGCATGTACAGTTGCCATTTTTCTTCTCAGTGTAGTAATCGCTATTTTGTTTTTATTGTGGTGGAATTTGCTGTGTCACTTGTCATAATTGGTTTTCGGTTCATTATAGCTGTCCTAACGAGAAATCGACGACTTTTTAGTGATCATCTTTGACTTTTAGGACTATTTTTTAACGGATAACTCTTAAAAAAGGCTGGTTAAGGCCTTATCTCTGTAAAAGCTAAAAGAAGTACACAAACAAATCAGCTGTTCATTGCGAATTTTTCTAACTTTTATGATATGAAACAACCTCTAATTAGTATATTAACTTTCTTAGTTTTCATTGGTTAAATGTTTGCTTTCAGATAGATG
The DNA here is from genome assembly GCA_022606455.1 of Callitettix versicolor. Lineage (NCBI taxonomy): Eukaryota > Metazoa > Arthropoda > Insecta > Hemiptera > Cercopidae > Callitettix > Callitettix versicolor. Next base: position 33,012,791 of record CM040186.1, read on the forward strand.
TCTGACAATGTTGTTCTGTACACTTGTTTTAGTACAATGGCTATTAACGTTTGCCTTTGCACTTTATAAGGATTTTAATGCAGACAGGCAGAAGCAACTAGTTCAGAAACTTCGTGGTAAGTACGGTACAAAATATAATTTGTAAATTGTTAGCTTATAAGAAGATTACTTTCCAGGCTAGAGATCAACGAAAATACAGGCGATATTTTCATTCCGTGTCACAGTGGAATCACTAATGTAATGTGTAGTGGTGCATTTTTGCTAGGCAAGCTGCGAAGCCCAAGTATTGATTTAAAAAAAAGTACATTTCTAAATCCCATCCATATAAAGTTACACATGTTCGTCTTTATTCCGAATATAAAGAATAAAATTAAAACGTTATTTTGAACTTAAAATTCATATTATTTTACGAGTTACCTATTGCAACTCCTGTTTTACCGCAACCTGCTTTACATGTCTTCGCAGACAGAAGCGAAGACTTTCCCCACTATTAACTGACGGAAATTAGGAAACACTTTAAACACAGCAAGTCTTCGCTTTTTGAGTAGCTAGCCTAGCATTTCAGTGTACGTAAGCTATTCATGTTTGTGCGTCTAGTTTTTCTTAATGTCCCGCGCTGATTAACTTAGTGTATGTGTGCCACACTAATACATTTTTTACAATTTTTTAATTTATTATTACAATTAGCTATTTAATTTTTGTGCTTTATATTTTTAATTAAAAATACATTATTTAAAAAAAGTTACGGTTCCAAAGTAAATCGTTAATATAATTATTAAATTGAAGTTTGTATTTTTTCTTTTATTTACTCTTAAAGTTTAATATTTTTTTCAAAATTAGGTACCCTAAATTGTGTTGAAAATATCACTGAATTCAGTGACATTTTGAAGGCTTTTGAACGTAATAAACATTTTAAAATTAGGCAAATAAATTGCACATGCGCGCATTCGAGCAACCTATGTCAAAATATTTTTTTCTAAATTGAATCTGGAAACGGCATCAATTTTTTAAGATCGATTTTTCACTACCACCATGATTTCTATATAACCTATTCCGTATAGTAAGAAATAAGAAAAACTAATTTCTCTTATTGAACCAAAAATAAAAAACATGTATTATGTTTTCTCTTCCTTTTTATTTAATTATGATAATTCGCTCGAAAACACGATAAGTTAAAATAGCTAGTTTTTAACAACATAATCTAAAACTTATTTCAGTCTATCAATTGTTCAATGCAATCAGCTGGTCGTTACGAATTAATATAATATAAATTTGTGCACTCGCATCACGCGATGCGCAAAATCGTCACCAGCCCTAAAACATATGTTAAAAATCTATTATTATAGTGGCCTAGTATAGACGTAGTTTGATCTTAAATGATACTGTTTTACAGCTGAAGGTTATATTAAAACAAAGAGGGTTGAAAACGTGATGCTGAAGTTTGACCATCAGTTACACATCCCCAAGACTATAAAGCACGAATTTGAAGAAACGTACTTCGCACCCTGGAAGGAGATAAACATCCCTCTTTATATGGTAAATGCATTAACTTTTTCACATACTGCAGACATTTCGAAACAATAAAACTAAATATCCGAACTTGTACAAAATAACGGGTGTATAAAAATGTTCGTCTCTCTCTGGGTTAGAAAAGAAGGAGGACTTTTCATAGTCATGAAATATATTTACAGTGTGTTTTTTTAACTAACTTCCATCAGAATCTTGAAAGCAATGTGCCAACATTATAATTAATTTTTAAATTTTAATGATCTTTTAAACCTATACATATATATATATATATATATATATATATATATATATATATATATATATATATGTGTGTGTGTGTGTGTGTGTGTGTGTGTGCGTGTGCGTGTGTGTACACGAGGTGTGTTCAGAAAATAACGAGAATTTTTAAATTTCGGGGGCTTGGAGAGTCCGATTGTCAAACATTTTTTTACATAATGTTGTAACACATGCCCTTGAACTATGATAAAACTTTCAGCTGTTTTTAATGTTGACTTTGTCTGTGACAGCCACTAAGGTTAGACGAGTTTAAAATAAGCTAGAGGATTTTCATTTGTTAAAAGAAATGGATCAAAAGAATTTGTATCAAATTTTGCGTAAAAAATGGAATAAAGTGTAACAAAGTGTTGAAATGTTAAAAAAGGCCTATGGTGAGTCTGCTATGAGTAAAGCAAGAGTTTACGAGTGGTATAGGCGTTTCCAAGAAGGCCGCGAAGACGTTGAAGATGACGAACGCCCTAGACGACCCAGCACATCAACAATCGATGAAAACGTGGAAAAAGTTAAAGAAATGGTTATGAACAATTACCGAAGCACAATTACAGAGGTCGCTGATGATGTTGGCATATCTATTGGATCATGTCATGCATTGTTTCCAGTGTTTTGTGTATGAAACGCGAGGCAGCAAAAGTCGTTCCAAAATTTTGAATTTTGAACAAAAACAGCGGCGAATGGAAGTTGCTCAGCAGTCACTAAATGAAGTCAACGACGATGCAGAATTACTGAAACGTATTATAACAGGTGACGCAACATGGGTTTACGGATATGACGTCGAAACTAAGGCTCAATCATCCCAGTGGAGGCATTCTGGCTCGTCAAGACCGAAAAAGGCTCGACAAGTACGGTCGAACTTGAAGGTTATGCTCACTGTGTTCTTCGATATTAATGGCATAGTGCATCATGAATTCCTGCCACCAGGTGAAACGGTCAATAAAAAGTCCTACCTACAAGTTCAACGCGTTTGCTTGAAGCAATCCGAAAAAAACCCCGGATATATGGAAAAAAAATTCATGGCTTTTGCACCACAATAATGCACCAGCTCACACTTCATTGCTTGTTCGTAAATGTTTTGCCAAAAACAGTACTGTAACGATGCCTCAGCCTCCATATTCGCCAGACATGGCTCCGTGTGACTTTTTCCTATTTTAAAAATTAAAGGGCCGTCGTTTTACAGCCGTAGATGACATTAAAAGAGCATCACTGAAAGAACTAAAGGCTATCTCAAAGATCGAGTTTGAGAAGTGTTTCGAGGATTGGAAGAAGCACTGACACAAGTGCATAATTTCCAATGGGGACTATTTTGAAGGCGACAACATCAATGTAGAAGAATAAATAAATATTTTGTTCAAAAAATTAAAATTCTCGTTACTTTCTGAACACACCTTGTATATATATATATATATATATATATATATATATATATATATATATATATATATATATATATATACGATAATATAATACGATATATATAATACGATAATATAATATATATATATATATATATATATATATATATATATCGTATATTTACAATGTTTACCTAACTCTCAAAAATCTTCTAAAGGTTAAGCTAACGTAGACATTTCATGGTATCGAATCTTACAGTTACCCTTACCAATAACAATCAGTAAAACAAATTTACAGCACGCTTTCTGCCTGGAGACCCTAAACAGCCACCTGAAGAAAGGCAGCCGAGTACTTCACATAGGCAGTGGCTGCGGGTACTTGACTGGCTGCATGGCTGAATTGATAGGCAACAAAGGACGCCTGGTAGCAATGGACAATATCCCTCGAGGGATTCTATACACGAAGTACTGTCTAATGAGGGGCCACGATTATTTATTTGACAAAGAGAAGTGGGTTAAACTTGTAGGTAAGTGAAATGGGTAAAATTAATGTAAAAATAATCATAACATTTCCGTAACGGGTCAATAACTTTCTCACTTCTAACACACGGGCTAAAATTGTTAAAACTCTTCAAAATACCCTCCTTCTGTACGTACACACTTTTCCACCGTCCATACAATTGTCGGAAACACGTCTGAAAACTGTTTCGGGAAATTTTGTTTAACCGCTTCGTCGCTAGACATCGCCTCTTCCGAATCAGCAAAATGATGTCCCTTCAGTGTCATTTTCATTCGTGGAAATAGGTCAAAATCGGGAGGGCATTGTCATGTAACAAGACACAATCGTTTCCTGCCCATTTTCCAGATAGTTTTTATCTAACTGTATCTCGTAGCCGTTTCAGGATCTCCTTGTACAGTTCTTCGTTAACTGTTTTCCTTAGTAAATCAAACCCTGGCAATAAAAAAAATGCCATAACTTTACCCCGGCTCCTGTCCAAGCGAAATTTTTCCTAGGTAATGTTTTTTATTTCCATTCAGCAGACTGACGTTTCGTCTGACGGTCGTAAAGAAAGCTCCATGTTTTTTTACCGTCGGATTTTCCTGTTTCACACCTAAAAATAACACTGAAGGGATAATAATAATTTCACTGTTCAATAATTTCAAATATTTATTTAAACTAAGAAAAAACTCCAAAAAGACTATTAGAACATGTATGTGCTACAGCTTCAAAATGAGGTGATCGTAATTTTACGACTAAGGTATAAGAGACAAATGATTATAGTTTTAACGTATTGCCATAACCATTTCAGCCCCTTGAAAACATCCGAACAATGTTGTAAGGCAGGACTGCAAAAGTTATAAGGCAGCAACTACTACTTTGTAAGCCTTTCAGTCCGATAACAACACCGACACAATAGCATAAGGCAGGACTGCAAGTGTTACAAGGCAGCAACTACTACTTTGTAAGCCTTTCAGTCCGATAACAACACCGACACAATAGCATAAGGCAGGACTGCAAGTGTTACAAGGCAGCAACTACTACTTTGTAAGCCTTTCAGTCCGATAACAACACCGACACAATAGCATAAGGCAGGACTGCAAATGTTACAAGGCAGCAACTACTACTTTGTAAGCCTTTCAGTCCGATAACAACACCGACACAATAGCATAAGACAGGACTGTAAGTGATAATGGAAGTGAAACGATAGAAATTGTTAAAAATATAGTCTGTTTTAATTGGATACAAAATTAGGCTATAAAATTGGGTGAACATAAGTTTCAAAAAAAGTTAGGCGGAAAAAGTTTCTTTATACAAAACCTCACATACTGACATACTCACATAATCACATACTCACATACTAACATACATAATCACATACTTACTTACATACTCACATACCTACATACATACTCATATACTCACAATACTCACATACCTACATACATACTCGCATACTCACATACTCACGTACTTACATACTCACATACAAACATGCTTACGCACATACTCACATACTTACACACATACTCACATACTCATATATTCACATACTCACATATTCACATACTAACACACATACTCACATATCTACATACATACTCACATAGTCACTTACTCACATACTTACATACTCATATACTTACATACTCACATACTCACATACTCACATACTTACACACATACTCATATACTCACATAATCACATATTCACATACTAACACACATACTCACATACCTACATACATACTCACATACTCAAGTACTCACATACTCACGTACTCACATACTTACATACTCACATACTCACATGCTTACGCACATACTCACATACTTATACACATACTCATATAATCACATATTCACATACTAACACAAATGTTCACATACTCACATATTCACATACTCACATACTTACACACATACTCACATACTCATATACTCACATAATCACATATTCACATACTAACATACTTACACACATACTCACATACTCATATACTCACATAATCACATACTCACATACTAACATACATACTCACATACTCACATACTTACATACATACATATTCACATACATATTCACATACTCACATACTCGCATACTCAAAAACTAGTGAGGAAACGTTTCATACACATTTCGTAAATTTGGCAACTGTTTATTTTAATTAACTCGCAACAAATATGTGAAAAGACATTGTTATTAAATTCATTGTTATTAAATTATAACCTCGGCACACAAATGTCTCGCAGATGTGATAGAAGCGAAATTTCAAAAACAAATTTAATCTTATCCTTCTTGAAATTCGTATTGCAATAACATAAACAACATTAACATCTGCAAAATTAGAACTTTAATTTTTTCAAATTATTGGAAATACGAAAACGAATCCTGTCCGCCTTCAAATTAAATTTCATAATTTCCACGGATTTTAAATTTTGTACGTTAATTTGTGCAGTTTTTAACGCCCTAATACGATGGTGAAATAGTGTTTAAAAAAACTATGGAATTTATGAATAAAAAAAAATGAATGGCTGTTATTTTGGTAGAAGTTTGCTAGTTAAAGAAACTTGTCCAAGTGATACCATAATCGAGTTTAGTGCCAATTTTGAATCAAATCGGACCAAAATTGCAAACGTGAGTGCCAACAATGGTGTTCGCTTGAAGGTCCCCGGGTCTGGGTCTAACCATGATGGCCGTTCGAATAGTTCATTCTTGCAGTGGAAATTCGTGAAATAAAATGAGATAAAATACTATTAAAATTAGGCTAACATTATATATATATATATATATATATATATATATATATATATATATATATATACATAATTTGATCACTTATATGGTATCCTTGATTATATCCTTGAATATCCTTAATTCGAGGTATCATAAGTATTAAAACATCCACATCATGACGACGTAAAGAACAAATAAATTGGCATCGAACGATCAAACTCGTCGTCCAGCAAGTTAGACGTCTTTATTCGTCATGTCCTTTTAAAAGCGTTTGTAAATATTAGCTAGTTTTATACAAATACCAATTTACAATGTAAATCGTTTGCTTTTTTTCAGAAGAAGCAGATTTGAAAATCGGTTACCCGTACTATGGATCTTTCGATGTTATCCACGTTTCCATGGCAACACCTTCAGTACCGGAAGCGGTGAGTTTTAATTAGAAAAATTAAGCTAACGTTTCATCAGAACCACAGGGTTCGATGGTCGATGCGGTAAGACACAGGTCAACTGCGCACCTCAAGGACGTGGGTTCGATACTTGCAATGTTGGATAACATTTTCAGCGAGAGATTTTATGGAATAAAAACAAAAGTGTTGGACAAATATATTTTACTAATTTTTTTTGAAAAATGTTACGGTACCCATGTATCGACTTTAAATTCAGTTCTGATTTCTTTCTGATTTATTCTCAGTAAATTTCTTTCGTTAGTGAATTCCATTTGAAAAAAATGAGTTACTGGAGCAGCCATCATGATAAGACCCAGATCGGGGACCTTGAAATGAGCAACGATTCTGATCTCTACAATATGCAACGATCTACATATTTATAACGGCACACACACGTTTGCAATTTTAATCCTATTTGGTTCAAAACGTGGCACAAAAATCGGCTTGAAGATGTACGTTAACCAGCAAAATTCGTCCAACAGTTTAAAAATGGCCATCGTTTCAAATATTTAAAAATCGTAACTTTTTTTGTCTTGAATATTTCATCAAAGAAACTGGTGTGTCCCTCAAATACGTAAAATAAAAAAAAACTGAATATTGTAGTAATATATCATGAAATTTGAGCAACTTCTGATTGATAGATTTTGAGAAATTAGGTAAATTTTGAAATTTTTATTTTTTATATTCATTCGAATGTACTAATTGGACAAAGCGACCAATAATAAAGCTTTTACTTTTTAATAAAAAGCGTTATTTCCGTTTTTAGGAGATTTAATTTTAATGAGTTTTCAAAAAAATAAATAATTTGAAAGTGTTTATTAAACGTATCTGCATGTACGAAAAGTTATTTTGAAAGTAATAATTTCATTGAAAATACGCAAATCTGGATATTTACGAAAATTTTTAACGCTGTTCACGATAAAAATATTATTTACTTTGTACGATATTTAATGGCCACCGTTTTGAAATGTATGAGCAGATATTACTGGTTACAGAGTTCGTCTATGCAATATACTGTGAGAGCTTATAAATTGTTTCTACGCGTGGTGTTCTTCGTAAATTCGTTTCCGCTACATCAGCTGTTTACAGCTGTTATTAAAATGTTAATATTTTTTTGCGAATTTCCATTTAAATATAACTTACCACGCCGCCATCATTGTATGACCTAATATCGTGACCTCGAAAAGAGCGGCGATCCTAACCTTTAGACTTTCTGAGTTAACGTAAAAACATTTATCAGCTGATGACTTAAATACTATATATTACACGTATTGCCTGCGCACGTGTGTGTGTGTGTGTGTGTGTGTGTGTGTGTGTGTGTGTGTGTGTGTGTGTGTGTGTGTGTGTGTGTGTGTGTGTGTGTGTTTTAAATGTGTCCAAAAGTCTGAAAGAGGTGGTAATTCGAAATCTTAACAAAACTAAAATATTTCTCCTTACCAAATAAGTTTTTCTAAAATCCAATTTTACCAAAGTAATTCAACATTAACATCTGCACAATTTAAACACTTAAAATTTTCAAAATTCTGTGAAATTACCAAGTTAAATTCGACGGCGTTCAGGGTTTGTTTTCGGTAATGTTAATGCAATTTTAAAATTTAAAAACGTTATTTGCGCGGTGCTTACTGTTAGTAAGATATTTATTTTCAAACGAAAGATTTTGGTTTTTAAATCGTTCTTTTTATTTATGTTGTCAGTACCTGCAACAGCTGAAGAATGGCGGAAGGATGTTGATACCTATTGGTAATGGGACAAATATAACAGAGATGACGGTATACGATAAGGATAGAAATGGCCATATAACCATTACCAAGATACCAGGACGATTCCACGTGTGCCGCATGTTGAAGACCAGAAAATTGTCTTTTGTATGATTAGAGGATAAGAATCTACGCGTTGAACTAAATAGCAAACGAAAATTGCCATTAAGGCCCATTTACACAATGCCAGTCGCTGAATGCACCATACTAGTCACTGGAGAGGCCAACAAGCCACAGACTCTGGCAGTTGGTCTCTGGTCTCTGGCAGTTCCAGCAGATCAAATATTTTAATTCTGGAAAAACCTTTGACATTCGTACAGTTGTACCGTGACCATGAAAACTTATGGAACATGTTTAGTAATAATTACCGCAATCGGGAGGCTAGGAATGCCTCGATGTCACTTCATGTCGTTGATTACATGAATATGCCAAATTTAACAGTGAAGGATGTGCAAAAAATTAAAGCTTTAAGATCTACATATTATTTAGAAACTCTTTCTGATGTTTCATCCATTTCTAAGCAAATAAAATAAATCATCCACGTCATACGCCCTCACGAACAATGCCCGGCGTTCCTGTCGCCGCATGCCAGTGACCTTCCAGTCGTTTCTCAACTGGCATGCCAGCCACTGATAACGTGTAAATGGGCATTTACACATTCGTTGGACTTTATTCGCCATTGTTGGCTTGCACTAAAAATAAAAGGAAATATGACCAAAAATATCAATATTGGTTAGTCAACGGATATTGGGTTAGTTGAGCCAACTGTTAGCAGAACTTAGCATTAGGCCTACTTGCGGCTGAGTCTTTAGTTACACATTATTGTACATTGTTGAATTTACTGACTTGGCTTTGTTAGAATATATTAAATAATTACAAATTTATTTGTACATATTTGGACTATTTTTATGTTCGTATTGATTTGGTCTTAGTATCAGTTTGTATAAAGTAGTTACTATTCGATTTGCACATTGTTGGATTCTATTGATAATTCTTATTGTCTTTGCATTGTTAGATTGTACCAAACTATATTTGATTACTGTATTGCTTGATTATATTATTATTCTTAGTGAAATTGTTTGAAATAAATAACTAAATTTTTGGATTCTAATGACATTTTTATTGCCTTTGCATTGTTAGATTGTACCAAACTCTTTGATTTCTGTATTAAAGGATTATATTATTTTTTTTACTGAAACGTTTGAAATAAACTACTAAATTGTACATTGTTGGATTCTATTGATATTCTTATTGCATTTACATTGTTAGATTTTACCAAACTATTACTGTTTGTTTGATTTCTGAATTGTTGGAATATATTATTTTTCTTACGGAAACATTTGAAATAAATAACAAAATTGTACATTGTTAGAGTCTATTGTTATTCAATGAGAATTAACCGAAATTTAAGAGAAATATGAGTTCTATATAAATTATGTGAAAATAAAAGGTGCAGATATAATAGGTCTGTCATTTCGGTTTAAAAAAATTGATTATCTTAGTTTTAGTTTTTCTCTGTCTTTATTTAAAACATCACAAACAGTTTCATAACTAATTTAACTTTTCAAAATACCCAGTCATTGTATTAAATAATTTTTCTTTAATCTGTTAAATTACTTTTACAATTCTGTAACTACCATTGCTTGCCAGAATAATCAATATAAAGTGGTATTATTTAAATTAAAATATGTATTTTATTCATTAAAATGGAATTCCACTGATTATCAATATTAGCATATTAAAGTTCAACTTATCTTCATTTATAAAACGTAAACTTATTCTAACCTCCTTCAATTTGAAGTAAATGTTCACTGTAATACTTTAACTTAACTTAAGTTTAAAAAGAAAACCTTATTCAACCATAAAAGTTTTTGCCTTTAATGTTTAAAAAAATTGGTTATATAATATTGAATCCTAACTTAATACAAAATTTAACTTTAACTATGCTAACTTATAAACACTCAAAACCGTAAAAACCAAATCACTAGTTTAAAAATATGTTATAATCCAGGAACAGAAAACATCGTTACTAGAATACATAAATCTACAAAGTTCGGATTCTAAGAGATTTAAATTTTGATAAACCTTGATTCGAAAGAATGTTTTAGCTAACAGCTAACATTCCGTTTTGAAGCTACTGCTAGCTTCTCTTTAGTAAAACAGAGCATGTATGATAAAGTTAATAGTGTTAAATTATAAAAATATCTGGTAAACAATTAATGAAAGCCATTAGTCATTTTAAATATATTTGTTCTTTTAACAAGTAAGAATTTAATCGTACAACTTAATCGTTATTAAAAATGGTGGCCTTATTGTGGTGGCAGTGGCGTAATGTATAAACTCAGTTAAGTTAAGCTGTTTTTACATTTAAAAAAATCGAAATTAACAGGTACGTATGCAAATAATAACGGAAGTCGGTGAACTGTGAACCGAAAGTGAACTATGTTTATTATATTTTTTTAAGTTTAAGATCGACGTAATTAATGCACAACTTCGACTCCCATAATTTTACAGTCAGTATAATTGTTTAGGGCAGGAAATGTTTAAAATATGATATAACATCGCCATAATATAAACTAAACTGAGATCATATCAGCTGTTAGTAAGAATGGAATATTTATACTATAGGCCTATAATATCAAATTCTGTGCTAATAAAAGAATTGTTTATTCGTTTGAGGTTATGTTTATTGTTATCGTGTTATGCTAGTCCAGCGAAAAAAATTTACAATCAGGTATGGTCACGTCTGAGAATAACGGAAGGTACGGCAGTGACCTTGCTCTAACCGACGGTCAGGAGTGCCTCAGTTATTTATTACTGGTTAGTTGGTTTTGGACTACCGTCAGGTTAGAATGTTTCTTGATAGCTCGTTTTCATAATAGAATTATCGACAAGAACATCTATTCGAACTTACCCTGCCATATAGATGTCATACTACCTGGTGCTCATCCTGTCATGAAGACATGATATCTGGAAATCATCCGACTACCTTGTCACCGTTCTGCCATCTGGATCTCATTTTGCTACTTACGTGTAATTATATACTGTACAATATAACGCCACTTCCAATTTGTTTTCGTATTGTACGATAATGTAGAAAGACATGAATTTATTGCCGGAAAAGGAAGTGTAAAGCAAAATTTAACCTTAATGTATTTTTTCCAAGTATTCACTGTCGGTGATTTCCTGTCGCTTTATTGAACTTCAAGCGGATCTGAGCCGTTTTACAGCTGGTAGATTTGCGTGAGAGTGCAAGCAGGATACAAACTGTAGAGCAGGCATTCGATTATGTCGCCTTTAGGGCGTCCAATCGGGGAATATTCCCGCGAACGTCACGCAATGTTCTTTTTACACGTTGTGTACGGGACGTAGTGTTTGGATCAATGAAAGTTATCGAACGAGTGGTTAACTGTTACAAGTCAGTAGCCTTCAAACTGCAAACAACCATAGGATATCCAGCAAACAGAAATCACACCGTTTTCTGGTAAAATACTTTCTCTTATTAATGCCAATGACGTTTCGCTTATTGGCGGTTAGCGGTTTTTTAAAAAAAAATCATTGACTGTCTCTTTTAATTCTACCAAAAATCCAGTTATATTTTATTTCCATGTTTCCATGGCATCCAGAATGTTGCTCATTATCTTTCTAAGCGTTAGTTGAATATAAAGAACTTTAGATGTAACGCCATATATAGTAAATAATTACCGTATACATAATTTTTCACATTAGACGCATAAAGTTACGTTTAATTTTCAGTTTTCGTTGAAAACTGAATATTGCTTCTGAAAATAGAAAAAATACAAACTGAAAAGTGAATATAGTTTCTGATCCAAATTTTCGGAGATAAAACGATCTTTATTTTCCAAACAGAAATTTATTCCAAAAGAAAATCCTAAATTTAAGTGTTATTCTTTGCTATAAAAGAGTTACATTTTTTTAATTTAAAAAAATCCTTAGGATAGTAGCCCAACTGTTGCTAATATTAAGGCGTATTAATGTGTCTCAAACTTATAAAATAAAATAACCTCTGTTAGTTTACAAAGCAGACGAATGAAATTTTCCAAGCATACTTTACCTATATCTTGTTAATCTTTCAACTTGTAACAAAACTGAAGTTCCTTTTACAATTGCGGTTCCTGAAAATTTAACATTTTGTTTAAAATATATTAATTTCAAAAACGTTTCAGTAAAGTATTCCCGCTTTTCACCATTTGCTTACTCTGTTCTTGAAATTTTTCTTTAATTATTACTATCTTATAACCACAAATATGTCATAATTTGTATATATTGTACAATACACGACGTTTTGAGATGGTAATAAATCAAATCTCGGTCTCAAGAGACTAACATAAAACTTAAAAACTAGAAAGTTAGCCTAGGTTGTATTTTTTGTAAATTGTTACTTATATTATTATTATTGTTTATTTGAAGATTTGCCGTCATTTGTGCATACAAAAAAACAATACACAACGTTCTGAGACACATAGATAAACTATATTTATCAAGTACCAAATTTAAAATACAAACTTAACAACTAGAACTTAAGGCAAGATGGCTAACCTTACGGTAAAACAATAAAAACTAAGCAAAACACTAAAAGTTGATACTTGTAAGTAAAAACTAACACTTTAATGAGATCAAAATAAAGACTAGAGATGACTATAAACTTGGCGATTTAGACTGATGAATTAAACGGATAAGTTATACTAATAGGTGACAAATACTGTAACATCACATCTGCTCTCTCTCTCTCTCTCTCTCTCTCTCTGTCTCTCTTACGCACGCGCGCGCGCGCGCGCGCACACACACACACACACACACACACACACACACACACACACACACACACACACACACACACACATAGTTTATGATTTTCTGACGGTAAATTTTCGACTAATTTTAATTAATCTACTTAGTTAATTCGCGTGTTATTCTTATGTTAATTTATTTTTATACTCAGAGATTGTTTTGTTTCGCATATCGTACTAAAACTGTATGAAATACAGTTTTCAGTGTTCTGTGCAGCCTACCGTTTAAGAATTTCGTTTGACGAAAAATTATCAAACGAACATTTTTTCTGTATTAACAGCTTTCGCATTTTATAATTTTTAGCAACACACCCAACCATTTTCGGATAATACGGGCACTTGAAAGATCGTCCAAAAAGTTAAAGTTTTATACTGTCCATGGACACTTTTTTTAGGACGTTTAAGTTTCTTTTTAAATGTTTAGACCTATTTTAAAACAGAATAAATAGGGGAAAGTCTTAATTAGTTAGAATAAGCAAATCTGGTAAACGTTCTCTATCAAATTGTACAGACTAAACAACTTGTTTTCCTTTTTAATTTCTCATCAAAAATCACAGTTGATTTAAACTCTTGAAACTTCGTGTATTGCTTCATTTGGCCTGTACAAGTGATGAAAAATGTCAGATAAGAAAAAAAGTATTTGTTCACTTTTTGTTTCAGGTAAATGCTGGTCTCACAATGATCTGCTACTCTAGTGTTATTATCATATTGTTTATCAAACACACGACCGAAGCGTCTTTCCTTCACTTTTTTAAAGAACAGTTTAAAAGTTTACTTACTAATAAAAACCTAACAGCTGCTGCCGCAGCTTCAAGACGACAACCTTACCAGGACGCACAAAAACAAGATGATGGGAGGCCATCGTATGACTATGGACGTGGGAGGGGCGCATATAGGCCAGATTATGGACGTGGAAGAGAGCCATATGGAAGGACACCTGATTTTCAGAGGGAAAGAGATGGATACGGGCAATCACCTAGTTTAAAACAGGAAGGAGATTCATACGAACCACCGTCTGATGTTGAACGGGGAAGAAGTTCCTACACATATCCGTATGGCAGAGATCCGTACGAACAACCGCCCGATTATCATGATGATGGCGGATACGGGCGCCTTTCTCCGTACGGTGGTGTAATGGATACACACGGAGAAAAACCTAGTATTTATGGACGAAGGTTTTACGGACAACAGCAGGATAGAAGAGATCCGTATGAACGCGGAAGGAAATCGTTTGGACGGGATCGTGGTAGAAGGAAATCGTCGTCTAGAGGCAGATACGGCCAAGAAAGTGGAGAGGGATTATACGGTTATCAAAACGAAATGAGTATCGAAAGAAGAGCGCCTGTAGGTAAGCTCAACCATGAGGATTACGAACGTGAACGTGAAAAAACATTGGCTTATTTGAGTTCAATGCGGGCGTATGTCTTTGACGATTACGTAGAAGAAGAGGTCACGACCTTCAACCCCAGACCACTGATTTACCCGACGAGATACCCTCGTGTTTATATCAACAAAACCTTGGATTCATCAATCCTTAATCAATTTAGGACAAGATTAACGGCAACAAACATACCAAATGTTCACAAACATCGAGTCGAAGTGCATCCGTACAGAGCCACCATTTACCCAGTTCTGAAGAAAGTCTACTTTGGAAGATTTAGTCCTGACAATGTAGAACCCATGGGAAACTATTCCGATAGGCCGAAACCGACTGGTAACCCGACAAACGGAACCGGTTATAGAAACTTCCCTTTCGGTTTTCGGGATCAGTCGAACCTGTACCGGCAATTTCCTAATTTATTTCCGAACCAGACGGACACTGGTTATTTGGGATTCACCAGTATTTACACCCAACAAAAAACAGGACGTCTTCTACCGACCAGGGGGAATACGAGCAATACTATCAATGTCAAGCATCGTTCAGTGCAAATAGATTACAGCAAATTTCCGAATTTGTTTCCCGATAGAGAAGGCACCGGCAAATACAGCGCTATTAAAGTGGAAGAAACTAAAACTTCCAGACTGCTTCCGAAGCGGCCTGACTACGGTGCGCAGCCCGATGGTGGTCAGAATCGCGTTTTTCAAAGTAGCCTGTATAAAGGTCAATCCGGTAGCGAAAGAAATGAAAATGATTACGAAGAATATTCGGAAGACGAACAAAGTGGAAATTATAAAGAACGTGGAAGGGTTGTTGACGATGAAGGGTATCGAGAAAATGAAATTGAAGACTCAAGAAGTGACGCGAGACAAACAGAACCCGGTAATTACGCCGACAAAAAAGATACAGAAAAAAAACATATCTCTGGTTTAGACGATATTAATTATTTTAACGCTGATGATTATGCATTAAGCGACGAAGGCAGTGAATATCGAGAAGGATATAGACGCAATCGAAAAGGCGATGATGAATATGACGAAGATTATGACGATGAAGATAGCGATTACGATTCTGAAGATAAGTCTAATGCAGGAGAATTTGTTTATCAGCCTGATTTCGATAAAGACGAATACAGCACCAATCAAACTAAAGAGGAGATTTTCTACTTAACTTTGAACGCGACAATTCTCTCCAAGGAAAAATTAGTTGAATACCTGCAAAGTAAGTCTCTTGAACTATTTTCAGTAACGCTAAACGATGTCTGAGTATTATTAGTACCTTAACCCAAAACAAGACAAAAGCTAAAAATATTGAATAACGTAACATCAATGAATATATCAATGCGCGATTCTCATTGTATTTGATAATTTAAAAAAATGCCTGCTAACCGTAGCCCCTGGCGGTAACACACGTTAGAGGTAAAAGCCTGCACGCGCGAGTGTGTGTGTGTGTGTGTGTGTGTGTGTGTGTGTGTATGTGTGTTTTGTTATTCACACTTCGTAATTCTAGTCCTATTTTGTTCAAACTTGGCACAAAAATAAACTTTAGCATTAGCTTGTGAAATTTGTTTCTCAGCAAAATGTGTTCACTACTTTCGAAATATCGGCATTGCAAATCTTAAAAGACTCAATTTGTTGACGTTATTATTGAAGCGAAGATTTTAATGTTAGCTTTGGCGAGTAGAGTGAATAAAGAAAAAGTGTTCCGAACTTTTTGTAGGGCACAAGATCGCAGTGCGATTAAGCCATTCCTTATCGGACCAGAGTAATGATGTTGAGCATAACAGATCTGTTTAGTTGAAAGATTTAAGAAATTGGTCCCATTACATGAAATTATTCTACATTTTGCGAACGTATTTATTAATCATTTTTACAAACTTTTCAAAATCAGCTCTAATGATTTTAATGACATTTTGTCGACTTTAGTCCGTAAGTATTTAACCAAAAAAATATTCTCTTCTTCTCGCCACATTTTAAATAATGTGGTTTCAAAGTTGAAAAAAAGTGAAAATATGACGAATTTTCTAAAAAACGGGTCAACAGATATAGTACTTTTATAGTAAGATATTAAGTACAATAAGTTATGTCAGTGTATAAAAATTTTGGGATAAAAAGAAATTTACGGGTTTTTTTGTAAATAAATCGAAAAATAAAGGATAAATGGTGCCGGTTTTTAATAGTTTCTTGCTCAAGCCTGACAAAAGCGCCGGTCATAATTTTAGAGCACTTTTTCAAAATCGTTAAAATTTATTATATGCATACAAATAATACATTTATATAAATAAATGGTGTGTGTACGTGCGTGCATGCGCGGGCTGATTAACACTCCAATGTTCGCAATTTTAGTCTGTTTTATATTGAGACTTATTACAATATAAGTTATTTTGAATAACAGCTGGCCAGGTTCATTAACCAGCAAATGACATTCCACATATACGAAACGGCCTGCGTTTCAAAACTCAAACAAGCATAACGTTTTTTGGTCAACGTTATTCAAAATGTGATTTCATCGTCGTAATCAACGTCAGAATCTACACTAAAAACAAATTTTCAATTTCCAGTTTCTGTACAATTTTAATTTAATCTGATCCGTAATTTAATCTGAGGTCAAGATTAAATTTCCGTATTTTAAATGTACAACAATTTTAAAGTTCAATGTACTAATTTATGCAGATTTGATTCAAACTTGATTTCAGATTGATTCAAAATTTATTTTAAAAATAGGTTATACATGTTCCTTTTGCAACAGTATCCATTCATTAGTTTCAAGAAGACGTTTATGTTAAACTTATTTTTGAAATTTAATTTCACCATTGTGATCAGCGTTAACATCTTTGTAAGTTAATGCTTTAAATTATAAAATTCAGTTGAAAATGGGAAAAGGAACTTGACGGTGGTTTGGGTTGTTTTTCGTACAATCAATGTAATTTGGAAATTTAAACAGCAATAATGTGTAGGCCCTACTGATTTTAATGCTGATGTTATTTATTCAAGTTTTCAAAAATAGTGCAAAATTAAAAAAATATTGTAGGAATTGTTTTTTCCGCAGTTCCGAACCTTTGACTATGAGATACGCAGTTCGGAGACGCAGCAGATTAACACGTATCCTAGACACGTCGGCCGACGTATATTTGCTCCCCCCCCCCCGAATATTGGCTTTTTGAAAGCACATGGAAATAATTCGTGTAAAAATTATTTTTAATATTTTGCACTTTGTTTCTTATTGTTTCAGATGATGGCTACATTTTAAGTGACGAGATTGCGGCTGCCATGTTACAAGTGGACAGGGTATCTTACAATCCTTTCAACCTGAAAGACGAACTGCCGGAAGATAGCTCTTTGTCTATTTGGTCAGACATGGACCCTCCTCCCTACATGGTTAATGCTTTTAATATTATTAGCTTAGATCTTTCAGCTTCAGCCCGATTTTGAATTTAAAATAGCTATGTACTTGGTTTTGACATTTAAGATTTTAAATTGTGAATCCATTTTTTTAAGATATAGTAAACGTGTATAGAAATTATAAGCACCAAATGATCAAGAAGCCGTTTAAGAATTACATCGATAAAATGAACCGTCGTCATAGTCACGTCACTGCGTAAAAATTCTGTAATTTTGATTAATTTAATAACGTCGGAGGAAATTAACTTACATTTGAAAAAATGTATAAACAAATTAAAATAATCTCAGGGTTCACATAGTGTAAATACGGACTGGTGAGCACAAGGTTGCCTAACCGGATCTGACCTTTCTTCGTTTTGTGCGCGTGCGTGCGTGCGTATGTGTGTGTGTGTGTGTGTGTGTGTGTGTGTGTGTGTGTGTGTGTGTGTGTGTGTGTGTGTGTGTGTGTGTGTGTGTGTGTGTGTGTGTGTGTGTGTGTGTGTGTGTGTGTGTGTGTGTGTGTGTGTGTGTGTTGTGTGTGTGTGTGTGTGTGTGTGTGTGTGTGTGTAAGAATATTTGTTCTTAAATTTCAAGAAAGTCAGAATAAAAATGTAATGTTTCTAAGGCTAACTTTTAAACCACCTTTTTAGCACTTTATAATATGAATTTTAAAAAAATGTTGAAATAGTTATTTCATCATATAAGTTTTAAAATATTTATGTAAAGTTTCAAGAAAATTTGAAGAAAAAATAAATATATTTGTTATATTTAGACAAAAACACGACACAAGAGTCTTAGTTCATGACTGGGTAACAGCTTGGACAAGTTCGTTAACCACTGAAATTATTTCTGATAGTTTTTCTTTATTTCTAAAATTCTTAATAATATTTTAAAGAACTGGTCTGTAAATGTCAGGATTTCACTTTTTTTTAAAGTCGCGGACGGGGTCTTACCATAATGGCGGAGCAAAAAAAGTAATTTTTGTTATTGAACCAAAAATAAAAATCATGTATCATGTTTTACTTCCTTTTTATTTTAATTACCATAATTTCTTGGGAAATACAACAAATTAACATAGCCAGTTTTCAACAACATTACTTGAAATTTATTTATAGCCTATCAGCTGTTTAATGAAATCAGCTGATCGTTACGAATTAATATAAAACACCTGATATTTTACTATTCATCAAAGTCAAATTAACGATTCATTTCATACATTTACATCGGTCAAACTTCTTCGTAGTTTCCATATTGTAGTGGTTAACACGTGCGCCTCACACGCGCAAGGTTTCCAATTTGATTCCAGGCGGAAACAAAGGAAAATTTAATTATAATTAATTTAATATGAGACTTGCGACGCCCAAAATAAACTATTACATATCAATATAAATTTGTGCATTTGCATCACGCATAATCCAAATCAAAACCAAGCCCTAAAACATGATATATGTTAAAAAATAAGCAAAAACACTTATAAGAATATTTTCTACTTTAATCAGCTTTAAAATGCCGTAACGTAACCATTTTTAAGTTTATTTAAATTTTACGACTATTTATTTCGTTTTTTAAATAACATTTCTAAATGTTAGGCTACTTTTACAGAAAAACAATTCCTATAACGCAAATTTTTTCTATAGCGCTTAATTACTTTGATGATTTCAGCGCTTAAATAAACTTTTTTAAATCGATTTGTTTTGTTTTCAGCAAGCGGTAGCCTTAGAGATCCTCAAGGACCATTTGAAGGTCGGTCACAGAGCTCTGGATGTCGGATATGGCAGCGGTTACTTGACTTCCTTAATGGCACAAATGGTCAAAGGTAAAGGAGGTTACGCCGTGGGAGTTGACTATTCAAGAGAACTGATACGAATGGCCAACTATTCTGTACTGAAAGACAATTACTTACTTCTACAACAAGGTCACGTGAAATTTGTAGGTAAGCAGTTATTAGTAACCTACCTAGGATTACGGGTAAATAGGGTTACTAATAATGAAGTAATAAACGGCGTTTTCAATTTTTCAGTAGACGAAGTGTAAGAAAAAAATAAGTAGTCTGTGAAAATATAAATCATACAATGATAAAAAGAAAACTTTATCATACAATAAAGTTTTCAAATAAGTAAGATGGAGGAACACGATTTTTTAAAGATGCAATTTTATTGTAAATTATTGATTAAATTGTTTTTAAATGGGTGCAATTTTCAAAAAGGATGAACAGATTTTTCTGAAAAATCAATTTGTCCAAGCTACAATCAAGTCGATTTTTGCGCTGTGTTTGAATTAAATCTGATAAAAATTATTATTATTATTTTTTTTTTAACGTCCGACTATTGTCCCCTTCGGCTAATGCAGACGATGGGATGATTTACAGAATATGAAAATGCCAAGCCCTGGCCGGGAATCGAACCCGGGTCCTCGGGGTGAAAGCTTAGTACGCTATTAACTAGGCCACCGAGGCGGCTGAGTTGTTAAAAATTAAGAACTTGAGAGTAATAAAACACATGCATACATGCACCCTATATATATATATATATATATATATATATATAGAGAGAGAGAGAGAGAGAGAGAGAGAGAGAGAGAGAGAGAGAGAGAGAGAGAGAGAGAGAGAGGGAGGGAGAGAGAGAGAGAGGACAGAGAGAGAGAGAGCACTAAATGACCGTTCTCTCAATAAACTCGACCGTTCGGTATTTGGTTTGTGTGTTTGTTTCTTACCCAGTTTTAATCAAACGCATTGATCGATGTTTGCAATTTGATATAGAGGTACCTTAAATTAAGCCAAAACGAAGTATATGTAAGATTTTTTTCCCACTCATTTCACAGTAAAGATTTATGCAGTTTTGTTTAATACTCATGAATACCTGGTTACAAAAATACCTACTCGGCTAGTAAAAGTATCATGTATACTTTTATACATGCTTTATGTATACTTTTATATAGTATATGCTTATCCATTCACATAATCCAATTACTTACAAAAATATTGTAATATTTCAGCTGGAGACGTCAGCTTAGGGGCTCCTTCTTTCGGACCTTTCGATGCAATCCACGTGGCACTCTCTGGTCCAGAAGTACCTGAACATGTAAGTAAATGTATTTGAAATGAACACGTTACTTATCTACCACATTAAGTCTAAACTCTACCGTTAGGCATTTGGTTTATGTGTTTTTATCTTTATCACGCAGTTCTGGCAAAATGAATTGATCGATTATTTTAAATTTCGGTATAAAATATTGTATAAAATCCGAACCACGTATATGTAAGATCTTTTCCCATTCACTTTCGTTTTAAGATGCCGTTTCAATCCCGCTGTAATTCACTGCTTGTAAGTTCCATGGTGTTACGTAGATATAACCAGAATTTCGTCCTCCCATTTGTCATCACCTAAACAACATAGGAACTGAGTTATACAACCTAGTATCGCTTACTAACAGCTAAACAATCACGTTAAAAATCTCCGTACTTATCTCCCGGCTTGGAAACAGCTTAGCCTGCGAAACCTAATTCACTCCGGTCAACCAATACTCATTTCCGATTGGTTTGCAGTGCACGCGTACCTTGGGTCTATTGGTACATATCTGCCCAGGCATTACTGGCAGCGCATCACTTCGTATCTCCCTTTTACGATAGCTTCATTCTGAGTGTTAAGTTCTTTCTTTAGTTTTAACAATAGAATTCTGAGAAATTCTGGTTGCCGTCTTAATTTCGAGTATAAATACAGGTCGAAAATTGTTGTTCGGTAAAACATCGAGAAGGATAACCCACTACAGAACAATTACACGCAGCCTACCAACACCAGGACCAGCTGTACAAGATACCACAACTTGCTCGGGAGGAAATAGGAAGGATCCGGCCAACTCTAAACACAAGCAAATTTATTTCACCATTCCTCGCCAGCTTGCGGTCAACTTAGTAACCGCTTGGACTTCTACTTCCTCCCGGAGATGGTGGCCTCAACGTGGGACTACAAGCTTCACAGCCTACCAACACCTGGACCAACTGTACAAGACACCACAACTTGCTCGGGAGGAAATAGGAAGGATCCGGTCAACAAGAAATACGAAGCTGATTTCTTTCGCCATTCCTCGCCCGCCTGCGGTCGACCTGGCAAACGCCCGGGCTTCTTCTATGTCTTTCTAAAACTACAACACATTACTACTTTAAACCCCAGGTTCACTTTTGTAGTTCACCTGGAACTCCCTTTATTGGGTTTTTGAGGTTTTTCCAGATGTCAAAATCCCAAAAGTATCTACTGAAGTAAGATATTCACCTATACGGAATCTTTATACTTAGCTCAGCCTCCCCTCCCTGAAGCCACGCAACCTTCGGCACACCCTGCTTTACCTTGGATCGGTATGAATGATCTAACCCGAGAACAGACAGATGAAAAAGGTTAGATCCAGTTGGAAATTATATGATGCCAATATTTACACATTTTAACATTTTTTAAATTTTTGAGGAAACAAATTTTCCTATCCTAAAGGACGAAACAAACTGTCCTAAAAGATAAAAAAACATTTCGATATTTTTAATATATTTTAAATACTTTTTAATCGAGTCAGCGAGACACTTGCGTGCCGCGAATTTACTTATTTCTAACGACTACAAAAGAAGATAATCTGTAATTAGCACCTTCATTTCTATCTTAAAATGCGTAACAAAATTTAATATTTTTTAAAATTATTATTATTAGAGCAATCTAGTAATACACCAATGAGCTATTTGTTTCTAACCTAAACTACGAGTAATAATCTACCTTTAAGCTTAATCCATTGACAATCACTTAGCCTATAATCAATAGTCGCTTAAATAATATGACCTAAGAGCTACACTCTCTTCAACCTTCTCACTGTGCCATCATTGTTGAGTAGCTGGAGGGCCTCAATATTGATGTGCTGTTGTAATCATCTTTTGTGGTTAAGAGCTAATTTTCTGGCTTCACTATCAATAGATGGAACCTCAAGATCTTTATGTATATTCTCATTTCTGATGTACCAAGGGGAACTATACCACGAAGCACTTTATTTTGTAATCGCTGAATGTTTCTATTACTCTGGCTGGTACAACCCCACAGTTGAACACCGTAAGACCACAATGGCTTAAGGATCTGCTTATAGATCAATACTTTGTTATGCACTGATAGGGAGGAGCAACGACCCAACAACCAATGCAACTTTCTGTATTTTAACTCCTCTTGCTCAAACATGAGGTTTCCACCTAAATTTGGAGTCCAACGTCATGACAACATATTTAGCTGTGTTCTCATATGGAACCACTTGGTGATTAATAAGAATGGGTTTGTGCTCGATACGCTTATTAGTGAAATCAATATGCACAGATTTACCTTCATTAAGCTTGATTCGCCACATTTTAGTCTAGCTTTGTATGTGGTTTACAGATGTTTGAAGTTTTTCTGTGGATTCAATGTTATTATCACTAACAGATAAAATTGCTGTATTGTCTGCAAAGGTAGCAACAATGTTTTTTTCAAAAGTTGGTAAATCACTGGTATATAAAAGATAGAGGCCCAATACACTGCCTTGAGGCCCTTCAACTTTAATTTCCTTCAATTTAGAATAGGCATCCTGCTTAATCCTGAAGTAACTTTCTGAAATATAGGATTCCAGATTCTTTGAATATTGAACAGGAAGGAGTAATTTAAGTTTGTAATTCAGTCCCTTCCAACAATTGTTCAATTACACTAGTAATTCTATGAGTCTGACCTATTGTAGAGTGTTTAACACTATTGTAGAGGATTTTAATCTTTTTAACAAAAGTTTCTCGAACATTTTTGACATACTTGGCAAAAGTGATATTGGTCGATAGGATGTTGTTTCGTGAGGTGGTTTTCCAGGGAAATTAAATATAGCCTAAATATTTCATTCATATAGCCTAGAAGCCATAGTTAACTCCTTTTAAAATAAACTATTTTATAAATAAGTAGACCTATAGCCTACAGAGATTAGTATAAGACCTGGTTGCAACCAAATGGGGAGCGGACTACGTGTACATAACCTAACCTATTGTTTTAAATGTAAGTGCAGCCACTTTACCACTCTTCTGCGCTTAGTTTCGATTCTGTATAGCTCGAGTCCGCTCCCACACCACCCAGCCACGCCTCCAAACTTGTTATTTCTCGTTACATAGGTTACGGTTTTTAAACATAGAAGTTTCCTAGAATCGTTACAGTAGCCTAAATATCTAGATTTAAAAGATACAAACGCCTTCTTTAAACTGGCTGAACTCCGCTTCCGGTGTCGTTCATCTTCATTTCGTTCAGCTTCGCTCCGTTTGGGTCAGTTCAGCGCAGTTCCACCTACATTTGGAGGCCGCCCGGCCTAACTTTATTTAGGCATCTAAATGTAGGCCTACCTCATAAACTGTGAATATTTATAATAACATAAAATATTTGTTATAAAAATAATTACTCGTTAGTTTCATTTAATTTAAACTTTAAGCTGCTACAACTTTGTGTCATTTTAAAACATTAAACACAAGTTATGAAAAAATATTCTTTAATTTACTTCAAACTTTACGTTATGATCACCAATTTACAACATAAAATATTTTTTATAAACTGAATAACTTACACAATAAACAAGATTGGCATTTAATGAAAACAAAAATGTTATTCATTTAACTGACCACAAAACAACATATAACTTTAAAACAGTACACTTTAGGATTGCTGGTATTACTACAATTAATGAAACACTAAGCTTTTATAATTACTAGCAATATAAATTTAATTTTTCAATTGCAAACTTGTTTAAAATTTATAATTTATTTATGTGCTACCTAAAATGTCTTTAAATTTATCAAAATTTGTTCAATGGTGTTTGATGCTCGGGGACTTTAATTACAATCGTAAGGTAATTAGGGCTCCTTAAATTTTCCTACTAGTTACTTTACTTCAACTACCCTTACTTAAATCACAAGGGCTGTCTTCAATTGTAGTTGAACTTGGTTGATGGCGATGTAGATCCTTATAATCGATGCTGAAGACGTTACCGATGATTTAAAAAAACACATATTTATAGTGGCGACAATTAGCACTAAACAAAACAAAAAGTTAACCATTGCTTAATTTCTAATTTAAACGAAGCATTTTAGCTTTATTCACAATTATTAATTAGTTATTATCTAAAACTTTTAATAAAACTAGAGTCTTGGTTATAGTATCTTAATACCTTACTGTATAAATATTCAAAAGGACTTCTCAGACTGACTGCATGGTGCAAAAGGCCCCGACTCTACAGGATCACTCCCTTTTATCAATTTCTCAGTAACACAATACCATTATGTTATGACCAATAGCAGAAAGCGCGTCGTTCAAAACCACCAGTTAGAAATCAGTTTTAAAAATTTTTAAATGTGACAGTCCCAAAGGTTGCAAGGAAACTTTTAATTTCATAACTTTTTAGTTGAATTTATATTTTTTAACAGTGCTCATGCCGACAAAGGCTCTCTACGAGACAACAATCAAGTATAAGTATATCCTTTCCTACTGTACGATAACTGATTTATGATCGCACTTGTCTCTACACACAATAATATTTTACAAAATTTTGAAAACTGACCTTTTAAGCATAAGAATAATAGCTGAACTCGTATGTCTTGTTGACATAATAAAAAATTAATTCATTATTATTATTTTTTTAACAATATTTTATTTACGCTTTAACAAAGATTTAATTTTTCTCTTTATAACATTTAAAACTTCATGGATTGTTATTTTATTTCACGCATTTCATTTTAAAATGTTTACAAGTTTAAGTAAAGAATGAATTTAAAAGCTTTTGTGAATAACTCTTGTGTTTTTCGTTCTTTAGCCATAGAAATAAATATGTTTTGGTTTTCTTCAGTTGTTTCAGCAGCTGAAGGTCGGCGGAAGGTTATTGGCGCCGCCTAAATTCGTTGGTGAACACACAGAGATGTACATCTATGACAAGGTCACTGAAAGAAACATTACGTTCACTAAGATATTCGGCCGTTTTTGTTCTCGGCGGTACTTCTTCGACAGGCGAGGGCTCTTATCGCTTGACTTGTAAACTATCGATGGTAAGTGTTGTCGACAGAATTTTTTTCGTCTCGTACTTACTGAATATTTTAGAGATACTGTATATGATCCGTTAAGTTTTGTTTGGGTATTTTGTTAGAAATAAATTTTACAATTTTTAAAACACCAGAACAGATGGCTTAAAAATTAGCTGTATTCTAATTTTTAGGTTATGTTAGCCTTAAAGTTATTAAAAAAGTACACGTGTGAAACTCGGATAGTTACCGACAGAAGCGAAGCTTTTGTTGAATATATAATTACATTGAAAATATGTTTACAAATATCTTTTTTTGTTTAAATAAATAAATACGTAAACCTAACTTTGATAAAATTTACTGTGGTTATAATAAAAGATCAAATGTTTTATATTAATTAGTAACGATCAGCTGATTTCATTGAAAAGTTGATAAGTTTCAAGTTATTTTGTTAAAAACTAGCAATATTAATAACAATTATTATAAACGTTTATATTAATCTCGAATGTATATAAACTGTTACAACGTGCACGTGTTCTTTAACTAAGCAAAAATACCGAAATCATAGCAACACAACGTTTTCACATAAAACACGTGTACTGTTATCGAAAAGGGGAAAGAAAAAGAAAGAGACAAAAATAAACAGACGAATTTCGTTGGCTAGTTCTTTATATATTTCCGTTACATTTTCCTGTTTGGTAGACTTTTTTTCTTTATTCACTCCTCTCGCCCAAGCTAACATTAAAAGCTTCGCTTAAATAAAATTTTAAGCCACTCTGTTAGTAAAAAATATTCCATTGAATATAGTAAAATTAACATTTTACCACAGAATTTAATATTTTGATTTTAATATTGCGTTTTAGTATTGAGCTATGTTTTTTCATAAGCGCAGTTAAGCTGAATTCAGTTTATGTAATGTAATGTTTTTTGTTACAGCTGATACAAATCACCCTGCACCTTCATCGTTACAATTGTTTCTTGATTCAAGAGATCCATTCTGTTACGTAAACACATGTTCACTATATCATTCGAAAAAAATAAATTGTGTTTTTTTTAACTGAAGAAACGCCTACGGAAGAATTTATTAACGCCAGCGAACCTGAAAAACCACTATTTCAGAGAAAGGAAAAGTTGCACTTTTTGGGCGAAATGAAAATAATCGCCGAATGCCATTGGTTTCAATGAAAATGATGGGTACGAATTCCCAAAACACTAAAACCATCGATTAACATTATTTTAATAATTGAACATTTACGCATTTTATTTTAAAAATATGAAAATGAACCTTGACCGACATATTTATAAGTGGTAGTCAAATTTTGAAAATATAATTTTACCATTTTAATCAGATTTTTTGACAGAATCATTGCCTTTTATTCTCCTCCCGGCAGCTGATCGGTTATACGTTCCATATCCTACATCTTCATTAATCAATTTTAAACTTAGAACAAGAGTTACCTCGGACTATATTCATTTAAGCAGAGGCGTAACTAAGGGAAAGTAAGTTTTGTTAACGGGGGGAGGATATTTCAGTTGGAATAAACAAACTACGGGTTAGCTGCGGGGTTGCCTTTTGAATAGAGGAGTGTCCCGAAATCCTCCCTTGGAATTATTTTTTTTACATCGAAATCTAAATTCTACATATTTAATAAATACTGCAATTTTTTTAGATTAAACAAAAAGACAAATTTGCTTTTTTCCTTTACCTTAATGGGGCTCCGATGGTCAGTCTACTGAGTCACTGAACTGCGCACCTAAACGTTTTAGTTCGATAGTTCGCAGTCGCTCCCGTTGATTTTCCCTTATCGTTAACACTGATCCCTCGTCCTCATTAGTGTATGGATGATAAGAAAAAAATCTTTGTCTTATTAACTTGATTGAAAAAAGCATGCATTATAAAAAAGAGCGGGGGTAGAAGAAAACCCCATAAGTCTCCATACTATTGTTAGGTCCTAATACTATTTTTATAACAAACAAAAAATTCATTGTACATTACTGAACAGCGCAACAGTACGCGTATAGGTTGGAATGGATGACATCCAATAAAAAAATTCATACTTTTTAAAAATCTATATTATTGAAGAAAATAAGAAAAGCTGATCATTTTATAAACACTACAGCACTGTATACGTTTTTATGATCAATTTGTTTACTTTTCCTGTTTTTTTTCGTCCGCTGAAAATTAAACTAAACAGAAAAAGTAAACAAAAACATTTTTTAGCTGCCAGTTATATATGCAACAATCCGCGTATCTCCGGATGCTCGTGTTGAGAGATGCGTTGTCCGTGCTTCTTTGCATACTTTTTTATTTCCTCACTGACCATATCTATTTTCAAATCCCTATGGAGGTTGTCGTTATTTATGTACCATGGTGCATCTACGATGGTACATCTTTTTTACATTTGTCTTCTTTGTACAGCCCCAGAGCTGTATTCCGTAGGTCCACACGGGTTTCAAGACTTGCCTATATATCAGCAGCTTGTTATGGATTGATAATTGGGATTTTCTTCCCAAAAGCCAATACATACTTCTGAATTTTAATTTTAACTCCTCTGTTTTCTTTTTAACGTGTTCCTTCCAGCGGATTGTTGGCTGAGGCTGGTGTGGTTAGAAGGCTACGAAGAACAAAGCCACTTGACCTTATGGTTTTTGCTGGTCCGGATGGACATTAGTTTCTAAGGGAATATATCCAATGGGACATATCCCTTCAAAGTGTAAACATGTGTTAAATGTAAATTACTAGATGGGTATTTCTACTCAGTTGTAAATAAAATTAAAAAAAAAAAAAAAAGTTATATATGCAGGGGACAAATTGAGTTAGGACAATGAAAGGGACCAGTAGTGGGTCAGTGAAAAATGTCAGTAATATTTTCTTGTTTATTACTTAACTGTACAATACGCTGTGTTTCTTTCTGATATTGACGAATCAGTAGCGCTTGACTGAATACATCGACTTTCGCAAAAAAATTAACATGTTTAATGTTTTAGGGCTGGTTGTGAGTTGGATTTTGAGCGTCGCGTAATGCGAGGCACAAATTTATATTATATTGGTGGTTATACAATAGTAAAAGTTCAGTTGTTTTATTTTAATTTATAACGATCAGCTGATTTAATTGAACAGGTAATAAGCTATGATAAATTTTACGTTATTTTGTTGAAAACTAGCTGTGTTATAGTAAAAGATCAGTTGTTGTTATTAATTTGTAAAGATCAACTGATTTAATTGAACAGCTGATAGGCTATAATAAGTTTTATGTTATGTTGTTAAGAACTAGCTGTGTTATAATAAAAGATCAGTTGTTTTATATTAATTTGTAAAGATCAGCTGATTTAATTGAGCAACTGATAGGCTATAATAAATTTTATATTATGGTATTATGAACTAGCTGTGTTAATTTGTCGTGTTTTCGAACGAATTATCGTAATTAAAATAAAAATTAAGAGAAAACATGATACATGATTTTTATTTTTGGTTCAGTAACATAAATTAGTTTTTATGGTGTGGCAACACTGTAATGTTGTACAACTACAGCACAAATAACATTACTTAGTCCATAAATTAGGTGTTTTCAATTTTTCTTGTCATCACAAGCTATATAAATGAAATTATACTAATTGCAGTTTGCACTGGAGAATGTTAATTTTTTTCTGAGATTTACCAATTGTTTAAAAGCTGTATTAAAGTATTTTTAAACTTTAAAAAATTCTAAATAAACGAAACAAAATTATATAATGTGCAAGCTACTTGCGAGCTCCGATCGCTTGAAATTAAATCTAAACCGCAAACTGCACCCGTTGACCGATTACATCGACTCCTTTAGCAAAAATGTTATGGTGTTACAACACTGTTACACTGCCATAGCTAGAGCACAAAAACGCATTATTTAAGTCCATAAATTAGATAATTTCAATTTCTCTAGGCATCACAAACCATGTGAATGAAATTACACCTAAATGCAGGTTGCACTGCAGAATGTTAATTTTCTTACGAAGATTTTCCAAATACTTGAAGGCTGTACTAAAGTATATTTAAACTTTAACGAATTCTAAATAAACAAAAAAAAGTATATAATGTGCAAGCTACGGCAAGCTTTGATGGCTTTAAATTGTGTCTAAACCGCAACTGCCATCTGACGATATAAGCAAACTGTAAACAATATACCTGATCGTAAAAACAATACAATGGTTTTAAAATCATGCTATCAATACTCATAATAAAGAATGTAAGTCTGTATTATAAAAAGAATGTTCTATTTATTGTTTAATAATTTTAAAAAAAAACTGCACAAACTTTTTATGTATGTAGTAATAATACAAAAACGAGATATTAAGGAAGGGAATGTTTTCCATCTAGTCGAGTAAGCAAAGGTTAGATTTGGTTTGACACTATTTAATCATTCTATTATCGATGCAGCTTATTGTGCATGTTGTGGATAATAGTGTTTCTACACACTGAAAGTGAATAGGATAAAATGAAGATCATAAGTAAGATGTTAAAAGCAATTTTTAATATATATGATTATAATTAATTAATTCTATAACAAAATTGAACGACGTACAGACATAATAAATACAGTAAGTACTAATACAAATTAATTAAACTAACTTTAAAATTATAATTACTTTCTTACTACTTAAAAAGTGTGGTGATATTCTAAAAAATGCATTATTGTAACAGTTATGCTCTAAAGTGAAACATTTCACTTGGATATTGTGATTAAAAGCTTACAGGTTTTTTAACCCTAAATATTGTCTGTAAGTGTACAAAGTATACAAACAATATTTATGTCAGTGGATATTGTTTTCTTCAAACAAGACAACAAAATCTATCAAAACCGGCAAATACTTTCTGAAACAGAATTTACTGTGTTTCAGTGAAAAAATATACACTTGTAGACCATGTTTGAATCAGTTTTTATAAATTTTGTTTGTGAAAAAACTTCAATTTTTTAACAATGAAATTCACTTTTAATTGTGATTTAAAAGAGATTTATTCTAAACGTTTTTAAGGAGTAAAAGTATCGTGTCAATGATGAAACCAAAAACAAATACATATGTTTACCAGGACAAATAACATACATACATACAGATTATTGACCTCATAAGGTTTTTGTTTATACCTCTAAAGGTTATAAAAAAGACAAATCCGTTAAATCTAACATCGGGATATTTATTTATAGTTAAGACGTTTGGTACTTGTGGAAATTCATTATATTAATGAAATAATAACACGTTTGTATATGTCCATAATTTTTTTTTTTTTTTTTTTTTTTGAGAATTACCAACCAAAGTTTTACTCGTTACAACACTTAACAGATTAAAGTTAAAACAATAGTGCAACGTTATATTTTTGTTAAGGAAAACCCACTGTTCAGGCTTAAGAACTAGGAGGATAATAACTAGGATAATGACCTAGATAATTGTTTTAAGAAGTGAATAATCTAAGTCTATTTTTTATTTAAAACTTGCAACAGCACAACAGAAATTTGAGGTTTGGCCTAGAAGAGTTTTGCTAACAATTAAGACATGTTTTTGATTTTTATAAAAACACGTATTTTAAAATATCGCGTGTATCTAATAAATACAGGAAATTAAAAAATTCAGAGAATATAGAAATAAATCGTTTAGTTTTAAGTAAATCTGTATTAGTTTTAAATAAACAATTAAATTACTTAAATCTTTTAAAACCATTATCTAAGTCATTGTCCCCTTCTCCTAATTTTTGGCCTGTACAGTGGAGTTTCTCTAACAAAAACATAATGCTGTAATAGCTGTTTTATTTTTGTCTGTTAAGTAGCCTTGAAAATGCTCTAACGAGTGAAACCTTGGTTGGCAAGACTCGAACAAAAAAATTATGGAAATATACAAAAGTGTTGTTATTTTATTAATTGGAATGTTTATTACTCCGATTCGTTTTTTATATCCTTATTTTTAGATATAATAAGGAGTCGTGTATTTACATCCTTTAGGCACTTATATATATATATATATATATATATATATATATATATATATATAGCGATTTTATTTTTGTAAGATGCATTAGATAACTCTATATTGAAACATTATTATTCAATAATGTGATGCTCTACTTGATCGACCAATCATCGTCCTAGAAACCAATCTGGTGTTGTTGATGGAGGTTCCGTATCGATTTCCCATTCCGGAGGCGGTTTAATTTCGCACAGAAAGTTACGATGCATGTGGAACTTTCCTTTTACTAAATGCTTTTTTAAATTCCCGTTCATATCCTTGTCGTATATCGTGATATTGTTCAAGGGACCCATTTTCCCGATTGGCACCACCAGCCTCCCTCCATAATTCAGCTGGTCGAAGAACTGTAAATACACTCCTATTGAATTTATTGCAATGATTCAAATAACATATTAATGGCTAAAAATATGGCGCAAGAATCTGCAACGCCTATGAAACATATGGTTCAACAACCGAGATACTGACTATTGTTTGATGAAAATAAGTAAATTTCTTTTTGGAATCACTTGAAGTTGTCATCACTGAGTTCTGATGAACCGGCATAATAGAAATGTAAATCGTTTGTATTAAAAACCTAACTGAATATTCGGTTATAACAGCGTAGGAAGACTTAAAATGAAGTAGCTGTAACAGTGATACGCAATATAAACGTTTATATCAATAGCAGAAGGAAATAAAACAATATATATATATATATATATATATAGCATTTATATTATATTATATAAATTATATATATATTATTATAATATATATATATTATATATATATAATAAATATATAATATAGCAGTTCATTAAAAAAATAATTTATTTATATACACTTTTGAAAACAGTCCAAACCCTTTTACTGTTTTAGTAATAAACAATTGTTTAACATCAACTTAAAAGAAGTCAGATCCCCATTTAATGATAATGATGACGTGATTTACGGGACTCGCAGCCAGTAAAGGAATGTGTTTTATAAAGAGTATTTAACTGGAGGATCAATATCTCCGTCAAAGTTTCTGTTGATGGCGAAGTATCCTAAGACTTTTGACTTTTGAAAATTGCCATCCATGTCCTTGTCGTAAATTTGGATTTCCTTCATGTGCCCCATCATTCCAATCGGTATGACCAGCCTTCCTCCCTTTTTCAATTGTAAAAAGAACTGTGAACACACGCGCATCGAATTTATTGAAAATTCAAGACCAGTTGTGTTACTCATACAGTAAAAAAACAAGAATTGTACAAAGTGTCGCGTTAACATTTTATATAAATCGTTTGTCACGGTTTTGCTTTACATTCAATTGACTCACTTTGAAGAGAAGGTTTTAATTCAAAGTTAGTGTATAACTGGAGTTAGAATTTGTTTAAAAAAAAAAACAAAATTATAAACAATTTTTAGAACTGTTTAGATTTTCTTTATCATCTGATTTAGTGACAGGCTGAAAATCTGAATTGGCTATCCGTTTGTTTACTGAGCCCAATCGTGTGATTTTCGAGAAACAAATGGTCACCAACCGCACAAAGCTGATTTTTTTGCGTACTTATTCAGCAAATTCAGTACAGGCATTTGGTCTGTAATCGAGTGAATATAAACACTTTACATGAAAACATTGTTTTTGAATACAAATTATCTTAATTGTACATATTATCTACAACTGATTGATTGATATAAATTATCTATAACAGAGTGTAAAATATATTGTATAACGTGATTCTGCCAAGCTGAGTTGTTACGTTTAGAAGGAATTTGATTCAGTGTGTTATACATTTCGTTCGACGTGAAGGTTCTTGGCTAGTGGAGAAAATAACGGCTCCAATGCACCAGCTTCTACAGTGCGCACTTAGTGAAAGGCCTCCAGCTCCAACCAACAGTCCAGTGACACAGGGTCTGCCAGTCTGAGTCTACAAACTGTGTCTACTCACCAATTGGGAAAGAAAAGGACAATACCTAGCAGTAGTGTTTCAGGAATAGGTGAAAGAAAGCGGGGACTCGACCTCTCACTCGCACACTAACACTATAACAGTCTTCACATTTGTTCACTTACCAGTAAATTCACGACACATATAACGCATTTCCTCTTTCCGGTTTAAGTCTACCATATTTACGCTATCCGAATTCTGTTAGTTTAGAAACAACATAATCATAATTAAATATTGTTTGCAACGGTCAAAAGACTGTTAAATTCTTCAACATGTTTCGTTCTTATTTTTATTACATTCGTTTGATCATGATCTGGTTTATTTGGCGTAACGCGCGAGTACTTTTTTTGTCAACTGTGATCAAATTTCTTTTTGACGCTTCAACTCAGCTTCACTAAATATTTGGCGCATGTTGACTTACTTGCTTAGGCACAGACATTGTGGCGGGTGTAACGTATATGGCATCATATGGTGCGTCATCAGGGTCACCATAGATTAAATCACCAACAGCTGAAACATAAATGAAAAACATGTATAGTATACATGATGTATATAGATGATGTTCTAAAAGATAACATTTCAAGATCACTTCCTGGCACCGAAATTGGAGACAGAGGAGCGTTCACCTCTTGAGTGACTCATTGTTTGAAAAACCAAAAATATTATGAAAAGAAAATATTTGATAACGTTAAGTACAATGTGAATTTAACAATTGATGCAGCGTAAAACGTTTGGGCGAGAAATATTACAGTAAAACTTTATTTTTGAGTCAGGTCAGCTTCTTTATTTAAATGTTATTTAAATAAAAGATTTTCTGAGTACTCTACTACTTATTTTAGCGAATTTCCATTGAAAAGTGAGTAATTGAAGTGGCCATCAGGGTAACTACCAGATATAGGGCTTTAAAATTAGCGCCTATCCTAAAGTGTGATTAAAATTGAAATATACATACTTATATATATATAAGTATGTATGTATATATATATATATATATATATATATATATATATATATCAGCAAAATCGTATCGGGCATCTTCAAGGTTAAGGGATTCGGTGGTCGATGTGGTTAGTGCACGGGTCAGTTAGCTGCGTTTTTGAACTGCACACCTTAGGGTTCTAGCTGCAATTACCGTTGCTTTTCCCTTACCGTTACCCCTAATCCTTCGTTCTCAGCATTAGTCTAACTGGCATAAAGTATGGACGTTTAGGAAAAAAATTTTTGAGGTTATTCTCGCTTGAAGAGTAAAGGCAACTTACACCTGCCAACTTCTTATATAAACTCCGAGTGACGCAATAGAAAGTGGTGTGTGAAGCTGACGCCATTATATATCTACAGACGAGATAGGGCGTCGTTTGTTCAAATTACTGATTTGTGATGATCGTCCACATCTGTCGCTTCTTCCATTGTAGGTAAGGTTCACTTCGAACGAGGCATGAGAATGATTGAACACGTGCGTCGGGTTTTCGAGAGCCGTCTCATGAGCAACGCCAATGGTCCAGGAAGTACGAAGCGTAGGATCCTTATGACCGTATCCTACTCTTTCATACTTTACGGTGCTCCTATCTGGTGCTCATATAATGCGCCTTGAAAGCGCGAGAATCAAAAAAATGCTGGAGAAGGTTCAAAGATCGATGGTGCTCAAAGTAATCTGTGCAAACAGGACCGTAGCGACTGACGCTGCAACAGTGCTTGCCGGTACGCCGCCCTTGGATCTCCTGGCCAATGAAAGGTCTTCTGTTAAAAGGGCGAACAGAGCTGAACTTAGATAAAACACCTACATCAAGTGGCAAAATCGCTGGGACAACAGCAGTAAAGGAAGGTGGACGTGGCGTCTCATTCCTGACCTTATTAGATGGTATAAAAGGGCAGTAGGAGAGGTCGACTTCTTCCCGACCGAAGTACTTACCGGGCAATGCCTACCTGGCGAAATACAAATTAAGAGAATCGCCAAGTTGTACATACTGTGGGGCTGAGGACACTGCACTACACACCATCTTTGAATGTGCGTCCTTTGAGAGTCAGCGGGAAGAGCTGGGATCAAGCTGGAAGGGTCTATTAACACCTAAAACACTGGTTGATACATTTATAAGCTCTAAAGAGAATTGGCACTGTTGATCGGCTTTTTTAAATGTGTCCTAATAAAAAAGGATTCTTAGATGAGGGAAAACCAGCAATAGGAAAGTTGGAATGAACATGCTGAAGTAAGGAGGAACACCATCCAGATGCAATGATATATAAAGGTCCCTGGATTGCGTCGAAGGTTAAAAAAAAAGAAAAAAAGATTAGGTTATGTTGGGTTGGGTTAGATTAGGTTACGTTAAGTTCATTTTAGATTCAGCTATGGCACTTAGGGATTACCAAGTCTGTATGTGAGCCAGTGACGTAAATTTTCTCATCTTTGACATTTAGAAATTTTTTCACCATCGTAATCAGCGTTAAAATGTGCATAAATAATCATTTTGAAGTTTTAAATTCTTTTGAAAATACAAAATTTAGACCTGAGGAGATCAGATTTGATTTTTATATTTTCAGTGTAATTTGAATATTTAAAAGGCTAATAAATGCAAATTTCAGTGCTGAAAAGAATGCACTGATAATTATAACGGATTTAAGGGAGAAATTGGATTTGTGGAAAGCTATTACGTAAGTCCTAAAGTTTTAAAATTCCTCCAACATATTTCACGTACCTACAAATCGAATCCGGTTCTTTTTAAACATAGGTTTCGTCACACCGTCATCCACACCAAACATCCCATAGAACACCTGTTCAGGTATGTTATCTATAGCGGTCACTTTGCCTGTCTCTCCGACCATCATCGCGAAGCATGCAGTTAAATATCCACTGCCATAACCGACGTCCAACACTTTGTTGCCTGGCTTCAGGTGGTCCTTGAGAATTTCTAACGCGAAGGCGGTCTGCAATTGCATACATAAATACGTCAGTGATCTGTAAATAGTGGTAGACAAAGAAGTAATAAAAGCTTGTTCGAATTAGCATTTCTCAAACGTGTTTGGAAATGAGTTTAATTTTCCGTGCAACCAAAAAATGTTTTGATATAGATTCAGAACATTTGTTTGTTCTCGAAAATGGTTTTGGCTTAATGCTCTATACAAAATTTTGTAATTAAAATGTACTATTTATGCGTCACTTTTATTCCAGTTTATAAAAGTACTGAGGACATTGAATAAGTTTAAAAACTTCTCTAACTTTGCATAAATTACCCATCAGAATTTTTCTGAATTTAATCGCAATAATATAAACTGTAAGCCTACGTTTGCAAGCTGACATTGTCTAGCTCAAAGTTACAGAAATTCGTTTCTAGAATTTAGCTCGGCTCAAGTTGTCTATTTGTCTGGAAAATTGGCTTTTATTTTGCGCTATAAATTCTGCGTGCGTTACATCAGCTTATTACTGATGGGACTTGGATTTTTGCTGATCTTTAAATTTAATAGTGTACTTCATCATATCGCATGGTTTATGCCTAGAATATTGGCTCACACGCTGCTTGATGAACTTGACATCACTACAAAACGTTATGCTACATTATAAACTTGCCACCACTACGTCTCTGCTTGGGAACTTGGCTCTTACTCAGCATTATAAACTTGCCATCACTACGTTTCTGCTTGGGAACTTGGCTCTTACTCAGTATTATAAACTTGCCATCACTACGTCTCTGCTTGGGAACTTGGCTCTTACACAGCATTATAAACTTGCCATCACTACGTTTCTGCTTGGCAACTTGGCTCTTACACAGCATTATAAACTTGCCACCACTACGTCTCTGCTTGGGAACTTGGCTCTTACTCAGCATTACAAACTTGCCATCACTACGACTCTGCTTAGGAACTTGGCTCTTACACAGCATTATAAACTTGCCACCACTACGTCTCTGCTTGGGAACTTGGCTCTTACACAGCATTATAAACTTGCCACCACTACGTCTCTGCTTGGGAACTTGGCTCTTACTCAGTATTATAAACTTGCCATCACTACGTCTCTGCTTGGGAACTTGGCTCTTACACAGCATTACAAACTTGCCATCACTACGTTTCTGCTTGGGAATTTGGCTCTTACACAGCATTATAAACTTGCCACCACTACGTCTCTGCTTGGGAACTTGGCTCTTACTCAGCAATACAAACTTGCCATCACTACGTCTCTGCTTGGGAACTTGGCTCTTACACAGCATTATAAATTTGCCACCACTACGTCTCTGCTTGGGAACTTGGCTCTTACACAGCATTATAAACTTGCCATCACTATGTTTCTGCTTGGGAATTTGGCTCTTACTCAGCATTACAAACTTGCCATCACTACGACTCTGCTTGGGAACTTGGCTCTTACACAGCATTATAAACTTGCCACCACTACGTCTCTGCTTGGGAACTTGGCTCTTACACAGCATTATAAACTTGCCACCACTACGTCTCTGCTTGGGAACTTGGCTCTTACTCAGTATTATAAACTTGCCATCACTACGTCTCTGCTTGGGAACTTGGCTCTTACACAGCATTACAAACTTGCCATCACTACGTTTCTGCTTGGGAATTTGGCTCTTACACAGCATTATAAACTTGCCACCACTACGTCTCTGCTTGGGAACTTGGCTCTTACTCAGCAATACAAACTTGCCATCACTACGTCTCTGCTTGGGAACTTGGCTCTTACACAGCATTATAAACTTGCCATCACTATGTTTCTGCTTGGGAATTTGGCTCTTACTCAGCATTATAAACTTGCCATCACTATGTCTCTGCTTGGGAACTTGGCTCTTACACAGCATTATAAACTTGCCACCACTAGGTCTCTGCTTGGGAACTTGGCTCTTACTCAACACTATAAACTTGCCATCACTACGTCTCTGCTTGGGAACTTGGCTCTTACACAGCATTACAAACTTGCCATCACTACGTTTCTGCTTGGGAATTTGGCTCTTACACAGCATTATAAACTTGCCACCACTACGTCTCTGCTTGGGAACTTGGCTCTTACTGAGCAATACAAACTTGCCATCACTACGTCTCTGCTTGGGAACTTGGCTCTTACACAGTATTATAAACTTGCCACCACTACGTCTCTGCGTGGGAACTTGGCTCTTACACAGCATTACAAACTTGCCATCACTACGTTTCTGCTTGGGAATTTGGCTCTTACACAGCATTATAAACTTGCCACCACTACGTCTCTGCTTGGGAACTTGGCTCTTACTCAGCAATACAAACTTGCCATCACTACGTCTCTGCTTGGGAACTTGGCTCTTACACAGCATTATAACTTGCCACCACTACGTCTCTGCTTGGGAACTTGGCTCTTACACAGCATTATAAACTTGCCATCACTACGTTTCTGCTTGGGAATTTGGCTCTTACTCAGCATTATAAACTTGCCATCACTACGTCTCTGCTTGGGAACTTGGCTCTTACACAGCATTATAAACTTGCCACCACTAGGTCTCTGCTTGGGAACTTGGCTCTTACTCATCACTATAAACTTGCTATCACTACGTCTCTGCTTGGGAACTTGGCTCTTACACAGTATTATAAACTTCCCACCACTACGTCTCTGCTTGGGAACTTAGTTATTACTCAGCATTACAAACTTGCCATCACTACGTCTCTGCTTGGGAACTTGGCTCTTACACAGCATTATAAACTTGCCAACACTACGTCTCTGCTTGGGAACTTGGCTCTTACACAGCATTATAAACTTGCCACCACTACGTCTCTGCTTGGGAACTTGGGTCTTACACAGCATTATAAACTCGCCATCACTACGTCTCTGCTTGGGAACTTGTTTCTTACACAGCATTATAAACTTGCCATCACTACGTCTCTGCTTGGGAACTTGGCTCTTACACAGCATTATAAACTTTCCATCACTACGTTTCTGCTTGGGAATTTGGCTCTTACACAGCATTATAAACTTGCCATCACTACGTTTCTGTTTGGGAATTTGGCTCTTACTCAGCATTATAAACTTGCCATCACTACGTCTCTGCTTGGGAACTTGGCTCTTACACAGCATTATAAACTTGCCAACACTACGTCTCTGCTTGGGAACTTGGCTCTTACTCAGTATTATAAACTTGCCATCACTACGTCTCTGCTTGGGAACTTGGCTCTTACACAACATTATAAACTTGCCATCACTACGTTTCTGCTGTGCAACTTGGCTCTTACACAGCATTATAAACTTGCCACCACTACGTCTCTGCTTGGGAACTTGGCTCTTACTCAGCATTACAAACTTGCCATCACTACGTCTCTGCTTGGGAACTTGGCTCTTACACAGCATTATAAACTTGCCACCACTACGTCTCTGCTTGGGAACTTGGCTCTTACACAGCATTATAAACTTGCCACCACTAGATCTCTGCTTGGGAACTTGGCTCTTACTCAGTATTATAAACATGCCATCACTACGTCTCTGCTTGGGAACTTGGCTCTTACACAGCATTACAAACTTGCCATCATTACGTTTCTGCTTGGGAACTTGGCTCTTACACAGCATTATAAACTTGCCATCACTACGTTTC
The DNA here is from genome assembly GCA_022606455.1 of Callitettix versicolor. Classification (NCBI taxonomy): domain Eukaryota; kingdom Metazoa; phylum Arthropoda; class Insecta; order Hemiptera; family Cercopidae; genus Callitettix; species Callitettix versicolor. The sequence continues at coordinate 33,053,429 of CM040186.1, forward strand.
TGCTTGGGAATTTGGCTCTTACTCAGCATTATAAATTTGCCATCACTATGTCTCTGCTTGGGAACTTGGCTCTTACACAGCATTATAAACTTGCCACCACTAGGTCTCTGCTTGGGAACTTGGCTCTTACTCAGCACTATAAACTTGCCAACACTACGTCTCTGCTTGGGAACTTGGCTCTTACTCAGTATTATAAACTTGCCATCACTACGTCTCTGCTTGGGAACTTGGCTCTTACACAACATTATAAACTTGCCATCACTACGTTTCTGCTGTGCAACTTGGCTCTTACACAGCATTATAAACTTGCCACCACTACGTCTCTGCTTGGGAACTTGGCTCTTACTCAGCATTACAAACTTGCCATCACTACGTCTCTGCTTGGGAACTTGGCTCTTACACAGCATTATAAACTTGCCACCACTACGTCTCTGCTTGGGAACTTGGCTCTTACACAGCATTATAAACTTGCCACCACTAGATCTCTGCTTGGGAACTTGGCTCTTACTCAGTATTATAAACATGCCATCACTACGTCTCTGCTTGGGAACTTGGCTCTTACACAGCATTACAAACTTGCCATCATTACGTTTCTGCTTGGGAACTTGGCTCTTACACAGCATTATAAACTTGCCATCACTACGTTTCTGCTTGGGAATTTGGCTCTTACTCAGCATTATAAATTTGCCATCACTATGTCTCTGCTTGGGAACTTGGCTCTTACACAGCATTATAAACTTGCCACCACTAGGTCTCTGCTTGGGAACTTGGCTCTTACTCAGCACTATAAACTTGCCATCACTACGTCTCTGCTTGGGAACTTGGCTCTTACACAGTATTATAAACTTGCCACCACTACGTCTCTGCGTGGGAACTTGGCTCTTACACAGCATTACAAACTTGCCATCACTACGTTTCTGCTTGGGAATTTGGCTCTTACACAGCATTATAAACTTGCCACCACTACGTCTCTGCTTGGGAACTTGGCTCTTACTCAGCAATACAAACTTGCCATCACTACGTCTCTGCTTGGGAACTTGGCTCTTACACAGCATTATAAACTCGCCATCACTACGTCTCTGCTTGGGAACTTGGCTCTTACACAGCATTATAAACTTGCCACCACTACGTCTCTGCTTGGGAACTTGGCTCTTACACAGCATTATAAACTTTCCATCACTACGTTTCTGCTTGGGAATTTGGCTCTTACACAACATTATAAACTTACCATCACTACGTTTCTGTTTGGGAATTTGGCTCTTTCTCAGCATTATAAACTTGCCATCACTACGTCTCTGCTTGGGAACTTGGCTCTTACTCAGCATTACAAACTTGCCAGCACTACGTCTCTGCTTGGGAACTTGGCTCTTACACAGCATTATAAACTTTCCATCACTACGTTTCTGCTTGGGAATTTGGCTCTTACACAGCATTATAAACTTGCCATCACTACGTTTCTGCTTGGGAATTTGGCTCTTACTCAGCATTATAAACTTGCCATCACTACGTCTCTGCTTGGGAACTTGGCTCTTACACAGCATTATAAACTTGCCAACACTACGTCTCTGCTTGGGAACTTGGTTACTACATTACTGTATGCTTGGAAACTTGACTCTTACTCTGCATTATGAATTTGCTATCTCTACATTACTGTGTACTTGGGAACATAACTTTTATGCTGCATTATAAACTTTCCATCACTACATTACTGTGTGCTTGGGGACTTGACTGTTATGAATCATTATAAACTTGTCATCACTATATAATTGTGTACTTGGGAAAATAGCTTTACACTGCATTATAAACTTACCATAAGTATATCTCTGTGTGTTTGATAACTTAGTTCTTATGTAACAAAATAAACTTTCCATCATACATTACTCTTGCCTGTGAACTTTGTTTTTAAGAAGCATTATAAACTTTGTAACAATATATCACTGTGTGCCCCTGAACTTAAAGACGCATTATAAACTTCCCAAAGTACATCACTGTGTGCCCGTGAACTTTGTTTTTAAGAAGCATTATAAACTTTGTAACAATATATCACTGTGTGCCCCTGAACTTAAAGACGCATTATAAACTTCCCAAAGTACATCACTGTGTGCCCGTGAACTTTGTCTTTATGAATATTTTAAGCTTACTATCGTTACATCATTGTTTGGTCAGGATTATTTTTCTTACGCAGCATTATAAGCCTTCCAATAATATGTCACGGTTTTGCCCGGGAACATTGTTCTTATAAATCTTTATAAACTTACCAACGTTACATCACTGTTTACCTGGGAATTTTGTTTTATACAAAATTATAAACTTTTCAGCATCATTGTGTGACGTGAATTTTGTTCTTAAGATGCATTACAAACGTACAATCATTACATCATTGCGTGACCGGGAACTTAAGCAGCATACACTTTCCTACAGTACGTCTCTGTGTCGTGAAATTAGTTTTTACGAAGCATTATAAGCTTCATTATATCATTGTGTACCAGAAAACTTTGATCTTACGCAGCATTATGTACTTTCCAACAATACGTCACTGTATTTCGTGAAATTAGTTCTTAGGAAGCATTATAAGCTTCATTATATCATTGTGTACCAGAAAACTTTGATCTTACGCAGCATTATATACTTTCCAACAATACATCACTGTGTGTCGTGAAATTAGTTCTTACGAAGTTTCATTATATCATTTCGTATCAGGAAACCTTGCTCTTACGCAGCATTATATATTTTCCAACAATACATCACTGTGTGTCGTGAAATTAGTTCTTACGAAGTTTCATTATATCATTGTGTATCAGGAAACTTTGCTCTTACGCAGCATTATATACTTTCCAACAATACGTCACTGCATTTCGTGAAATTAGTTCTTACGAAGCATTATAAGCTTCGTTATATCATTGTGTGCCCGGAAACTTTGCTCTTACGCTGTATTATATACTTTCCAACAATACGTCACTGTATTTCGTGAAATTAGTTCTTACGAAGCATTATAAGCTTCATTATATTATTGTGTGTCCGGAAACTTTGTCTTTACGCTGCACAACATACTCCATGCGGAGTCACTAAGAAAATATCCTAATTTTGTAGTAACAACATTGTTACGCATACCATATTTGGAGGTGCGTCGATCAAATTGAACTCCAAGAAAACCGGATAATTTTCCCAAGGGTGTGGATAGTCTTGCGGCAGAAATCTCGGCCGGTTTACCATGGACATCACTTCTGCAACCCTCTCGGTCCTGATGATGCCTAATTCTGCAAAAAAAATCAGTTGTTTTAGGTGGAGGATTGTACACACATCTTTTAACAGTTGCTTCTACACGAAAGTAAATAATGGGGTGAAAATAATATTGTCTCGAACTCAGTTGTACTGCATAAGAGGTTTCTTGAAACAATTATTCCAAGTAAAACGTAAATACCATTTATTTAGAAATTTTGTTTCTTTAATTAAAATACTTAAAAAAATCCTCAATTTTCTCAAAATTGGTTCATTAGTTTTGAATGTTTTTTTCTCATTTAAGAACATTTTATAGTAGTGTAGTAATTTCTTTACTAAAATGTTTTTTGATTCAATAGTACTGACTACAGTCAGTGTTTACTTCCGGTTTTATTAAATTTTCTGTTAACTGATATCCGTTACTTCTTACAGATACACACTTGTATGTATACAAAGACACTCAAACCCACTCATGTTGAATTCTAACATTGTACCTTAATGAAATATTTACAAATTAAACCTACTACAACTGGATTTCACATTACATACCTAAATTAGGTTGCAATACTTACTGTTTAATAAAAGCAGTCTTTTATTCAATAACATTTACGTATTAAAACTGGCCTAGATATTCTTACCAATTCGACTTTCAAAACTGGTTCGGTCAATAATTACTTAAGTCTTGGATAAAGTAATAATATTACTTTCAACAATGTTTTTTTTAGAAATCAGCTGTTGTTCGTACACACGTAATTATTTTTGTCACCTATGCCTACATTGTGCTGCGTTCTCACGAGATCACTTTATACTGCTCCTTAAATTTTACTTACAAACCTATTATCGGTTTTAAGTTGGTTTTATTTTACTGTAAAGCTTTAAAATGGAAACGTATAAGGCGTGAGAGTTACCTGGTGTTCTGACGAAGCTGTAGGTACCACATACATGTAGTTTCAATAAAGCAGGTCTTTAATTTTGGTACAAAACCGATCTTAATGCTTAACATATATAAAATTAAAAAAAAAAAACTTAAAACTTACGTCTTAGGTATGAGACAAGTTCAGCAGCGTTTTCTGGAACCGGTTGTTTATCGTTAGGGTAATCTGAATTTGGATCTACTGTTGGCAAATCCTCGTCCTCTGCCTCAGTAACTGCTCTTTCGGAACACTCAGTCCACTGTACGATGAAGAGTATCAGGAGAATAGAGTCGAGCCACATTTTGTTGACTCGAACATCTACCTGGAAACAGACTGGAGATTCAAAACAGCGACTGTTTTTCTGGTATTAAAGCGAATTTCCAAAAGATAACATCACATAAACGAACGGTTTTACATGGGAACATTTTAAAGCAATATTATTAGAAACATTGTGTTATAGCAACACAAAGTTTCTAAAAAAACCATTATTAAAAAAAATTAGTAAATAAAAACAAACCTACTACTCTTATGTTTCATATATATATCATATCATATATATCATATATATATATATATATATATATATATATATATATATATATATATATATATTTATTTATTTATTTATTTATTTCCGAACCAAAAATGTCTATTATTTCAAATTTGCTACACTGAATTCACTTATGAATTCATTTATGATCAAAATGTGATGTACACATTTTTAAAACTAGACAGTTTTTTTAAGTAGCTCTTGTAATTGTTTTTCGGGATAATAGCGTGAAAGTAATTTTATTTTTTGTTTAAGTACAATTTTTATCAAAACCGTTAAAGCCAAATCCTTCATTTTTTTTTTTACCAAAATATGGCCATTTAAGCTCTTTTTGCGAGATGTATGTATGTGTACGTGTTTATGTCGATAGTCAAACAATAAAAAACAGGTCCTATAATTCAATCTAGGCTGGTGTGGGGATCCGTTATGCCCTTTACTGGATTAAAACGTTTGAAGGTAATAACAAGGCAGACCGACTGGCTGGACTGGGTTACCCGATTTATCCGTATTTAGGGATCTTCCTGTTACCGTTTTGATCTGTTATCAACAGGTGGATAAACAAGGAATACTAGGCAAGGCGGGACCTTAGTGGGCATTCCCATAGCAAGCGCCTTTTAAGGAAAACCTAAAAGAGGTAGCAGCAAACATCTTGGACAGAACACAACTCACAAAAACCATGGGATTAGTAGTCTGAGAGCGCACATGAATAGAATGGGAACGTAACACGGAGAAACCGTGTGTAGATCATGTAGGAAAGGTGAAGAAAAACTGCAGAGCACATAATTTATGATTATGGGACTCTTGCTAGCAGAAGGATAAGGGATTTTGGTTTCCAGGACCAAATTTTTGGTGCGATATTATTAAAAACTTTGGTAATAGCTTGGACAAGTTCATTACCCAACAGAACCCGCTTACAAATTTCAGAATGACAAAAGGAACTTAGCTTTTTATTTCAAACATTTTCGAAAACCTGATTTTACGACCGTAATCTGCGTTAAGCAAGTATAAATTAGCACATTTTTTCAATGTCCTTACAAGTTTCTTAGGATACAAGTTTTTAACCTTAAAAATTATTGAGACTTTGTTAATTTTTGGAAATTCGCTTCCATCACGTCAACGAAAATTGTATTTTATATTAAATTGTCTTACGTTTCATGATCTTATTGTATTAATGATTGATCATATCTGATTAGATAGTATAAGTTTACTGGTATTGCAGTAAGATTATAGTAGTAATATAGTTAAGCATGTAATTATCATCAATGCTGGATTGTAAATGTTGTATAGTCCATATTGTTGGCTTGTTAATTGTTGACATAGATTATTTCAATGTTATTGCTGGCTTTTTAATTGTTCACATAGTTTATTTCATTGTTATTACTAGCTTGTTAATCGTTGAAATAGTTTATTTCATTGTTATTGTTGGCTTGTTAATTGTTGACATAGTTTATTTCACTGTTATTGCTGGCTAACGGTTGAAGAAGTTTTTGCCGCTGTTATTGCTGACTTGTTAATTGTTGACATAGTTTTTTCACTGTTATTGTTGGTTTGTTAATTTTTGACATAGTTTATTCCACTGTTATTGCTGGATTTTTAATTGTCGAGATAGTTTATTTCATTATTATTACTAGCTTGTTAATTGTTGAAATAGTTTATTCATTGTTATTGTTGGCTTGTTAATTATTGACGAAGTTTATTTCACTGTTATTGTTGGCTAATTAATTGTTGCCATAGTTTATTCCCCTATTATTGCTGGCTTGTTAATGGTTGACGTAGTTTTTTTTCGCTGTTATTGTTAGCTTGTTAATTGTTGACATAGTTTCAGCCACTGTTATTGTTAGCTTGTTAATTGTTGACATAGTTTACTTCACTGTTATTGCTGGACTGCTGTTACTGATGATAAGTGAATGTCAAACTTGTTATGCTAGCGTCACTAGTACTGTTGTCATTTTTGCAATTTTTAACAGTTACTGTAGATGAATCATTGTTGATGCTTACGCTTATCCAGCATTAATTGTTGCATGTTAACAATTTTATTTAATGCCGTATCATTATTCATTACTTGTAGTATGTCAAACTTTACTGTTTTCTTATTTGATAATTGATTTTACTGCATGTAGGACTATAATTTATATTATTCTTGTAAATGGTTTATCCGTTTACTCGTGTTAAGTAAATTTACATGACAATAGTGACTGAAAAATGGTAGAGAAGTAATAGTAACTTAATGATGGTAATTAAGTGACTTCCTATCGTAAATGATGGTTCAGATATATTTCTTGACTTCTTGAAAACCTGGTATCTTCTTGTTATTTTTATACTTGAGGTTGCTAGCTTTATCATTCTTTATAACAGTCATTTATTTATTGTTTTGCTCTTTAATTTACTTCTATCGATCTGCTTCAACCAAATTGTCACATTTATTTCTTCGTATTCGTGTTCGGTTTTCTTGCATTGATTAGGGGTTAGTCTAGTTAGCCACCTTTATATTTCATCCTATGTAAAATGGCGTTTTGTCGTATAAATAAATAAAAAAGCTGCTTACATAGATTGAAACGGTCTTGAAATGGTTAACCAAATTCGATTTTATTCACAATCTCCATATACAGTGAAAAAGTATATAATACAAAATGAACAATAAATAATATTTTAAATGAACAATCCAAATGAAAACAAACCCACCTGTTACTTCTGATTACTGAAAGGTGCAAACAATTTTTTAGTGCAAATTACACACGGATCAAGCACGAGTTCAGTTAAAAATCAAACTCAATAATGATAAAATTCTTCATTTTGATTACGAAATGAAAAAAATATTATAGACATTAATGTTTTTGTTAAAATCTAATCGATTTGGTGATTAGCTAGCCTTACAGAATAGGCAAGACAATTCAGGTCAAAAGTTCATCAGTAGTCACCAATTTCTATTTTTTTTTTAAATGAGTTTAATTATGCTCATGTTTAATTTAAAATGGCTAACGGATTTCTATATCTGGTTACCTTCACTTTACGGTTGTACCTAAGCGATCGCAATGAACTCTGTGATTCACTCAGGTTTTACGTTTGTGTTTACGGTACTACTTGTAGCTGATTGGTCGAAAGCAACAACAAAATGGAGCCCGAGCCGCGAATCAAACCAAACAGAACTAGTCAAGTTTCTTCGCCGTAAGTTGTCGGAAACAGAGTAATTACAAAAGTAGAATTAAATGAACTTTTATCGCATAAATATTGCTCAAACTTTCTCGCGTCTCTGCTTCGGAAGCTATTTAAAATACGAAAGCGGGCATAATTTTGTCGAAATCGGTTTAACAGATTTCACTCAAACTTTGGTCGTATAAATAACTGAAATTATACGGTACCAAAAATTGAAATAAAATATTGTAAATTTACGGTTCAACTGTAAGTCGAGAAAACGGATGGTTCACAAAATTTCGTTTTTATTTTGAGATTATTTAGTATTTTTGACTTGTATAAATCTTGTGGGGAAAATTGATTTTTGATTGACCGAGCAAAGCGAGGTATCGTTTCAACTCGACCGTTCGGCATTTAGTTTGAGTGTTTGTTACGCAGTTTTGGCCAAACAGATTGTTTTTAAATTTAGTGTGAAGGTTCTTTGTGTAAAACCCGAACGATGTATGTATCCCTACGATTTTATTCCCGTTTGCTTCCGTTTCAATATAGCGGCTTTCGATTTACAATGGTGAGTGTATACAATTTTGGCCAAAACGTATTTACCGATTGTTTTGAAATTCAGTACGAAGATATCTTGTATAAAGCACAATTAACATGCTTGTAATATTTTGTCCATTCATTTCAATTTCAAGATGGCGGGCTCTGATTTAACGATGAGAATATGGGCTGGCTATTTCCTGTAATATTGGCTAAGCAGCAAGATATCATAATTTTGACCACTTTGTGAAGATATGGCCCCCACATGAAATTTCTGACCTGGGACTCAATACGGGAAGCGGCCCCCTTATTATTGAATAGTACGTATTTTTTTACGTAGTGGAAAAAGGTTGGTCACCCTGCGCTTAGAATTGGTGTAATTTTATTTACTGGTGGGTTTTACTGTCTGTTAATTTTTACAGTGAACAAATGTTTTTCAGTTTTTTTTTAATGTAACACAAAAAACGTGTTACGAACGGCTCACAGCGGCTGTGAACCCGGCTCACAGAACCTCAGGCGCACTTGAACCCCCCCCCTCCAAGTAGGAGCAATGTATAAAGGAAAAGCGTAAAATGTCTAATAAATTTGGTTTAGAAACATTTTTAGCAAATATTACGGTTTCCGGTTAAATTGGCGGAAAGGTTACGAGAGCTATGTAGGCCTATATTAAAAACGAATGCACACTGCGAGGTTTACTGTCCTTTGAACTACTAGTATTGACACCGATTTCCTGTTTTTGTCGGTGACTTCCTAAATCTGATTTTTCACTCAACATATAAATATAGCTTTGCTTCATTTGGCTGTTCAAATACTTCACGTAATTTAAAATTTTATCAAAATAGTTAAAGAAAATTTGTTATTAGGACTGATTTCAACAGTGTTTAAGAGTTGTTTTTTTTTAAAGAAAAGATGGATTGAAAAATGGTTTTGGAAATAAAAAAGGATGAATAAAAAGAAATGAAAAATGAATAAAAATGAACAAATGAATAAAAATAAAAAAGGAAATTCCATTTTGAATTATACGTGAATGGCACAATTACACGTAAATATCAAATTTAGTCAATAGCCAAGTCGTTGTTTTTTACAATTTTAACAATCTCGTTCTCTCTCTCTCTCTCTCTCTCTCTCTCTCCCTTTCTCTCCCCCTCTTTTTTTAACAATGTTAATAAAAATAGTCCACGAGTTTAATAAAACCGTTCATATGATTTTATTATTATGATTTTAGAAATTTATAATAAGCACGTTACAATTGTTACAAAAAATGAATACATGTGCCTCCAGCTTTCTGTTTCTCCAACCAAATTCAAAATGGATTGTCAGCGACTAGCAGAGCAACGGTGAGGGATGAATTGGAGAGAGTAAGGGACCTAGCGTGCAAGCAAGGGAAGGAGGGCTGTGCACCGGAGTTATGACAATGTTATATATTTTAAATGTGGAGGATAATATATATTGATTACGTGTATATTGTTTTGTTTTAGATTTTCTCTATTGTATTGTATAAATAAGGTTTTGCACTAATGCACCATTGTTTATAACAACTCAGTTTACAGCTAAAAGGAAACAGAATGACAGTAGACCTTATATATGTACAGTTGAAAGAGGGGGATGGAGGGAGGGAGGGGGAATATTAAAAATGTGCTTAAGTTTGCATTTTCAAAATTCAGTTTTAATTGATAATTTGATGTATTCTTATTTATTAAGATTTTTCGCTTATTACGTACAACTATGAAATCAGATTATCTGAAGTGTAAATTAGAAAAAAGTTATGCATAACAAAGTTTATAATTATTTTTCTTCAAGTAATACAATATTAGCATATTAATATATTTATGAATGTGATGTTATTAGCTATTACTTGAAAATTCGTTTCTATCGCTTAAGCTAAACAGTTGCATGTCGCTAATATGTTAGCGTCACTGGCTGCATACAACTCACTGGCTACATAAAACTTACTGGCTGCATACAACTCACTGGCTGCATACAACTCACTGGCTACATAAAACTTACTGGATGCATACAACTCACTGGCTGCATACAACTCACTGGCTACATACAACTTACTGGCTGCATACAACTCACTGGCTGCATACAACTCACTGGCTGCATACAACTCTACCAATGTCTTTGTTGTTGTTACAGGTAGAGGCGATATTAAGAGTGACATAGTCGCGGAAGTGATGACTCTGGTCGATCGCCAAATTTACGTTCCAAACAATTATTACAAAGACGTTCCTCAGTTCACCACTCCTCTGATCATGGAATATCCTCCGCATATGGTCAGTATTGAAACTGGATGTGTGGTGGTTCCATAGCGGCACAAAAACAAAATATGTACGATTAAATAGAGTCCGGCGTCTTTAGAGAGTATTCATGTTTGTTTAGACCACAACGGGTTTGGCCAATCCGTCCTATCGACCCTGTGGACGGCAGAGAAGTCTTTTCCATTAATATTTAAAAGTGAAATTGTAAACATGACGTTTTTCATGTTGTATTATTTTTATGACTTAGTGAAATTACTTATTTACAAAATAACTGTACTTAAAGTTTTATTCTGCCTTTCCTGTTGTTCACAGTGACGTCACCGCTCTTCTTAACATCGGTCAAATATCTATACCACTTAAGGAGTTATTTAATACTTTTAAGCGTAGTTGAAATTTTATTGTTACTTCTGTCTGATATCTCTCTGAAGACGTTAGAGCAGAATAACAGTTTGAAGAGGAAGGTAGTTCGTTTTTGTATTTCTGTGAAAGCGGAAATGTTTTGTATTTGCAGACAGCGTTTGTCCTTGAAACCCTGAAAGACCACCTGCAGAAGGACAAGAACGTGCTGATAGCTGGTTTCGGCAGCGGTTATATGGCAGCGTGCATGGGCTTGATGGTGGGAGAGTACGGGCAGGTAGTGGCGCTGGAATTCACGTCGGAACAAGTGGAGTATGCTGAGGAGTGCGTCAGCAGGGACAAAGCGCTGCTGTCTAGAAATATAAAAATTAAATTTTTCGGTAAAACATAATTCAATCTAGAATGTATAACTTAATGATAGCACGACAGAAAACGACAAAAATTTAAGACATTTAATTAATAATGTTAACAATTAGTAGAATTTGTCTTGTAATTTTCTGAACACTGTTTTATCCATTATATTTGGAGTTAAAATACGCATTAAATTAATATGACTTAAAATGTTTAAATAATTATGAATGCAGACTTCAATACTGGTTACGACAATGAAAACAGATGTTCAAGGGTGTAACGCTTTTTTGAGATTTCAAATTGTTGATCGGATTTCTCTGGATAACGAAACTAGCCTAAGTTATTACAATAATTGGTTTTTATGCTAATTTTGAATCGAATCACATTAAAATTTCAATGGATAGGAACGGATTTCAATTGCGAAAGGATACAATTACTCTCTCTCTCTCTCTCTCTCTCTCACACACACACACACACACACACACACACACACACACACACACACACACACACACACACACACACACACACACACACAAGAGCGCGAGTGTTATATACAGGATTTTTTTAAAGTTTTCATCGCAAAAACAGATGTACAAATTATTCTTTTGGAGGGTGGCTATAGGTTATTACTACATTCTACACATTACATGTTTTGATTGTTTCAAAACGTAACCAATATGTTATGCTTTAGTATTAACGAAAGGACTAGATTTCCAGTTCGGCAGACTTTTTTCTATTCACTCCTCTCGCCAAAGCTAACATTAAAAGCTTCGCTTCAAAAACAAAACAAAATATATATATATATATATATATATATATATATATATATTCACTGATTTTAAAGTGTATGTAGCTTTAACTGAACAAATAACGCGTCCTTCGAATCTTCCAAGGAAAGTTTCTAGAAACAAAAGTCGGAAATAAGAAAAGTTAAAGAGAATTGTAACAATTTTTGGAATTTAAAAAAAGTAGGGTTTAATTAACGTTAACGTATTAATTTTTGAATTTCAGAAGCTAATCTAAGACGGGGGAATCCGAACCTTGGACCTTATGACGTCATTTACGTTTTGCCCACAGCCCCTAAAGTACCGGAAGCTGTAAGTGTAGCTAATATAAAAATTTGCAACAGACAGTTGTTTGGAGGTTACAAAAAGTAGCAATGTCACGTCATAAAAAAACATTTCATATTTCAAAAAAGAACTGCTCCAAAAGCACCGTCATCTGTGTTGAGTCGTAAAAGCCTATGTTTTCAAATCACTTAAGTAACACGAAAAAATCAGCTGACGCACAGGAAAACTAAACAGCTGTGCTCCAGTTGATTTAGTTGCATGTTTGTCCACCAATGCTCAGCTTTTATAACAGCTGGTTTTATTTTATTTCAAAACAAATAGTTTTACAATTGTATTTACAGTATATTTAATGTCTGAAGAAAATGTTTGTAATAAAGCAGATAATGGTAAAAGCGCAATTTCGGACCTCATGAATTTTTCGGTCAGTTTTACACTAAAACAATTTGTTGTATCCCCAATAGTAATAACTTAAAATATAAAAGTGCGGAAACAAAGGGAATTTAGAAAAAAATGAAAAATAACACAAGCGGGAATAGGTAACGTATTTTTCATTGCAAAAACGATTGATTAAATGCGTTTTATTAATACTGTAAAGAATATACTTTTATTTGAAAAAAAGACCTTTAGAACGTCATTTAACTCGGTTGTTTGGTGTAATATAAAATTTTCGAAGTGAATTCTTCTTTTTACAGGCCCGACTGTGTACTTTTTTTTATGAGGAAAAATCTCCGATTTGCCGTCATGCCAGAATCTTATGTATATGAAGACTTGAAATAACTACTTATAAACAGCTGATACTTCAGTAACATTTCAATTGAGGTTATGTTTATTTTTCTTGTTCATATGAATATGAAAAATAACATACTACATAATTATTATAAATTGTCTATTATTGCACTCATAAACATAACCTCAATAGAAATTATATTCAAATTTTGTGGTGCAGTGAAATCGAATTGACAATAACGTATCGAAAAATTAACAAACTATGGACAAGTACAAGTCGCCTAATTTAAAGTCGCTCCCGGATACCGGTGTAAACAGGGTCATTCACTTCGAAGGCGCGTGGTCCCTATGCACCGTTTAATTTTTCTTATAAAAATACTTTTAAAACCTTCGCTTTTGTCGGTAATTCCTCAAGTTCTAAACTTTTTTTAAATGTCTCTTTTGTTTGCCCGCCCATTTATATAGTAAATTTTATGTTGACAGTTACTTGAACAAATGGAGAGGGGATGCCGAATGTTGATACCGCTAGGAACTCCAGATCGTGTCGAAGAAATGGCGATTTTCGACAAAGGCTTGGATAAGAAAATAGTGAAGACAGTAGTGCCCGGATATTTCTACGCCCATAGAATTTTATGGGCAACAGTACCATGGGAGACAGTTTACAAAAAATAGTTCAAATTGTAAGTATTGTTTGAGTAGTGGTCAATTAAGATTAATCTACATTGAGTACTGAAATCAGCTACCGAGTTATCGCCGTATAGTTTTGAATCACCATAGACAGTGTAAGAAATACTTCACCCTATTAGAGAGTATTCTCTTTATATCACAATGAAAACACCAAAATAATCTCCGAACTGCTGTACTATTTTTTTAAAAATTCTTCAGCATTTGTAATATTAATAATATACTAAGAATGAATATTTTCTATTTTGTTGTAGTAATTTTTATTCCGCGTTATTTCAGTTCCAGATTTCAGTTCGAATGACTCTTTCAAGAAACTTGCCACAAAAGCAATTCGTGTATTTCTAACAACATAGTTCAAATATTTGAATCCAGTGTTGCGAAATGGAAAATAAAATATTGCGTCAAGAAAAATAAAATATTATAAATAATAAAGCAATAATTTTATATTTACACGTCATGTTTTTAACCAAACAATTTATTTAATAGTAATTTAATTAATTAAATAATAAGACCTAGTAATTTAAGCATATAATGAAAACAACACAAAACATATAAAAATAATTAATTAGTTATTGTTGGCTAAAATACAAAGTTTTTATTAATAACTAGCTTTTGTCCGCGTCTTCTGGTTGTTGGTCAATACAAGTAGGGTTAAACAGATAAAAAAACTACACAATATAAATCAAGAATAAGTGTATGAGTAGAAAATAAGTTCAGTCAGTAGAGTCACAGGTTCTGCCTTGCTGCGAATTGAAGATCCCACTCCATATTCAATTTTATATACAGTTACTTAACAACCCTTATTAACTCCGCTTCTCCTTAACCGTTGAAATCATGGGTACAGAAAGGATTATTATTTTAGGACGCTGTATTTATTATTATTATTTTAGTAAGAAAATGGGATATGAAAGAACACATCGAACGATGTAAGCCTGGACAACGATTAGGAAACTTTCTCTCTAGACCAGACAATGCACTGCTAAAGACACATGTTCACTTCAACAGTAGGTCGCTGACACAGGTAGTCGTCATAATCACCGGACACGGCTACGTCCGAAGCCATACGGCATATGATGGCGTTACCACAAAAATCGCAGGAACCTGAAATCGCAACACATTCTCGAGTGCGAGGTCCTGGAGTCCCAAAGGAGACCCTTCGGACTTCAGCAATCAGACAAAGAATTTCACAAGAACATCCTAACAATATTCTGGAGCTTGTTTGAAGCACTGGAGTTAGTGTCAGGTGAAGTATACAAGGTGAACACAAAAAGGTTATACCTAACGTGTCTGAGGCAAGTAGAACCTCAGCAGTATCGTAAACAGAGGAGGAAAAAGACTATCACATTAAGTCTCGGGAGCGCTAACCTTGACCACTAGATCACTTCTTGAATATATATATATATATATATATATATATAAGAAATAAAAATTAGCATTGAAATATTATTTGTTACTTATAACTAGACAACCAAAAGTGTATTTATATTAAATGACTGTTGAAAAACTTCAAGTAATAGTAAATTAAACTCAAATATTTTATGCAATGCAGTTTCTTAATTTTATTTCAAACTTTGTATTTATTACGAAAAACATTACATTCATTTGAACGTTTTTAAAAATGTTAATTTCTTCAGTATAGGTATTGTAATAAAATAATCTTAATTACTTATAATAATAGTTTACTAGTAATAATAGCAAAACTTTTCTCATTCATTACAATGAAACGTAACTGAATCTTTAAAAAAAACAGCTGATTTTTCAAGCTACAGAGCATTGTTGCATGTTAAAAACTGGTTTTTATTAACAATCTTTAGCAGTTTCCATAATTTTCGCAATAGATTAAAATTATTTGAATATACTCTAAGACATGCAAAAATAAAGTGGTTAGCTGTACTATAAGAGAATATAATATTTTACGTTTAACCGTATACATTCAATTTGAATAAAAAAATTGAAAGCAAAAATAATTGACTTTAAATATGTATTATTTTAAATATTCCTGTACAAATAGCTGCAGTGATCAGCTGATAGCTTTAGCAATCCCATCGTACTACTCACACTTTGTTATTTGTTATTTCTACACAGCGTGGCTAACTCTAAAGTATAATGTGACCCGTCCTGTGGGGTGAATGAAATCGGCCTAATAATGAATTACACTGTGCTTTGTCGACCGTCCACTGTTCCTCAGCCATACCCACACATGCGGCTCTCATACCTCATTTCATGAGCATACCTCATTTCCTTAACTACTTGTAGATGTTCCCGTAAGTAAGAATATGAAATAGAATGAGCAGGATCTCAAGACAAAACAAAAAGTTGGCCAAGTGCAGCAGAACCTCCGTAATAAGGTTAAAGGAAAAACATTGAAAGGGTACTAGCAGAGCAAGAATCTCAAAAAGGAACTGGAAAGTCACCAATTAGAAGCAGGAGGCTAACCAAATTAAATCCTCTCCTTATTCTATACGTTTTAAAGAGGGTAAGACTGGAGAAGGCGTTGTGACCAAGTATCTCGATAATATATAAAGGGAGCACAATAGACCTAGAAGGTCGCAGAGGGGACCCGTGCGAAATTTCTCACTATGAAAGTTTTAAGTAAACACAGCCTTTTGAGTAAGAGTAGTCGTTGAGGTGAGGGCAGTAGTTGGAAGGAATAAATTGAAAAAAAGATCGATTAACAATAGATAAATGCACAATGGAAGGAGAAACCACAAATATATTTGTGTAAAACAGTGTCCGAAACATGTGTTTGGTATTCGTAATGCTTCCCCCGGCCTGTATGACGGGCAGGTATAACCTATAGGCCTATAACCTATATAGGTTATATAACCTTATAGGACCATATAACCTATAAGTTTAATGGCTATTAAGTGAATACCGAAATTGTTCTAAGCATTGAAATAGTTACGTAAAAAAGTGACATTTGTAATTTGATTGTCTATTCGCGATTAATAAGTTAGCTTCGTAAAATAAACAAAATATTGTCTGATTTGTGATGCCGCGCATGCGCATGCCAACTGCGTATCCATGATGCCATAAAAGACTGTTAAAAGTGTCTTTTATGTTAAAGTGTTCCACAAACAGTAATTTTTAGCTCAAAATCGTTTTGCAATGTCAGAAGCTGTTTAAAAATATTTCTAAATATATCTCATTTATGCCTGTACGAATAGTATGTGCTGAGAAAAAGGGATGTTGATACGAGAAATAATATATATGGTAGAAAGTCATTCATTCAACCTACATAAATTGAAATTTAAAAAAATTAAGACAAGGTAATTGATTTTAAAATGTATTTAATTTAAATAACTCTTATTGTATATACGAATAACATAAGTTAGTGTTATATCTCAGTATTTGTCGAACATAAATTAATTTTAGTAATCTATTAGACCAGTTCTTTACCCAGCAATCCGTTGAATTTTTTCACAGTTTCTGTTATTTCCTTAGTTGAAAGAAAAACATAACTTTTTCTTATATATTAAAAAAAATCTGATTTAACCACTGTAAGCACTGTTAAACTATACAAAAATTAGCATTTAAATTTTTCAAATTCTATTAAAATTTAATTATTTACGAAAACGAATTTGATGGCGTCAGGGTTCATTTTCGTATTTTAACAAAATTTTAAAATTGCATGTTTATTTGTTGTCACTTTGAATTAGATTTATCAAGAAAATCGTTTTCAATAGTAGCCTGCTTGAATCTATAATACTAGAGCTCCCACCCAGAGTTAAAATCAGGATGCCAAAATAAGAGGTAAAATGCACGTAGTACCCAAACCCGACACCAGAGCACTCTGTACCTATTTTTCTATTACCGGCCTTAAGTCTATAAATTACTGCAGTAACTTGAATTTATTTTACACTCGATTAAGATGTCTAACTGATATCATTTGTAATATCATACATTAACAAATTACCTAATTGTAGCCTCAAAATCTAACTTTAAAGTACATGGTTAATTTCTCTTCTCATAGATAGCGTTCTACATTTTCAGTCACACGCAGTGACTACGCAGTGAGATCTCTATGTATTATACACTCAAAGGTGATTGATTGCTTGAACAGATTTTGTTTTCGTAAAATAGTTCCGATCGTTTGCAGCGATTTCAAATCTTAAAGTCCATTTTTTTTTAATCTCATTTCTCCAACGTAATCAGCATTAAAGTCTGCATAAACCAGCATTCATTAGAGCATTTAAATAAATAATGTAATACAGATTTCAGTTATGATTAAAAACAAATTATTACAAATGATTAATCACACAATCACTTAGCTAGTAGCTGCTAAATAAAACAGCGATAAGTTTTAGGTTAGGTTCGTGCTCTCGAAAAGTCACATATTGTACAACAAAGTATAACTGTATGATAAAAGAATAACAATTGCGTGTCTGAACATTTTTCATTTTAACCATAATCATAACGTTGGTCGTATGTGTTTTCCGTAGTTGAAGTAGTATAAATGGGCGTGCTCTTTATCTTTCTATCAGTTATGATGAAATCAGATTCGTTTCCAATCGTGCGACGCACAAATAAATCGTGTCCTTCCTTTTTAAGAAATTTAACTTCCCCGTCCAATCCTTTGTCGAAAATGGACATGTATTCAATTTCTCCGCAAGCACTTATCGGTACCAGAATTCTGCCGCCTGGTTTCAGTTGGTTAACCAGCTGCGAACATGTAAACAAGAAAGAATAATTAATGAATTAGTCGTTAAGAATAATTAATTATATACCACTATTTTTTTAAGAATTGTATGTAGTAGTGTGCTCCCTTGTTTACATTTGTAAGTACGTTTTGCTTTATAATTTTGGTCTTTATAAAAAGCAAAACATATGCAGGGTGACATTTACCTACAAGACGTAAGAATTCCATTTTAAATTTTGAAACCCCTTAAGGGACTGTACTTTTAAAAAGCTGAAATTTGGCGTGTTTTAGAGATTATATATACCTAATTTGAATTTAAAAACGATTAGACTTTACATATATCTCGGGTTCAAATCTTTAGTTAAAAATATTTTTTAAATTTTGTTTTATGATTTTAATGAATAACAAGATGTGATGGTAGTGCTAGCGAAAATGTGGGAAAAAACTCTTAAACAAAGACTGAATCTAAGATGGCGGCCATTTTAAACAGGTAAACGGTGGTTGTTTCATTTACTTTCGAGGTACGAGTTGTCTTCATGTAGCCTACTAGTACTACGTTCTCTTCATATTACAATTATACTTCAAGAAATTCATAAATTATATTGATATAGAGTTAGGTAGTTAGTTAAATTATATTGACCTCGTATCTTGTTAGTTAAATTATACTGACGTAAAATTAGGTTGTCAGTTAAATTATATCAACATAAAGTTACGTTGTTAATTACATTATATCGACATAAATTTATATTGTTAGTTAAATTATATCGACATAAAGTTAGTTTGTTAATTACATTATATCGACATAAATTTATATTGTTAGTTAAATTATATCGACATAAAGTTAAGTTGTTAGTTAAATTATATTGCCATAAATGTATGTTGTTAGTTAAATTATATCGACATAAAGTTAAGTTGTTAGTTAAATTATATTGCCATAAATGTATGTTGTTAGTTAAATTATATCGACATAAAGTTAAGTTGTTAGTTAAATTATATTGAGATAAAGCTAGGTTGTTAGTTAAATTATATTGACATAAAGTTAGGTTGTTTAGTTAAATTATATTGACATACAATTATGTTCTTAGTTAAATTATACTGACAAAGTTACGTTGTTAGTTAAATTACATTGACATAAAACTATGTTGCTAGTTAAATAATATCGACATAAAGTTAGGTTGTCAATTAAATTATATTGACATTAAGTTATATTGCTAGTTAAAATATACAGAGGTAAAGTTTGGTCGTCAGTTAAATTATACTGACATAAAGTTATATTGCTAGTTAAAATATACAGAGATAAAGTTGGGTCGTCAGTTAAATTATACTGACATAAAGTTATATTGCTAGTTAAAATATACAGAGGTAAAGTTTTGGTCGTCAGTTAAATTATACTGACATAAAGTTATATTGCTAGTTAAAATATACAGAGGTAAAGTTTGGTCGTCAGTTAAATTATATTGACATAAAATTAAATTTGTATTTAAACTATTTACATAGGTCATGGTTTAAAATTTTTGGTGAAAAACACCAGATTTTTGTATTTCCTTTAATTTTTAGGAAAAATAAGTGGTTTAACAGTTAACTAATCAGTTATTAGTACAGTTATAATACTTATATACAAACATTACAAAAATTGCAAATTACAGTGTTTTTTTTATTTCTAGCTGAAAAACGGTGTATCGTATCTAC
Organism: Callitettix versicolor; assembly: GCA_022606455.1. Classification (NCBI taxonomy): domain Eukaryota; kingdom Metazoa; phylum Arthropoda; class Insecta; order Hemiptera; family Cercopidae; genus Callitettix; species Callitettix versicolor. The sequence goes on from CM040186.1 coordinate 33,073,561, forward strand.
ATTTAGACGAAAAATATTTAGAAATTAAATTTTCGAAATCTTTCCAATTTTTCCTACCTACTTCGGTTTTTATGGGGACTGTACAACAAAATAGAAAAATATTTCTCAAAAAGGAAATCCTTTTTTAGCGCCTCATTATTCCTTTTTAAAGCGGCTATATGTTTGGTCGAAAAGTAAAGAAAAGATATTGTTGATAGAACAATCATTGTTTGCCAACTCAAAATGACCGCTATCTTGGAATCGGTCGTTGTTCAACTATTTCTTTTTTTACTTTTTTTGTACTTAGGTAACTCCAGTTTCGAACACGCCACAGACTGATTTGTATTTTAACCACCTAAGGCATGTTCTAAAAACTTTAAAATGTTAAATTGTTTTCTGCTGTACAATTGTCATGAAACTAGATAATCTTTTGCGTATTATCGATCTTTCTGATGTTTGCAATTGACCTACTGGCTCTAGCGGAAAATTAAAAAGTAATTTAAGTGTTTTGCAGAATAGACTTTTTTTGTAATTCAGTGCTCTTACTACTCGAGCGCTACAGCTGAGTGTGCTTATATTAAATACTTACGTCTGGTGGCAGATACATTATTCCGGGAGTAATGTGGATTGCATCATACGGTCCGTATTCTGGCGCGCCAAGAGTAAGATCTTTCGAGTCTGAAATTTATTTTAGTTTTTCTTTAAAATATTTTCAATAAAACAGCTAAAAAAATATAACGCCGCGCAGTTGTCTTGTTAACACGATGGAAACGAATTTTTAAACAAAAACGTTTTGGAATTTTACAGAAAAAAATAAGAAAAAACCCCCCATTCACTGCGACATCATAAATTTATTCATATATTATAATCTCTTTATGTAAGATTGAACGAAACGGGGTTTCTGTTTCAACTCGAACGTTCGGCATTTGGTTTGTGTTTCTACATTACGCAGTTATGACCAAACGCACTTGCCGATTGTTTTGAAATTTGATATTGAAGTACCTTGTATAAAGCTCCAAAGAGCGTGTGTAAGACTTTCTTCCTATTTACTTCTGTTTCAAGATGGCTGCTTCTGATTTAACGATGACGAATTAGGCAATTTTATCGAACGCACTGGCTGATTGTTTTAAAATTTGGTAAAAAGTGCCTTGTACAAATCACAAAATATGTGTGTAAGATTTCTTTTCATTCAATACTGTTTAAAAATGTACTGAATAATTAAAATTATTTATTTACGATAACAAGTGTACGGATTTTTAGCCAAACGCAAACCTAAATGACGTATGTGTAACATTTATCCGATTCGCTTCAGTTTCAATATGGCGGCCTCTGATTTAACGATGACGAGTGAACTCGAAAGAGTACGTGAAAGATTTTTCCCATTCACTTCCGTTTTAAGATGGCAACATCTGATTCAATGTTAAAAGTGTTGCTGGTTGTTTCCTGTAATACTGGCTGAACGGCAAAATCTTTCATAATATTGACCTATTCATCCAGAAAGAGCATAAAATTTTCAATAAACTAGTGCAGTAACATTTTTTTTAATTACAGTTACCGGCTAAATTGACGGAAAAAGTTACGAACGCTAACTGGAACCTTCAAAATTGAGAGCCAGTCCTGTATATAACACGCGCGCGTTTGTGTGTGTTAGTTTGTTTGTTTTTGGATGCCAAAAAAGGTGGACAAATCTAATATACAGTACCTGGGGTATGGTATCGTCACTCTCCAGAGTGTGGGACTCAAGTAAATTTCAAGATATTGCTACCCACAAAAAAACAGTAAAAACATTCCTCTTCTGAAAAACCACCGCACCAGGCACTACTTCGTGGGGTGGTCTGGCTCTCCGCCTATTCATCTACAGAGTTGGTTCTCCTTTCTTGATCTTCATCTTTCGCCTCTTTATGACCACTGCGGCGAATCTTGCAATGGCCCTCCATTTGGTCTCCGAAGTTATCATTGTGGCAACCAGATTTTCCGGAGTAATGCTGCCTTGCAGATCTCTTTGAAGGTTCATCCTGTCCTCGTCGAAACTCTGACAGTGGAAAAATACAAGCTCCGCATTTCCTCCACTACTGGAAGACAGAAGGGACCAGCCGAGTTTGTTTCCAGCCGAAAACGGAACAGGTAAGCTTGGAGGCACCGTGCCCAGTTAGAATCTGTGTGTGTGTGTGTGTGTGTGTGTGTGTGTGTGTGTGTGTGTGTGTGTGTGTGTGTGTGTGTGTGTGTGTGTGTGTGTGTGTGTGTGTGTCTGTGTGTGTGTGTATTTTAGTACGCAAATGTTTACAATTTTTGTCAGATTTTACAAGTATTTATCACAAAAAACTAGAAGATTTTAGTAATATTTTGATGGAGATTTTAAGTCAGAAAAATCCGTTGAAACAGTCCAAATATGACGGCAATTCCAATTTTTTAAAATTTCAACAAAACGTTACAATTATACCATTTTAATCCAATAAAAATGTTATTTAATGGTTCAAACTGCTAATGTATGCAGATTATACTGCACTTTGTGATGGTGAAGTCAGATTCTCAAAATAGTGTAAAATAAAAAGTACACGTGTGGAACTCGGGAAGTTACGTACATACAAAAGCAAAGGTTTTTTTAGTGATACATTGCTGAATATATAATTGGTTTGAAGATGTGTTTAAAATATCTTGTTTTGTTTAAATAAATAAATGCGTAAACCTAGCTTAGATATTATTTAATGTAGTTACAGTAAAAGATCAGTTGTTTTATATTAATTCATAACGATCAGCTGATTTCAATCAACAGCTGATAGGCTATAATACGTAAATTTTTAGTTATGTTTTTAAAAACTAGAAATATTAACAACAAATATTACAAGCGTTTATATTAATTTCCAATGCATTATAAACGGTTACAAATACAGAAATAAAAGCAACACAACGTTTTCATATAGGCCGAACGCGTGTACTGTTATCGAAAAAGAGGAATAAAAAGAAAGACAGATTTCTCTATTTAGAGAGACGAAATTCGTTTGCTCGTTTCCGTTACGTTAATTAAATGTTGTGGGACAATTTTTTCTATTCATTTTTCCCGCCAAAACTAACATTAAGAGCTTTGCTTCAAAAAGAAGACTTATTTTTCGGAATTTGCTTCCATCACGTCAGTAAGAAATCTGCTTGCACAATTATTTTATACGTGTGTTTTCATTAGTAAATATTCAGTGCTAGCTGAAGCAATATTTTCAATAATACAAATATATTTTTTAACTGTGACTTACACAGATAAAACACTGTTAAATTTTGGGAGCGTAAGAACGGGTCGCTCATGAAGCGTTTCCTCGCTCTCACCGGCCGTTTCGGTTTCTCTTCAGTGCCAACTGCTACTCCAGTCTTGCCAACCATCATAGCCAACACGGCCGTGGAATAACCACTTCCATACCCGATGTCCAGCACTCGGTTGCCTTCCTGCAGGAAGTCTTTCAGATATTGTAGACCAAATCCAACCTGAAATCAAAATTCCGATAAACGTATTATAAAAACTTTTCCAGTTTTAAAAAAAGGAAAAGATATTTACTACTTTAATAATTTAAATGAACAGTTTTGAATTGAAAAAAATTAAAATCCAATGTATCGAAAAGTACAAAACGAATATAATTAGAAAATAAGATATCTCATAACTTCTCTAACTTTATAAAAAAATCACGCTTGTTCAGCTAACGTCTGCAGCAATGCTAGTAGCATGTGGCCGGAACACTGCCTTCTGGAACTTCATTTGTGCGCCAGCCATTTTGAATCTCGGCTCTATAATTGAAGAAAAGCACTTGATGCCAAATCGTCAGTTTGGCTTCATGAAAAACCACTCCATTATGGACCAGATACATTGAATGTTTGATGTCATTAAAAAGTCTCTAGAAGGTAAAATAAAAAATAGCTCAGTTAACTTCCTTAATGTTGCGCAGGTTTTGGATGAAGTGTGGCATGATGGACCGAAATATAAGTTGAAAATGTTACATTCACAAAACGCTTTAGAATTACGACAATCTTATATTATATACAGCTTCTTCAGAGTCAGACGTCATGAAGTATAAGATGTAATGAAGTATACGGAGTGATGAAGTATAAAACGTGATGAAGTATACCACGCAATGAAGTATAAGACGTGATAGATTATAAGACGTGATAAAGTATATGACATGATGAAGTATAATACATGATGAAGTATACGATATGATGGAGTATTTGACATGAAGAAGTATACAACGTGATTAAGAGTATGAAGTAATGAAGTAAAAGACGTGGTGCAGTATAAGACGTGAAGAAGTATACGGCGCGATAAAGTATATGAGGTGATGAAGTATACGACGCGATGAAATACACAACGTGATGAATTTTACGACGCGATAAGCATATGGTGTGATGCATTATAAGACGCGATAGAATATAAGACGTGTTGAAGTATACGACGCAATGTAGTATAAGAAGTTATAAAGTATGATGTGATTAAATACACGATGTGATAAAGTATACGACGCGATGGAATATATGACGTGATAAAGTATAGGATGTGATGAAGTATATGACGTGATGAAATGTACAACGTGATGTAGTGTAAGACGTGACGAAGTGTGTGACATGATGAAGTATGCAACGTCATGAAGTGTACAACGTGATGAAATAATCGCCGTGGTGAAGTATAAGACATGATGAAGTATATACGGAACTGAAAAAAATTAAAGCAGGAGTCCAACAGAAAAATCGTTAAATGGACAAAACGTTGGCGAGTTAAACTGTACGAAACTAAATTAATTCATATAAACTTTACAAACAAATGTAAACAACAGTAATGTACAGATCGTCTAGGCTAACTCGGGTAAATAATAAACGCCTATCAATTTACAACAAAATACTTGACAATGGGGGCTCGCGTACAGGTACTGTGGCTCTGCAGTACCTCCAGTTCCACTTAATATTATCTATAACGTTTAATATAATGAATCATTTTTTCTTTAATTCTTCTTTATACTTGTACATTATATAATTACAAACGCTTAATTGAAGCGCACAGTTTAATGTCAGTAGCCATCCCCCCGTGTACGAAAAAGATAAACATAACTTTTCAAATGGAACTTTGCGCCTCACAGTTCCAACGGCGAGGTATTTGTTGTGCGAATGCGCATGTAGAAAGATGCACGAGAGGTTACAAGGGAGAAAGAGCACTGTTCTCAACAGTAACTACGAGTTAGTTAATTTTTTCTTTAGAAGTTCTTGTGGTAGTATCTCGATGAAAAATAAATAATCTATATTCTTAGAAATGCCGTTTGCAATTTTATATATATCGATAACCAGGTCTTCTGTCATTCGCTTGCCTATTTCTCGACGATAAATTAGTAAATTAATTTTGTTTTTACAGATGTAGAATGTCTTGTGTTAATTTTTTCCACTATAAATAAATAATCCCAAGTACTTAGTAATGCCTTTTGCTAATTTATTGATGAAAAATTGCATTGTGTTATTTTTTTTCAGCTGAAACATTGTATCCTATCAACTGTTCATAGAAATCAGCTGATCTTTTCGAATTAATATAAAACAACTGATCTTTTACTATAACTACAGTGAATGATATTTAAGCAAGGTCCACGTATTTATTTATTTAAACAAAACCAGATTTTATATATATCTTCGAACTAATTATATATTCAGCAAAGATACCATTAACAAAAGTTCGCTTCTGTCGGTAACTCCTCGAGTTTCACACGTGTATTTTCTTTATTTGCGATATTTGTAGATTTCTGACTTTTATTAAAAAATAACGATTACTTTTTAAATTACTTTTATTTTTTTCTTTAATAGCAATACATCACATTTAATTTTAAATTCAAAATGAAATCAGCAATAAGTTCCTTGCTTTTTGGGTTGATTTGTTTTTTTAAAGGCTTTCTTAAATGTTGCAGCAACGTTAGGCCTGCACACACGTTTGACATATTTTCTAAGAACATAATCGACTATTCTCAAAAGGAACTGCCCTCAATAACTAGCGTAACTTTATCCTCAGTGAGAACAAACGAGCAAGCTGATTATGCAATAACTCTCGCTGGTTAATTCTTCGTGTATTCGAGGCTTTATAAACATCAACTTCATTAGAGATTTACTGATAGAGTCTTTGGATTAGACAATTAACGGGTTTGCAAAAAGCCACGTACATAGACTCCAACAAAATATGTACATTGAGACTATTAAGATCATTACACCTGTTTGTCAATAAGACTCGAGAGATTGAAGCCTTTTTGGATATTTATGTGATGGTGATAAATATTTTATTGCTACTATTAAACAGTTATTTGAATACAAAAAAGATACTGTGCCTAAGGAATGCTATTCAGTAGTGCCTTAGTTAAGATTTCATCCTGTAATTTAGGATACAATAGAATGTAACCTAGATGCATTCTGTCACATATTGTAATATAAACTGAACTTATTAATAAAAAAAACTTTCCAAATATATTAGCAGCTATAAAATGCATTGCGTATAGGGCAAGATGCCATAATAACACACATTTCACATATTGTAAAAACGCATTATTTTTTTATAAAAAAATGTACTCAATGTCTAGGCTGGGTAGCTGACAAATGCAGAGCGGAATGCGCTGAGATGAGCCGAGTGGAAAGGAATGAAAATGAAAGGAAACCGGAAACGGAATTCAGTCAGTTTAAAGGACGCGTTTGTATCTTTTAAATATAAATATTTAGGTACACTGTAACGGATTCTAGGAAACTAATACGTTCAAAAACCGTAACCTAGGCAACGGTAACCTAGGTAACAAGAAATTATAAGTTTGGAGGCGTGGCGGGGAGAGCAAAGTCAGCTTTAAACTAGTACACAGTCAAAGCTACGCGGAGCGGAGACCAGTGACGCCGCCCAGCTCAGTTACGCTTTCAGTGGCTGCATTTAGATTAAATTAGGTTAAGTTTAGGTTTTGAATGCATAGTCCGTTCCTCATCTGGTGGCTTCATTGATTACTAACCGTATATGGAGGACTTTCGACGAAATTATCGATGAGCAATGGATTATCTGCGTAAGGGAAGTCGGTAATAAAGTATTTACGGTCGACTGACTTCATTACATCCACTACCTTCTGGTTCATTACGTAACCTTCGTCTGAAACAAAAGTCGTTTTAGGTTAGTTGAGCAGTAAGTGGTATTACAATGGCTGTGGTTCTGTCTAAACCCCGGGCTAGTAACTACCGAGTACTCTACTAGCTAAGAAATGTATTATGTGTGAAAACATTTCGATGCTTCTCGATTGTATTGTACTCGTCAGTCGTCACTAGACGATTGTTTTCTTTCCGAGTCCTCCGACTCGCCGAGTCACCTAGTTTTGTATACACTACAGTACTAACACTACCTAAATCATCGACAAAACAATCGAATGAATCGACAACTTACAATCGGAACTGATGTTGCCGGAAATGTTTAATAAATATTCCAATTAAATGGCTAAGGCCCATTCCGTTTTCCTTCTTTTTTATAATAATACCGAATATAAAAAACCCTTCATTTGACAGCTGTGTGGTAAATGTATGTATTTTTCACGTATTTACATACAAATGTATGTATGAAAGTGTATACGTACTTTTTTTTTGTTTTAGCACGCTTACATTCGTAATTCTGGTGTGATTTTATTCCAACTTGGCACAGAAATCGATTGTTATAATAGCTTGGGTAATTTCGTTAATCAGGATAATTCATTAACAGTTTCAAAATGGCGGTAATTTCAAATATTTACATATTTAAAACGTTTTTGTTTTAAACCTTTTTGAAAATCCGATTTCGCAATCGTATTCAGCGTTAAAAACTGCACAAATTGCCTTTTTGAATTTTCAAAATCCGTTGAAATTGAAAAACATTGTTGACGTCGGTCAGGGTTTATTTACTTACGTTCAATAGAATCTGTTAAAGTGTTAGTATATGCAGATGTAGATTTTAAAGCTGCTTATGATGGTGAGATCAAAATTTCAAAAAAAGTAAGATAAAGAAAATAGTTTTGGAAATTCGGTTATATCACGTCAAGAAAGAAATCATATTTCAAATTAATTCTAAATGAGCGACTTATTAATTTATAAATTAAATCAATTATTATAAATTATAAATCAATTATAATTTATAAATTATTTGTATAAGTAAAAGTGTACAATTTTGTCATCATAGCTGAAATTATACTAATCAGTGCGTACAATAGTTTTCGTTATTATTTTTTTTATTTGGTGAAATGGTTAGTAAGTATGTTTTTAAGTCTGTAAAGTTTTCAATTTTTTTTGTGTATATTTTAGGCCAAAATGTAACACGTTTTATTATTATAATTATTACTTAGCAAGAGTAAGAAAACATTACAGAAAAAGGCCATGAGAAAAATATAATACAGTAAAAAAATGAGGGTGTAGTTAACTTTACTAAATAGTTGGATTACTATAAATAGTTGGATTAAAAAATTGGATTACTACTGTCCAATTAAAGACAAGGAAAACATTGTTCTCAAAGCCCGAGTCGCAATCAGCAGTCTGTAAGCATAGCCCTAAAAATTGTCAACAATCGTCAAACATCTCGATTGTTTAACCCAACTGAGATTCGATGGTTGACACGATTGGTTTTGTTGTACGATGGTCGATTGTCTCCATAGTAAAAACATCTCAGAAACGTGCATCACTAGTCCATATCCCATTTTTAGCAGCAAACTACCAGATCGGAGTTCACACAGGACAATACAAAAAGACAAACAATATAGTCTTTGTGTTCTAAGGCAGAGGTTCCTTGACGTTTTTTCACTGCGTACAACTTAACGTTTTTTGTTAGCTGGAAGAATCGCTACCTGATCTTCCGGTATTCATACGAATTGAAAAACATACAAACATGTTCTTTTATTTCATTCAGGTCGTTATTAACAAACGAAGCCAAGTATATTGATAAGACGCTGAACTCTTGGTTGCGTTGGAAATACCAAGTGAAAAAGAAAAAACGTTAACTGCTATTTAAATACAGTTTACATGTATTCTTTGATAGTGCAGAATTGAAACTTTTTGATATATAATAAACGTCTTATATACAAGCAAGTATTTTAGATAGCCTGGATTTATGAAATACAAATTTGGTGTTGTGCCAGCAAGAAGAATGTTGAAACATTTCAAAGTACCAGAACAAAGTATTGAGGATGGTCAACGGCCTTTGATTATTAGGAATCAGGTTTCACGAAAGAGACCGTAAATAACGAAATAAAAAGCTTTTCTAAAAAAGAATAATTTCTGTTACTACACAAAAAATATAATTCATGTATCATGCTTTCTTTTCCTTTTTATTTTAATTACGACAATTTGTTCGAAAACAGGACAAATTAACATAGCTAGTTTTTAAGAACATAACCTAAAATTTATTGTAGTCTTTCAGCTGAATTGAAAATTTATTCCATGAAATCAGCTGATCGTTACGAATTAATAAGAAACAACTGATCTTTTAATATAACTACCAAAATTAATTTAGCGATTCATTTTATATACCTAAATCGGTCAAACTTCTTCGTAGTTTCCTTAGTGTAGTGGTTATCGCGTCCGCCTCACAAGATTCTCGGTTCGATACCGGAAGAAACAGTGATTTTTAATTATAATTGATTTAATATGAGACTCGTGACGGGCAAAATATACTGTTACATATCAATATAAACATGTTCCTCTCATTACCCGTCCCGCAAAATTCAACATCACAATCAGCCCTAAAACATGATGCATGTTAAAACAAAGGAGAAGGAGGTATTTTCTCCACGTTATTAGCATTTCGTCTCACTTTCTAATGAAAACTTTCGTTTCATATCTAATTACGCTTCGAAATGCTGAGTGTCCTGGACGCTTTCTAGAAAACTAAGGTCAGGGGCGGCTGAAGTTACGCAATACACAGATGTAGCGGAATTACCTTTGTTACCCCGTTACCAAGAATACTCGTTACTATGCACACAGATACTTCTATAAATGCAATGCATAACTGTTACAAAATGCGAGAATATTACAAAGGCCGTGTCATTAAATAAATGGTATGGTAAACTGCATTAACTTTCTAGCGAATCCATAATATATGAATTTATTTGCGCTTGTGTGTGTGTGTTAAAACCAGAAGAAAGTACATATAAGACAGTAATAACTCAGAAAAAGAATCAACTTTAACATCGTTTGCAAACGAAACGACAGTAGACGAAGAATGACAATTGCAGCTTCAAATTAGAGTACTACAACAATTAAAACAGATCAATTGATTCATGTTATCAGATGAACCTAACCTAATAACCTTAAAATTAACCGTTTAAAATACTCAGTACAAAATTATTAGTACCTTAGGTTTATGACTATGGTATAATGGTACACAAATGATCTTCCTAATGGCATAGCCTACACGCCATCGTGTATCTTACCCAAATTTCTTTCAGAAAATTTCCAATGGGCACAACAATTGGAGCTGACATCATGGTAAGACCTCGACATCATATGAAGAATAATATGAACGTCGAACCTTAACTCGAACACTTTTTGAGAGCTCGTTAAAAATTGTACATATATTCAGCGATGTACGCGCTATGCACACACACACACACACACACACACACACACACACACACACACACACACACACACACACACACACACACACACACACACACACACACACACACACACACACACACACACACACACACACACACACACACAGGTTCTAACTGGGCATGGTTGCTTCCGAGCTCACCTTTTCCGTTTTCGACTGGAAACATACTCGTGTTGTCTCCTCTGCCTTCCTGCAGTGGAGGAAGATGCGGAGCATATATTTTTTTCCGCTGTCAGAGATTCAATTAGGACAGGATGAACCTGCAAAGATATCTGCGAGGCAGCATTACACCGGAAAATCTGGTTGCGCCAATGATGACTTCAGAGGCCAACTGGAGGGCCATTGTAGGATTTGGCTCAGTAGTCATGAAGAGGCTGAGGTTTGAAGATCAAGAAAGGAGAGCCAACGGTGTAGATGGATAGGCGAACAGCCAGTTCACCTCCCCACGAAGTAATGCCTGGCGGCGGTTCCGTAGGGTGGTTTCCAGAAGAGAAATGCTCTTAATGGTTTTTTTGTGGGTAGCAATATCTTGAACTTAACTTGAGTCCCACACTCTGGGGAGTGCCGGTACACTACCCCAGTTACTATATAAAAGATTTTTCCAAACTTTTTGACATCGCAAAACACGCACACGCACACACACACACACACACACACACACACACACACACACACACACACACACACACACACACACACACACACACTTGCGCGCACCTACTCACACAGAGAGATATAAATCAAAACCAAAACTTTCTCAACACAAGAAATATGAAAACAGATTTATCGATTAAAATTTCAAAAAACATTTTTTTTTCAATAATCACAATATTTCGTATAGTCAGAACGTAATGCACCTAATCTAATTTTTAAATTTATTGGAAAAGTTGTACTTTGTTAATACTCACTTCGAAGGTGATCGACAAGATCATTTTGATTTCTAAACACGTTAGGTAATTGTTCTTGGCTTTCGGTCAGATTCATATCGGCTTTAGCCCATTTTACGGAGATAAATATTATAAGAGTATAACATAACCTTTCTGAAACAGAATACTTCATCACTGATGAGGAATTTATAGGATTTTCGAGAGCTTATCCTAGAAAACTTATACTATCGCATAAAAGATGAGCGGTTTTATATTTGTTCCCGATTGGCCGACATAAGAACAGTGTAACCGATATCCACAAGACAAGCTGAAACAATGCCTAAATCTGTATCCAATAATGCAGCGGTCTCATTGACGTTATAATAAACAATAAAATATGTATAAATTATTTTTTCTAGCTTTAAGTTATACTAGATACACGAATATAATCCAATGTTATATTTATTTTCGTATTTAAATGAAATTAATGTGCTAATTTATACAAAATTGTATAGTAAAAAAGTTATTATTGATGGCTTTGGCGAAAGGGATGAAAAGGAAAAAAACGTGTCTCGAACCTTTTTAAAAATGAAAACGAGCAAACGAATTTCGTCTCTCTATTTCTGTATCTTTTTCTTCTTCCTTTTCGATAACAGTAAACGCGTATTATATGAAAACTTTGTGTTGCTTTGGTTTCGGTAATTTTCATTAGTTGAAGAACACGTGCATGTTGTAATTTATTATAGTATATTCGAAATTAATATAAAATTTTATAACAATTGTTGTTAATATTGCTAGTTTTTAACATAACCTGAAACTTATAACTTATCAGCTGTTCAATGAAATCAGCTTATCGTTACGAATTAATATAAAACAACTAATGTTTTACAATAACTACAGTAAATACTATCTGAAGCAAAGTTCACTTATTTATTTTTTAAAGAAAACAAGATATTTGTAAACATATCTTCAAACTAATTACGTATTCAGCAAAGATATTAGAAAAGCTTTGCTTTTGTCGGTAACTCTTCGATTTTCACACGTGTACTTTTTTTACTTTACAAAATTTAAAATGGCCGTTTATTTCGAAGCTGTTGAAAGAATTTTGCTAACTCAACCAAGCTATTTATTATTTCTAGTCGCCTGGGTGGCCTAGTTGATAGCGTACTGGGCTTTCACCCCGAGGACCCGGGTTCGATTCCCGGCCAGGGCTTGGCATTTTCATACGCTGTAAATCATCCCATCGTCTGCATTAGCCCTAGTGTGCACAATAGTCGGACGTTAAAAAAAAAAATGAAATCGATTTTTAAGCTACGATCGAATTAAGAATTATCTACAGGTTCATGATTGTCGCTTATTGCAAGGTTCCGGGTGTGGGTTTTACTAAGATTACTACTGCAATGGTGTTGAACTTTCTTTCAAGTTATGCCACATCTCATAAATTGTTCAAAATCGATGCATTATTAATATGTATAAACATTTGTTTCCAAGTTATTATTTTCAAACTTCTAGCAGCAATTAATTGAAGTATCGTGTATTTTTTTGTTTAAGGTATTCAGGTATTAAGTTATTCGACTTCTGTGTTATTAAAAAATATACACGACTTGGACACTGACACTAGTACTGTGACCTATTGTAGCCGTTAAAGAAGGTGATATTTTACTGGCTGCGACTTTGTCACGTATATTCTTAAATCACAGTCATTAACGGGGACGAAAAGAAAATATAACGGTGACAATCGTTTGCGGTGGCTCAGTACCGCCTTGTAGAAAATATCGTCGGCAACAATGGATTGGTTTAGTCTTCAGTCTAGTGGTGTGCGTTATTACGTTATCTGCTATTTAGTAACGGTTATTCAAAAATAACTATAGTAATCGTTATCAAAAGTAACAAATAACGGTTACTTATAACGTCTAACAACAGTTTAATAGTAGACTATCATGTTTTCAACCGAGCTCACTGAAATAACGCTCAACAGTGAATAACGTTTTATTTCCAATAACCTTTCATATAACCGTTTAATAGTACATTGTTTTGTCACTAGGGCGCAGTAGTGGCGTTTGCATTGAGATAATTTTTAATGAAAAGGACAAAGTAACGGGATAATTTTTAATTTTACAATATGTACTGTTGTAAGTTATAACGATCAACGAATAACGTTTAAAACTAACTAACTGTTAACGATTTGAAAGTAAGAAATCAAGCTCCGTAATTTTTATATTTTTTTATTTTTTTGGTATTATTGTTTGTAACTGAATGACTAGCTTACAAAGTAATACTAAATAAATTACTACACTTAAACGAATTAGTTTCATTTCTTTTGTAACTAACCTGCATTTACATCCATTTTGTTAATAAATAACTAACATTTTAATGTTGTATTGTACATTTAATAGTTTAAAATAGCTGATTTTTTTAATATACTACCTATTTATTATAATACTTATACACTTTAAATGTTTTAATTAATATAATAATAGTAATAATTTTGTATTTCTTCATAGTAAAAATAAATACAATTTAATCTATATTACTGTAAATGAAAAAATAAAAAAAATATTTGTATATACCTACAAGTATATAAATAAGAATTAAATCTATTACAAATTTGTCATTGATCTAATAAATGGTGTTTGTAGAACAGTAAAAAAAGCATAACTTCGTAAAAAAATTGAAAATATTTTTTTTTTTTTAAATTATTTAGTTCTTCTGCGTAACTATACCATACGTCTGATTAACTGTTTACATAACGGTTTAAATAACACGTTATTCTGAAGTAGCAATAACAGTTATAACCGTTACACGAAAATGATGCTTAAGCTCATCACAAACTTTACTGCTGGCTTGTGCTGCGATCATGCGGGGATATTTCGTTAAAAAAACATACGACTTGGTGGTAAAGTCACAGAGTCGGTGAAAATAACTTCTATTTGTACTCGTCAGTAATTATCAGTTTGTTGATCTATCGACGCCAGAGATAACAAATTTGGCGCTAAGGAAAACTTAAGCTTACACTAAAATATACAAAACAGATAACGAGGTTTAAATTGTATACTTAATGGCGTGTGTAGTTGCCACCATTTTTAAATTGACCTAATTTGTTTCCGTCAGCGGAACTGCTGTGTGCGTGATTATTTTGAAGTAGACGCTGTTCTTTTTGTTCGAAACGTAGCCTAACTCGAGAATCTAAGTTTTTGTTCACCTCATTGTATCTGAAAGTGTTTTGCCCTTCGGTCTTCTGAAGGACTGTAGCGAAATCATCTCCACAAGAGAGACTCAACCTGAAGGCAAATTTGTAGCCTATTTCGTTACTATTTATGCTCTTTACTTTTCCATTATACCTAAAGTATACATAATTAGTTTGAAGACATGTTTACAAATATCTTTTTTTGTTTAAATAAAAGTACGTGAACCTAACTTAGATATTACTTACTGTAGTTATCTTAAAATATCAGTTTGTTGTTTTATATTAATTCGTAACGATCAGCTGATTTCATTGAACAGCTGATGGGTTATAACAAGTTTCAGGTTATGTTTTCTAAAAACTAGCAACATTAACAACAATTATTATAAACAAATGTTATATTAATGTATAATATAATGTATGTTCAAATGTATTAACGATTACAACGTGCACGTGTTCTTCAACTAAAAACCAAAATACCGAAACCAAAGCAACACAACGTTTTCATATAATATGCGTGTGTTGTTATCGAAAAGGATGAAGAAAAAGCAAGAGACAGAAATAGAAAGACGAATTTTGTTTGCTCGTTCATTCCATATTTCCGTTACATTCTTCCGTTCGGCAGACCTTTTTTCTATTCACTCCTCTCGCCAAAGCTAACATTAAACTTCGCTTCAAAAAAACAATATTTTTTTAAATATACAGTAGCGTTTTAACATTACTTACCCATTTTAAAATTTCAAAAATATAACCAACACTTTTATTTTTCATTATAAATTTACATTTTCATAAACCGCATTAATAGAAAGTAGTTTTGAGTAAATTAACAATATAAACTGTTCTATTACATAATATTTAGTTTATATAATTATATTATGGCTAAATTCTATGACGGATAATTTTACTTTTGTCAAATAAATCTTAACAATCATATTTTCATAAATTATATTGATAATTCTCTTATCAAATTAAGGAATTGTTTATTGTAAACAAAAATAAAATTACTGACTCAGTAAATAGGTTCATTCGGTGATAACCTAATTCCTATTAACTTGAAATTATCAACATTTTCAATAGAAGTTTTACAGAAACACACCGAGAAACTTATTAGAACACTCTAGCTTGATACTCTTTTAGAGCACTTCAGATTTATCTAGTTATAATCTAGAAACTGGCAAAAATGAAATACTTGAGGATTTAATTGACATAGAAGTTGCTAAAAATTTTGGAAAGGCACTCCTGGTAACTGGGATTAACTATCGTCGAGAAATTTGCAGACAAATACATTAGAACCAACTATTTTTTTTTTTTTTTTTTTGTGAAATTAGTGAAAAGGTATTTTTAAGGATTTAGATTATTTATTGTAAAAAAATTAAAAGAATATAATTCTTCGTAGATAAATGAACAAAAGGCATTCTGTGAACAGGATTTACCTGGATATCACTAATATACTTTATTACATCAATTATCAATCGAAATAAGATACTTTGTGAAATATTTTTTGCAAATTAAATAAAATTTACTGATATCAGTAAAAATACTGATAATTAATCAAAGATCTAGTAAAAATTTGAGGTTAAAATTGATAAAATATCACTGCAAAACGACTCTAATTGTCTTACTATGTAGTAGGTTTCAGTGACATTTCTATAATTTTAAATTTGTACATAATTCTTTGACTTCAACAATAGAGTTTAAATTTAACAGTCAACAATAGTTCTGTGTGTAGTACGCAGTAAGCAGAACATGGAGAGGGTAACTATATTCCCCTCTTACGCATGTTGATCTTATGAAAACAAACTGTAGAAGAAACAAAACATTTATTGTAATAGTTTAATATACAAATTTACGTGTTCCAAGACGTGTGATAACTAATTAACAACAATTAATCATTAATTAATTTCAATTAATCATTAAAGTAAATCTCTTCGCTGGCAAGGTGGGGCCCAAAGTTACGGCGAGCAACAAAGTCGCCATGTATATAGCCGAGAGTTATATTGTAATTCATGTGTTTGTCGTAGTGTAATATTTGATCGATTGGTCCAAGATCACCGATTGTTATCACCAGCCGTGCAGGTCTGGCCAGCTGTTCCATCAGCTGTTAACAGAAGCGTATATTAATGAAAGAAATTTAAAATTAATACTTTAAAACCGCATGCTAAGCTCCTATAAGTAAAAAATAATACACAGTAGACTCTAGATTGTCGGAGGTATTTGATGACACAAACACAACAAATAATTCGCAAAAATAGATTAAAAATGAGAATCAAACGTAAAAACTAGACTTATTATTATGCAATAATTATATAATAATTATAGAATTATATTTTAGAATTATATTATATTACATTGTATATTATAATATTACACACACACACACACACACACACATATATATATATATATATATATATATATATATATACATAATTATATTATATTTATATACGAACTATATTTTATATATAGAATGAGCTAAGGTATGAACAAACTAATAAAAACTACAGCAATTGAAGTTATATACTGTACTACATATTTAGACAACAAAGTAAAAAAAATTAAACGTATAATATGAATATTGTAACCTGCTGTTGTATTTACATTCAGAAATTACGAAGAAAGATCTGGAATTTTATAAATTAAGTTACAATTTATAGTTTATTTTTACTCCAAATAATTAGTGATGTGTTTATTTTTTGTAACAAAACACTTATTTTAATTATAAATTTACTTTGCTTAACATAAGTTTTTCAGCTACTAAGACGTCTTCCTGATCATTTAAGTATTGTAACAGTCAGTCAACATGATGCAGGTCCTCAGCTTCATCTTCACATTCTTCTTTGGTTATATTCGTTATTTAAAATACTGTATACAGTTGAATGTTATACCTACTAATAATCCAGCCACTTAGTAAACGGCCTGCGCGAGAATTTCTCTCGCATATAGAGTTCACCTCCAGCTCTTTCCAACAGTTCAGTGATACAGTCTGCAAATCTGTGTTCACAAACCTTTATTAATCAGCGATAATAAAGGAAAAATATGGAGATGTGGTGAGAGAGTGAGGACTCGACCTCTCACTCGCACATTTTTTTCTCTCTGTCCCACTGGTGTTCTTAGCTAGACGTTTTCTAAGTGGCTGAACTTTAGTACTACTGTAGGCCTGCAACTCGAGTCATCCGCCCACTGATAATTTGGGGTCTACTATATGTTTTAAACATTCAATCATACTTTTGCTTTTTTCCTAGATATTGCTGTTCTAGATATCACTGTTGGACAGATAGTTTAATCAACAGAAGTAACCTGAAACAGAAGGGACAACAGGCTCGATATCCCTAACCAGTTAGGTTAGGTAACTATTGTTGGTAATGATGAGTCAGTCCGTTTGTTTTGATGCAATGCATGCTGTACGTACCATTTTTTTTTTCATTATTGCGACTTTTGTAGATCAAAAATAGTTTCAGTTTTATTTTCCCATTGAAATTGTCAGCATTATTTTCCGCATTTAGTATTCTAACACAGGCCTTGTCGTAAAAGTTTATGTTCTAGTTTTAACATGTAATATGTTTTAGGGCTGGTTGTGATGGATTTTACGCGTCGCGTGATGCGGCACAAATTTATATTGGTTTATATAGTTAAAGATCAGTTGTTTTATATTAATTCGTAACGATCAGCTGATTTCATTGAACAGCCGATAGGCTGTAATAAGCTTTAGGTTATGTTCTTAAAAACTAGCTACATCAATTTGTAGTGTTTTCGAACAAATTATCGTAATTAAATTAAAACTGAAGAGAAAAACATGATACATGATTTTTATTTTTGTTTCAATAAGAGATATTTTTATAAATATTTACGTTTTATGTTTCGACACGAGAACGACTGTAAATTTACTCTCTAAAAACATCGTGCATTGTCTTTATAAAACTACGCGTATTACAAAATGTCTGCGGTCTCTGACAGAAACAACGTCAAAATTTATACATATTTTCAATTAGAAATAATTTAAGACCTTTTACTGCACTGAGTATCTTTAGACGTTCAGATGGTTAAGATGGTCATACGTTAACTTATGCCTAATATTTGTCGTTTATAAAAATTATTTTCCATATATTATTCTCTGTTCTTCACATTTGAATTTATGATTTTTATTGTTTCATTCATATTAATTGTAATCTTTGTTAAATGTACAGTTCAAGATTAATTTCAATTTATAGCAAATACTTTATTTAGGCGCATGCATAACTCAATTTAAGGTTTTTGCAATGTTGTTGGACCATTTATAAGTGTTCTTACCGGAACTGGCACAGATATAGTGACAGGCGTAATGAAGACAGCGTTATAAGGACCAAGTTCAGGGACTCCTTGTTCCATCTCTCCGTCTGAAATAGGCAACAAATCTACTAATTTAAAGCTGATGATAGTAAAACTACGAAAAACTATGATGATAAGAAAATTAGCTCAAAAGTATCACGTTTTTATCCAGCAGATATAGGTAATATCAACTATTCAGCTGAATACAATTCACAGCTGATTCTTCAAAAAGATGTGTTCATTGATGTTATGTTTTTTTACTATTGTTCCAAAATTTGCACACAATAAGCTCACGGGTCTGGGTCTACACATGACGGCTGCAAAGTACCGTGTTCGTACAACTGTTCTCAATAGTTTAACTATCCGTTAATAAAATTCGTCAAACATTTTGGCTAAAAACTTACACTTGAATTTAACAGTAATTTTTTCAGACTTCAAGTAGACGTCTCTTTTATAAAACCTTTTTGCATATTTCACCGTTTCTGTAGTATTTTCAATCCCAACTGCAAGCCCAAAGGGTCCCACCATCAGACCCATGCAGGCGGCCAAGTACCCGCTACCAGATCCTACGTGCAAGGCTTTGTATCCGTCCTTCAGGTAGTCCTTGAGAGTCTCCAGTGCGAATGCGACCTGGGATTTAAAAAAAAACTTAAAAAAAGTTTCTATATGTTTGTTTCTATATGTTGTTTCTATATGTTTAAATATGTTTGTCATTCAAATAAGCCAATAAGTCCGATTCAGATGCTTAAAGGTAAAACCTGCACAATTAGCTTAAAAGGCTTTTCAAAATCAGGTTTTGTATAGAGGACGTTTAAAAAAAACATTATAAAAATTAAATAAATGGTTCTCCAGATCAAAAGATGGTTTCTCTGTTTTATGAAACTTCAAATATGGCCAGTACGTCATTGATTTGAAAAAAATAGGCTGGACGGGTTTTTACCGAATTTGTGAAATGATTTTGAATAATTTCTTTTCTTTTTTTAATTGTTCTTATCGCTTTCTAGATTGCAAAGAATCTTTCGTCCACAACTAGGTGAATTAATACAAAACACTAACAATTGAACCAGCGTAACATTTATGAATATTTACTCTATGGCAGTGTTTCCAACCTTTTCTTGTGAAATTACCCCATCCCCGAACATGTGCAGAATTTTAAATTTTTAAAAATTAAAAACAGCGGGTATGAAATTAAATTTTAAACATTCCTCCGAATACAGTCGAATTTTTGTTTCTTGCTTGCACCGCTCATTTCCTTATGGGCTAGAAAAATAAATATAAAATCAATTAGAAAATAAAATAAACAATATGAACTGGAGAAAAAGTAAATTAAAAATCCGTACTTAAAGGATAAATATGTTACACTTATCCCAAAGCGAAAAAATATACTTTTTCATTTGACAAATTTTTCTGGAAAATGATGCTTGTAAGACTCAAATTAATAAAAATTACCAATTGAATTTACCTATCAATTATATTTACACAATGTAGCCTATATACTTTATTAATGCACGAGAGTTTACACCAACGGTGAATGCTGAGCGTTACTGCGAAACTGGGATCCCGGCTACAAATATTGCGGACCAGGTTACTTATACTAAATGTTTACCCAACTTGGTTGGCGTTTAAGAGTCGCTATACGGTTAACTTAAACTTTGGACGAGTCCATTATCAAATTTCCCTCCACGTGGGAACACTGATCTATGGTGTTATAGTGATAAGCTATCCAGTCTTACTGACCATGCGCGGTGGGTCTTCAACTACACCGGTTTTTGTAAACACTCTGTACACATCCTTGTACGGAGCTCCGGGAATATAGTACTTCCTGTCCACTTTGGTCATCACATCTGCTACTCTGTCGCTCTTAATGTGTCCTTTAGCTGAAACAATAAACTTAAAAGAATAGGTCATTTAAAAAAATCTGAAGCTAATAGTACATTACTACTTTATTACAAAGGTTACAGATACAAAATAAATTGATGTATCGTCTTGTACATATGACGAAGCCATATTGGTTTCAATCTGACGCATGCGCACAGCCACTTTCAAGTTCTGCGCAGACGTTAAAGACAGTTTTATCACTAATAACAACGTAATCAAACAATCTGACTACTTTAGCTTTCAGATGCGGATTTAATTTGAGTCTGTACATCGACTGTCATACCACACATTCCTTAGGGGTACTGAAGACATGTTAAGACTTACAAGCGGTCGTACGCTCCTCCACGTGATGCAGGGTAGTAACGGATTGATGCTGACCTGTAGAAAGCGAAGTATCAGTAAGCCTGAAGCGTAAGACGCACCCCTATCCCAAGTTAGGTTGGAACAGCATATGCCGAGGGTTGCATGACTAAGGAGGGGACCTTAGCTTCAAGCATGCAAACTTTGGATATCAGGCGACCTCTAGTTTCAATTCAGCCTTACCTATACATGCTGGGCTTTGTATGGGTGGACACTTATCTTTACCAAACTATTTGTGGGACCTTCAATGAAAACTAAACGAATTGTAATTCCCCAACCTTTACACTCTGGAGGATAGGACTTAGAGGCTGAGAATTTGGGTAACGGTGAAACTGGGATTGAATCCCGTGGAATCCACCAGTTTAGTGTTGCAGCAGAATGTGGGATCGCAGCGCAGACCCATTTAACGTATGGAAGATGTTTCACTTCACGGAAGGATGAGAGTATATCAGGTTAATATACCTCATGGTAAGGCGGCAACTGCTGTTTTACGGAAGATACAATACCCACATCAGACGTATATCCAGGAGCACTACATGGGTTGTGAAACTTGATTGAAGAGTGGGTTCCTGATATTTAGTAGAGTTGCAAATTATGCCTACACCCAAATGATGTCATACAAATCGATCAATTACAGCAGTTTTAGTCCACAACGATGGGAACACACAGAAAAACATTCAAGTAAAAACATATTTTGGATAAAGGAGAAATTAAAAATGATATTTTCTCGAATTTGCTTTCTTATTAAAGTAGAAAAAATATAAAAAAACCAATTAGATTGGTTAAAAAATCAACTTTTAAAAAAAGCAATAAATTAACTCTAATTAGAAATTAATTAGTATATGAGGACAGTATTTGTTCTGCAAAAGTTGCAATGCACGCCTAAATAAGTTTTTACTTTAATACCAACAATCAGCATCTTTTATTGACAAGATTTCCAAAAAATATTTTTCCTAATCTTATCCTGTTTCTATGATATAAGCAAAATCACTAGTAAAGTCTGCATATATTAGCATTTTAAAATTAAAAAATTAATTGTGAATACAAAAATATACCCTGACCAACAGAAAATTTCTTAATTTCAAAATGATAATTTATGGTGTTTTCAACGCTAATTACGATGGTGAATCGGAATTTCAAAAACATTTAAGACAGAAAAATAAAAATTTTTTAAAAATTGGAATTGCTGCCATTTTTAAACTGTTGAACGAATTTTTGTGCTATTTCAATAATCGTTTTTTTCTGCAGAGTTCGAATTAAGTAGGAACAAAATTGCAACAATCTGTTGTTCAGGATCAGTGCTAATTTCAAGGTACCGGGCTGTACCATAATGGCTCCAAAGGAAATGTGCTGATAGTACATTATAGTCAGGTGTACTTACAACGAAGGTAAGCTACTAGTTCAGCTTGGCTGTTGAAAACAGGCTCCATTTCTTGTCCATTTTGACAGTGGAGTAAACAAATTAGAAAAGCTGTTGTAAAGAACATATTTCTCCTTCAAACATCTACCTGAAACAAAGATTGCTAGTTTAACGTCTATACATTAGGCCAGGTAGTCTTTGTAAAGTCATTCGTAGTAAATGGACTCGAACCTGTGAGCTCACGCTTTAAAGAGTGTATTACACGCAGCAGTTGTCCGTGTGTATAGCGATCATATCACGAATCAGAGCTGGTTTCAAACATACTTCGTCATAAATTCAATTCACGTGCGAAAGGCATACTTTTCTAGGGTTTGTAGGCAAAACCAAAGGTCGTTAAATACCTTTTCAACAAACTAAATACCAAATCACATTTCAACCAACCAGATAGAATCACAGTCTAAATATAGTAAAAGCTTTGTATCTTTCCTAATTCTGGTGTAGGCCTAATGTGCTGTAGTTTTTCTGAATGACACTGCCCCTATTTACCGGGACTTGGATAACCGTAAGTCAACCGTATATGATCGTTCTTGGATTTGGTGATTCTAACTATAGTAGCTCACATACAGTCCCGGCTCTTCCTAGACAAGTATAACGAATGCCTGGCTGATAGTTTTCTTAACCAAAGGAAAATAGCGCATCTCGAGTCAAAGAAAGGACTGTACACAGACACAGAGGAAAATGTCAGGGATAACTTAGGAAAAAATTATATTATTGTTATAAAGGACCGAAAAACTGAGGAACATTTTTGTTTCGAGGAAGAGATTCTCTTATTACTTCCGTTAATGGTGGGAACTAAATCGGTATCCATCAAGAGATAGGCAAGATATTTTTGGTTTAAAGTCGAAAGTAAGCTAACATTCTAAGAGCTTATCAGCCTGGTCTGTCACAGGGTAACAATGTGGCATTCTCTCTTGAAACAGTGATAAATATTGGAAAATCTAGGTTTGGTAAGCAATGTTTCCTGATATCAAAAGTGCATTTTTTTCTGTTGTGAGTTTTCAAAGTTCAGACAAATACGCCTAAGAGTAGAATCAGAAAATATCGAAAACAAATCGCCTTTTGTTCACACAAACGGACTTCTGAGGATCGCGAAACTTTATGGTAAACTTCTAAGCTAGCGTCATCCTAATTGCCTTTTTAGTCCATGAGGAACCTTATACATCTACGATTTCAGGAGGGAGATGGGCAAACAGTGTAGAAAAGAGGGCGAGAAAGTGTAATTAGAGCAGCGACAAAGGACTTCTATGCTGTTTGGAAAAATAAATCATGATCATGACGATATCAGTTTCTTTCTCTTCTAGTTTCTGACTAAGCATGGACACTTAGGACTTATTTGTGAAGGATGCAGTAGGCCTAACCCAGTTGCAAACCTGGAGAATAAGGGCGCTATGCGTACTGCAGGACTAAGATGTACGCCATTAATCGTCTGTAGAGCTTGTCGGCCATATTGAATCTAATTCCCTGTAAGACTAGTGTTAATTAACGGTACAGATTACTCCGCCATTTGTTAAGATAAAATTATCTTTGATATCTATTTTAAAAGACTTTTACGTGGGAACGTGGTCCGCTTTTTACAGTTTGTATGGACTTTTTGCTTTACAACTTTAATCTGTATCTTTAATAGCAATCTTTAATAGACGAAGTGTTGAAAAGCTTACCCACACAATTTAAAAACATTGATCTTAATGTTTTTAATCCCAGCCTAGTACACACTGAGATTTTTTGTGCAGATTCATTGTCAGCATTCTAACTGTCTTAATTCAATGTTGCGATGTTGCGTCGATTATGCTTAAAAAAAAAAAAAAATTCACACTGTAGCATACAAACAGATTTAATTACGTTTTCGAAATTATTTTTTTCCGAATTTGGTCTTTACCAGTTGAAGAGCATGCTAAGTTTTGGATTTTACTGGTAGAACTGTTCTATAGATACAAAATATTTTCAAACAAATGAACGTTTTGTTAGCTTTGATCTAAGGAACCATCTTCTTCATTATTGGAACGTCTTTTTTGGAAACAGCCTATATAAATCTCCACAGCTATAACAAATTTGATCACAATTGGATTTGTTTTGTTTTGTCTATTTATTCCCGACCATTTGTTTTTGAATTTTAAATTTGCTACATTGATTTGTTTTATGGAACTTTAAATAATACTAAAATATCATTGAAATCATATTAATTGATTTTGAAAAATTAGGCTGGAAGGATTTTTTCCGAATTTGTGAAAGGTGCTTGAATCACTTCTTTTGTTTTTTAGTTGTTCGTATCGCTTTTCAAATTGCAAAGAATCTTTTGTCCACAAATAGGCTTAATTACTTAATCAACTGCCATATAATTACTAACAAATGAACCAGCGTAAGATTTTATTTCCCAATAAATTTATTATTTCTATGGCTGTGGGTTTTTTCTACGTTTTTGTGCTATGCCCCCCCTAACAGATACACAATTTTTGTATCTCAAAATTTGAAACATCTGTTATGAAGCCAAGTTTTAAATACTCCTCGGAATACCCTAGATTGTTTTTTTTTTGTTTGCACCAATTATTTCCTTATTGTCTACAAAAATAAATATAAAACATTAGTCTTAATCGTAGTACATATTGGGATTGTGTGTAGATTCATTGTCTGTATCCGAACTGTCTTGATTCATTGTTGCGATGTTGCATCGACTATGCTCTAAAACAAAAAATCGTGTCCACACTGTCGGATTCAAAATTATTCAGTTTCAATACTTTTTTTGGAATCATGATGTCTGAAAAGTTTGATATTCCGTGAGTAAAAACACTTATTTTAATTATTATTTAAAGAATGAAAAATAAAATAAAGACATTGGTTGAGTCACTAGTAAATAAAGAAAAGAAACAATTTTGGTCACCAATCTATTGTACACTCTCAAATTTGAAGAGTGGTTCGATTTTCGAAATTTTGTTAAAATTACCGCTACTCTTTTTGAGTATCAGGTGAATGGTCGGGAATAAGAATGGTTCAAGCAAGAGGCTGACTTTAGGAAAGCAGTCGTAATATTTTGCATGTTATTAAGGTGGATGCCACTCTCAATTTTTTTGCAAATGGAAATCGTACGCAGGTCCAATGTACACATTGCAAATTTCGATGAAGTTCCAGTTTTTTTACCTAATTCATTATTCTCCCCCACCGAAATTTTAAACTTTACATCCAAATTCTTCATACAGTCAAATTTCCTATTTCTTTTTTTTATTCACTTGAAAAGTCCCAAAAAACCAACAAAGTGCCTGCAGTTTTTTTCTATTATTTTAAAAGTGACATCTTTGATACACATTAATAATTAATAAAAACAACAAATAATTTCTGTTATTTAACTCAAAATAAAAATCATGCATTAAGTTTTCTTTTTCTTTTTATTTATTACGATAATTCGTTTGAAAACACGACAATTTAACTTGGCTAGTTTCTAACAACATAACCTGAAACTCATTGTAGCCTGTCAGCTGTTCAGTGAAATCAGCTGATCGTTACGAATTAATATAAAACAACAGATCCTTTACTGTAACTACCAATATAAATTTGCACGCTCTCATCGCGCGACGAGCAAAATCCATCACAACCAGCCCTAAAAAATGATACATGTTAAAAATGAAAGATCATCACCGTGAATAAACAAAATGTGTACACCACTGTCAAGAACATGTCCACACTGCTCGAACTGCAAAACATTGCTTCCGAGAATCCCATTCTGGATTAGGCTCAAATATTCAACCTCGCAGCAACCGGGGCTCAAAATTTATTGAAGTAAACAGCCTGGATTTAGTTTAGACGCAAAAATTATTTTTTCTTTTGAAATCAGCTATACACATAAGAATCCCTGTAAGTACAAGGCTTTATGTGGAATATCTTTAATGCGGCCGACAGAATCCATAGGCTTTTTAGCACACCTTCTTTGCTTGCGTACAGTTTGTAGAACAGCAATGAGCGAGCAAAGAGAAGTGGGAAAGCTGCTGTGTTCCAAGGTCAACTGGAAATTGTTTTCCACAACAACAAAGAAGAGAACTGATGTTGAAATTAATTAGAAGTTAGGGCTGAAGTTTTTCTGGTATGGATATCTGTTGTACACGCTGATTGTTTTTACTGGGTACCAGATGACCTACCTTAGGCTACCTGTTGAATTTCACGGCTTTCAAAAAGCAAATATCTAGTATAAATAAAATACATTCCAACGTAATACAATATAAGTGTGAGGACAAAGTGTTGGTACTTACCCGTTTTCAGATAAAAAAGAGAAAATTTTATTTTCAAATTTAATACCTCAAATTTATAAAATAACCTTTAATAAACACTACAACTAAACTAGCATTTTCAAATAGTATTTGCATTTTTATATATTAAATTCTATGTGTGTTACTAGTTTTTCAAATTGTTCTAACTTTTAATATCTTATCATGTATAGGCATAATATGATTGCAACAAAGAGGTCAGATTTTAGAATTAGTTTTCTGATAACCACATTTTAACCGGATAACCTACTGATGTTAAAAGTTAAAAATGAAATTTAAGACTTTTCTACGCAAATACAAAGTCTAGATTTTATATAATACATTTGATACGAGTAATTAGAATTTCCATTTAATTTTTTCAATTAACCATATGTGCAAAATGTCTTCAACATTTAGTAATTCCGTGAAAAATAATTTTTCTTTCGTTTCCCTTTTTCTTTATATAATTGACTCTCAAACGGTAAATCGCTATTATTTTACACTAATCTCAATAATGAGCCAAATTGTTTACGAAATCTGACAGATCGGTTTGCCAGTTTTTTTTTCGTTACCCTTGAAACGTATTTTGTTTCGTCAATCGTGGGTATTTAAGAAAGCTTTGAAACAAAATTTTACACAAAAGGATTTCAGTTGTAAATTTGTTTGCAATCGATAAATTCGTTTAGTCTCCAACGCGTGTACATACATAGAAACAACCAAATAAAGATCAATGTTTTCTTGAAAACGAATAAATCGTTCAGAATTAGAAATCGATTTTGTTTCGCGATAACAATAATACGTGAAAACTACTTGTACTGAGAACGTATCCATTGAATTAAGAAATGAAAGTAATTATTTCAGCTCTATGATATTAGTTACTGAACAACCCCGATGTGATATCAGAAAATTTATGAGCCAGGAAAAAGATTAAGAATAAATATTTCTGTTATTGAACCAAAAAATGAAAATCATGTATCATGTTTTCTTTTCCTTTTTATTATAATTACGATAATTTGTTTCGTGAACAAGTCAAATTAACATAGCTAGCTTTTAACAACATATTGTAGCCAATGAAATCAGCTGATCGTTACGAATTTTACGTTGCAATAATGATGTACACACTTACATTATTGGTTAACAATTTCATTAACCAACTGATTTTTTACTATAACTACCAATAACAACCAACCCTAAAACATGATAGATATTAAAATGAATTCTTTGAGGTTATAGTGTTTGATAGCCCCTGGCTCTACAATTAAAGGACCTATTGTCCTTTAAAAAAAAGTACACTAAACCTTTTGGATTCTAGTTCAGTAGTCTGAATTTAAGCCGCATATTGGCTAACTCATTCTGCTTGACGTCAAACACCGATTGTCACCTGCTAACAAGAGCCTCATTAGGTCTATGTATTCTACAGTTCCCCTCCCTATATACATGGTTTCTCTGCGGTACTTTCATATCCTGTCAATGCACTCTAAGACCACAGTGCCTTGTGGTGATCTCATGGTTTTCTTGAGTTGCCTTTTCCTCAGCACCTGAATGCTCCTGGTTAATCATTGTCCAGTCTTGCAGTGCGGTTTCCGTCAGCCCTTAAGATTGTACGAGGTTTTTCTCTTTGCCCTCGTATTTCTCATTGCCAAGGTTCGTACCTGAGATGTCTTCTGCTTCTAGATTTAATTAGAAGTCCCTTTGCTACCACCTCCTCCCTTCTCAGTTTACACTTTTTTACTCTCGATTAATCTTTCAGATTTTGGATGTTTAACTCCATTTCTCATTCTTCTAGATTGAGTAGCTTTGGCGTTCTTACTATTTGTCTGTTTTCTCCTCTTTAATTTTTCCCCAGGTCCACTTATCCAGTCCTCCAGGATTTTCTTCGCTTTTGAGGTTCGCTTCCAGCAATCCAAATCCCACAAATAGTTAGGAAAATAAAACGTCTACTCTAGATCTTTGCGCGCACAGGTAAGACAAGATCTAATGGTCGCATGGTATCCAGTGTCCGCGTACTTAAGTTAAGCTCTCCATTAGCTACGTTACCTTTGGAGTATACTGTTCCACCTTGACTTGGATTCTAACTCAAAAGCAGATAAATGAAAGTAGATAAGATTAGAGCAATTCGGAATTGCCAAACCTGTAATCACAATATGTAAGCACCTGTGACAACCAATAAAAAAACGGAACTTTTATTTCAAATTGTAAAAAGTGTTGCACATGGCCAGGATAAACAAAAACAGAACCGAAATACCCGCGTAGGCTATCCTGGCGTAAAAATAGATCTCTGAAATTTGCAGTTTAGGAAGAGAAAAAGGAAGGAGCGCATTGCGCAATCTTAATCTATTCTTGAAGCCAGCTTACATATACCAGTATGTCTTGTACGCACCGCAGGGGATGCAGACTATTGAGAGGATTTAGACGTCTCTCGCGGTACTTGAGTTTAACACACACACTTGCAACACTACACTTGTGACTTCAACACTTTACACTCACACTTATATTTAGGGAGGCGATATAGCCTCAATGTGCTTTTCACCTTAAAATAAAAAAAAATGTGCGCAACGCATTACTTAAACTAAAATGAGTGATACAATTAGTTATATTTTAGAACAAAAAGGAGACCAACCAACATCCGGAGTCGAGACATCTTCCGGTTTCACCACCAGGTATACCAGTACTGTTAATGCTTTGGACAAATAATTTATGCACGTGAATTCATTAGTGATATATGCTATTATAAAAAGATTCAATGTTTTGGTAATTAATGTTAATCATTAGCGGAAGTTTAGTCGTGACCTCACTAATAAAACCTAATTAACGTAGTTAAATTTGTACAAAACCTGTCGGCCATTTAGCTAGAATAGTGATTTTTTTCTTACAGTGAAATACTGGTCTACGTTTAGGATTTATTAACCAGCAAATCAGAGTGTGATTTTAAGGAAAACTAGTAAAACTGTGATTTAGTTGAAAGGTAACTTATCATTCCATGATGACAGTAGCCTGGTTGATAAGTCTGTTTTGTGGAATTTCAGATAATAATGTTCACGGTAAATCAAGTTAAATTGTAACGTGATTAAAACTACTTAAGGAATATGAATGTGCCCTGGCTTAAGGAAATTAAATAATATTTTTGTAATAAGTTATATAGGAAGAGGAGTCTAAATTATATGTAAAGGCTGACAAAATTGTAGATTCAAATATCAATGTATTGTTGTATCATAGCATGCACAGAAAAGCACAAATCCGCGAGATGGCGTGATTTTCTATATACACTTTACTTTTTTTTCATAAATCAATATAAAATATATGCAGTGTTTTTAATTGAAAACTTTTATTGTCGCTGTTGACAAAACATAATTATAAACATTTGCTTTCGTGTCACCTTGATTCCGTAACGCATACCTCACGCATATATAATTGTTCTTGTATACTTACACTTTTAAACAGCTGATTTCGCACAACAGCTGTTGCTTCAATATCATTTCAATTGAGGTTATGTTTATTGTTAATGTGTATTTTCTAAATTTGTGATTTAGAAAATTATTTAACGACTTCTGTCGGCATGACCCCAAAGGTCACGTCTTTTTCGTCGCAGTTCACTTCAAAGTTTGTAAAATCTTATTTTAAATAATTTCTAAATACATTTATTAAATTTCAGCAAAACTTAACACCTATAAGTACTGTTAAATACAAAGTCTCTTTAAATTCAGTCGAATTGTTGTTAATTTTCCTTTTGGTCGCTGATGTAATTATAGTTTAATAGCTAAATTGTAACATAACTTTTAATGTCTACATTTGTAGCAACCACATGGTTGACAAGAGGAGTTCATAAACATTTTATTAAACTCATTTATAACAGCACAATACCTTCCAGTTTCAATTTACGCACTGGAGATCTGAAGGGTAGCTTTGATGTCGAAAGAAAAGACCTACGATAAGTTTTTATATAATTGACAGCATTTTCAGTTCTTTAATTTTTTTATCTGCCGTCGCTGCACGCGTGACAAAAGTGTGTAAGAAATTGCTGACGAAACTCTTTTTGCATAAACAATTTTTTGTTGCAGAAGAGGATTAACCGAAATGAATCTACTCCAAAACTGGCGCATGCGTATTCCAAGATTTGCGCAAAAATTAGTATTTCAATCCATAAAACCAACACAAGAAATAATTTTGGCCAATTAAACAACATTCAAATCAAACATTTCTGTTAAACCCACATATTAGAAAGCAAAAATAAGTTAGTACATACGGTAATATTTGGGAGTAATTAGGCCTATTGATAGTGGAAAATGAAAAGATAAAGTGTAAAATTCTCATATGGTGTAAAAGCTTATTTCTTTTAAATTATTAAATTGCTATTTAAATTATTCCATTTTACAATTGCTGTTTACTTCTTTTTTGTTGTTGTAATAATTCAATTTTATTTAATAATTGAAGTTTCACTTTTGCGATAATTGTATTTCTTTATCTTAATATAAAAGAATGAAGAAAAACTAATACATGTAAATAATTTTTACTAACGAATTAGCAAATTACGATGTTAATTTTTTTCACTATTTTGTATAAATGTATTTTTTTTTGTGACTGAGTTTCTTAAAATAGAAAAGAAACTCTTGGAGAAATAAAAAGGTAAACACATTTGTTTAAACCCAACTTTTAATATCATAAATAAAGAGAAATAAAGTGTAACTACACTGAGGAAATATAGACCAAAAAGCCACAAAATGTATACCTCTTTAGAAAAGAAAAATTAATTTTGTAGGTAAATTTTTCTAATTTGTCAAAACAAAAAAAATGATCAGACACGAAACTCCAACTACAGCGAAGTACGAAAAACAAAGTTTCCTCAAATGTCTAACCCAAAACACAATACTTATAATGTTTTCCCTGTTTTTCGCTTTTAGTATTCCAATATAATCACGATAACGATAATTTATTTACAACTTCGAAACGAGCATTTTTCTATACACAAATGCTGGAAAATGTCACGATAGAATATATTAATAATATTAATATTCCATCATTATTAATACCTATGAATTAATAATGTTATCATTATTTAATTAGTAGGTTTATGACATAGTTAAAACCAGGAAACAAAAATGAATAACTTCTAAGATGTTTTAAGCTTTACTGATCAAGTACACAATGACGGATGTACACTTAATAGGTACATATTAAAACTTAAGGAAACTTATATAGCCTAATCATAAAAAAAAATAAATAAATTGAAATTCGTTTTGAAAACATATTTACTAAAAATGTTGTAATGTAACATTGAAATGGGTCAGTAAATTATTTCTAACTGTTAACTATATTGCATAATATATTGACATTAATAACTAAAGTCTGATATTCACTTTGAAGGTTTACAATGTAGCATATTGAAATCTGTTAATAATTATCACAACGCCTAATTAAATTGTATAACGTCCTGAAATTGGATAACTGATATTTTAGTGACTAAAATTACATATTTAATTTGAAGATTGGTAATATAGCACACCGAAATCTGTTAGTAAATTAATACAACTTCGTATTGAAATTGATAAGGTAAAATTGTATGATATTTTCTTAGAAGATTTGTAATGTAGGATTTTGAAATCAGTAATGTATTACTTCTAATTAAATTTTATAAAGTACTGAAGTTAGTAACTGAAATTTGGTGATTTACTTAAGAGCTTTGTAATATAGCACATCAAAACAAAATTAATATAAATTTGTAAGTAAATTATTACAAATTCCAATTAAATTTTATAACGTACTGAAGTTAGTAACTGAAATTTGGTGATTTACTTAAGAGCTTTGTAATATAGCACATCAACACAAAATTAATATAAATTTGTAAGTAAATTATTACAAATTCCAATTAAATTTTATAACGTACTGAAGTTAGTAACTGAATATTTGGTGATTTACTTAAGAGCTTTGTAATGTAGCACATCAAAACAAAATTAATATAAATTTGTAAGTAAATTATTACAAATTCCAATTAAATTTTATAACGTACTGAAGTTAGTAACTGAAATTTGGTGATTTACTTAAGAGCTTTGTAATGTAGCACATCAAAACAAAATTAATACAAATTTGTAAGTAAATTATTACAAATTCCAATTAAATTTTATAACGTACTGAAATTAGATGATATTTAATTAAAACATGATAGTGTAACATATTGAAATCTGTCAGTGAATTATATGGACACCTATATATGTTTCGTAACGTTTTGAAATAAGTAACTGAAATTTGATATTTAATTAAAAGTGTCTGTGTAATACATATTTTGCGTAGTAATAATAGCATATTGAAATCGCTTAGTAAATTCTTAAATCAACTAATGAGATTTTATAACACATTAAAATTGGTAAGTAAAATCAACTTGGAAGTTTTGCTATAAGAAATTTTGATATCAGTCAATAAATATTAATACAACTTTTAATTAGATTGTATAAAGTATTAAAATTACCAACTGAGAGTTTGATGTTTAAGTAAAAGGTTTGTGATATAGTACATAAAATTAGTTCATAAATTCACCTTCTAATTCGATTTCTTCACGTATTGAAAGTATTAATTAAAATTACATATTTATTCAGAATGTTTTAGTTTAGCTTATTGAAATCAGTCGGTAACTTCATAAAACTTCAAAGATTTAATACAGTTGTTTACTTAATTAGAGATTTGTATTTGTATTGTATTGTATTGTAGACATTGTACTGGCAAGATTTCTTTAAAAAAATGAGTAGGTTTCAAATTATAATTACATTAGGCTATATTAGTAATCAAGGTTTACATTCCTGATAATTTATAAGTCCATCACTAAGTTCTTGTAAAGCCTAAACATATTTTATTCAGGAAGTGGAATTTTCTTTATCTTCTTTTCCAAACTACAATATTCTGGAGTTTCGTTAGGGTCTTCTATCTCGCTGCTTAAGTAGTACATGTCCTCCTTGCTGGTCGGACCCGTGTACTTCGGTATCTTACGGTACACCGTGAAATTGCCCCATATCGCGTGATGGGTTGTGTTGAAATTCCTGTGTTTGTCGTAGCGCCAAATTTTGTTTATAGGTCCTGTCTTATCACTGCGGAATAGAAGCAATCTGCCAACTATGTCCAACTGGTGAATGAACTGCGAACACACGTTTAATTAGACAAATTGGATCTCAAAAAAACAATGCATATACTTTACGTTAAAATACGATTAACACCCCCCCATGCAGCGTTCTCGATGACGTAATGGAAGCAAAATTTCTGAAACTGATAAAAATTTTATATGCGCCTTATACGCGTAGGTTATTTAAAAATAATCATGTTTGCATTGTAAAAACGAAAAACTTGAATTAAAATCAGGACAGTTTTTAAAATGAAGTAATAATTTACACAAATTATAAGGCAAAATACGGTAGTGCAATCATATTTATAAAAACGGACATTTAAAAAAAAATATATGTAAGATAATTTCAACATTGTATTAGGTTAGGTTACGGTTCACATTTTCAAACGTTTGGATCATGAATAACGGAATTGTCTTTTGTTCCATGTACCAAACCAATACAAAATTTCAAAGGATTTGCACGGAATTTAACATTCAAGGCTGGTTAGGGTATAGCTATGAAACACATTATTTTAAATTTTCAAGGTTCTTGTGAAGAAAAACTATTAAAACATTGGCGGAGGCAGCTGAAGTGACAACTTATGGGCTTAGTAATTAGCTCATAATAATAATTAATAAGTAATTAGTAATTAATAATCATGGGCTTAGTAGTAGCTCATAATGTAGTCCAACCACTTAGTAAACGGCCTTCTCGAGAATTTCTCGTTCATGTAGGAGAATTCCCCTCCACCTCTCTCCAACAGTTCATTAACACAGATTCTGCAAATCTAAGTTTACAAACTATTCCTACTCAGCGATAGTAAAGCAGAAGGATAGAGCTTGGGGATTCGACCTCTCTTTCGCATATTCTTTCTCTCTATCCCACTGGTGTTCTAGTCATTCCGTTTTCTAAGCGGCTGACCTATACTCTCACTGATCTACTCAAGACACACACATTCACTCCTCTATACAGCTTACCTAACTCTAAAGTATAAAGCGACCTGTGCTGATAGAGTGAATGACAGCGGCATAATGGTGTATAAAACGAAGACCTGACGACTTCCCAGTATACCTTATTCATGCGCGGCTCCGTATGGGCGGACCTCATTTCCTCAGTTGCCTGTGGGTGTTCCCGTCAGTAAAAACATAAAATAAAATTAACGAAATCTCGCCGCACAACAAAACTTTTGGCCAAACGGAGAAAAACCTTTGTATTTTGGTCAAGCGAAAGAAAAAATATAAACGAAATCGGCAGAACAAGCAAGTGCAAACACCTCGATAAGGAACTGGTAAATCAACAATCGGAAGTGGGAGAAGACACTGTCCGCATTGAATCCTCTCTAAATCCTAGACGTTATGAGGAGACTAGGGCTGGACAAGACGCCGTAATTGAGCATCTTAGGAATACTGGAAGATTCGCAAAATAGATCGAGCAATGGTAAACCTACAAATTCATTCATCGGCTGTAATAATTTTGTTCAGATGTACGCTAGATCATAACTATCCAAACAAAATGTGTTGATCGTTGTTACCCACAAACACAAGTTCGAGAATTTACTGATCCTGTTTTCAACGTCATTGTTTGGTGGGTTAAAAATTATACAAGATTTGAAGCAGAATGCTACGGAATGACGTTCCAGTACCTTTCTTTCGGAAAAAAATTATTTAATCACATATGACTCTGTTGTTAGTGAGTGGCCCTGACCTATAACGTTTTAAACTTCACATACGTAAAACAATTTACATAAGATCGACTATGAAGTGATCGGTAGTTTGTTGTGCATTACTAATGAGTACCGCAAATTTCGCCTGCTTCACTGTTGGTAGTATGGCTTGACTTTTGCCTGCTGACGGGGTTAGTCTGACATCTTAAATTTCCCTATTCCTTTTCCTTCCCCTGACTTAAGAAGACTTAAAATCAGTGAAAAACACTTCGAGTTTGTTGACAACATCAAAGTGAAAGACGAAAAAATCTGGTCACAAAATATCACAATAAAGATTTCGAGGAAATGAAATGAGGAAACTAGCGCCTCTAAGTTCAAACTCAGTATACTACAATTTATTACATTATTCCTAGAATATCTCAATTCCAGAATGTTCCCTAAAAATTTCACCCATTCGAAACAAGTCGATCGATTCGGTAGCAGTATTGCCGAGTGAATATGAACGATGTTAATGAACCTCTTAATCACACCGTTAAGATCATCAGTAAATATTGCAACAATTTCAGGCTTTTTGTTTTTAAAGACCAACCTCGTGTTCGGCTCTTTAACCCAGCTAAGTATGTTGTGTCTGCGTACCATTCAGCATTAACCGTCAAGAGACGAGAGGATGCTGAAAACATGTTGAAGTTTTGGACAACTGTTTAGAGTAGGCAGACAACTTAAACAATCATGAAACTTTGCTTTTTACTGTTTGTATCACTTTACCATAAATCCAATTTTGTATTTATTTTGAAAAATAATATTTGGAATTAAATAAAATATTCGAGTTTTTGTATAACGAAAGATTTTTTTTCAATAATTTGGAATACCCAAAACTGGAAAGTTTATTCCCTGCAACTCTATTTCTAGAAATCGAGCACTAATA
>CM040186.1:33115060-33162560 GCA_022606455.1 Callitettix versicolor
AGCTTACAATGAAACAACATTTTCATGTTAACATTAAAATTAATAAATTGTTATTTTTATTCCTTGAAAAATAGCAATGCAAAGGGATACCGATAAGTATATGTAATTATAATATGATTGTATAGCCTATATATTTAGCCGGAGTAACTGCGGCTCAAACTAAGGAACTTTAGGTGCGCAGCTCAAACGCAGCACATACTGACCGGTGTCTTAGTCACAGCGACCACAGAGTCTTATTCCGTAATAAGTACTACTAATGTAAACATAAAAGGTACTAACCATACGGGGCGGTTCTTCGATAATGCCAGTATGAGGAAATACAGTAACTACATCCTGGTATGGGTTTTCCGGAATATAATATTTCCGGTCTACCCTCGACATCACATCAGCAACGATTTCGCTTTTAATATGTCCTTGAGCTGAAACATTCATAATTATACGTGAGTGGATTTGTTAAAGATTGTTAAAATATAACAGCTTCTATATTATGCAATAGTGTGATTTTTCAGTTGGGTAAAATAAAAACTATAGTTTTGGGCACCAAATAAGGCGGTTGGCCAAACTTGCAGCATTGCCATAGTGTGCATGTCAACGGTTTTTGAACAACGGTTTTGAATAGTTGGACGTGCTTCGCTTCCTAACGCTTATAACTTCAAACTTGTCTTTAAAAAAAAAATGGATTCGATGCTTACGTTGAAACTTACTTTTAATGACTGAGCGAAGCGAGCTCCCAGTTTCAACTCAACTGTTATTGGTTTTGTTTCTTTGTTACACCGTTTTGGGAAAACGCATTGACCGATTATTTTGAAATTTGGTACGTAGGTATCTTGCATAAAGCCCAAATGATGAATGTATAACATTGTTTCGTAATTATTTCCATTTCAAGATGGCCATTTACTTAACCATGACGAATATACGTGATTTTAATCAAACGCATTAGCCGATTGTTAAGACATTTAGAACGAAAGTACTTTGTATAATGCGCGATAAGATTTTTTCCATTCGTTTCCGTTTCAAGATGGCGACCTCTGATTTAACGTTGAGATTACAGTTTCCTGTAATACTGGCTGAAAGGCTAAACTCACGGTATATAGATACACGGTATGGGCCACGCGCATGCCCCCCCTACTACTTGCCGACTGAAGTACGTCATCGAATCAAGCTCGGAATTAGTGTTTAGTAGAAAACAGTTTGTAATGTTAGTGTTAGTAACTGTATTATAGTAACTACAATAATAATTAATTATATCTAACATTAATAACGCTGTTAATTACTTCACTTACTGAATTCGCTCATTGTCAAAACGGAAACTTTATTTTATACAATATTACGTAAGTTATAGCTTGAAAAATTTCAGGGTTATTTTTTGTTTGAAAGCTAAAAGCACATCACACTATCAATTACGTATCTGCGGATTTGCCGTGTTAATTATGTGGTTGACTGTTAAAACGCACATCCCAAATAAAAAATTAACAACAAATTAAATAGCATATAGACGTATGCCTATTATGTAAACAGTAAAATAAAACATACGTATTTCTTAGAACTTATGTTTCAACACACACACACATACAATATAATTATTAATATATAGATAACAAACTATTTTTGATACCTAGTACAAGTTATTGTAGTTTACTGAGTTTGTTACTTTTCTTCCTTCCGGCAACAGTGGATTTATTTCCGTAACTTCTTTTTACAGACTTCTTTTTATTTAAAGATTCAATCCTCATAAATGTTCGGGTACGGACGTAACAGGATATGGCAAATTCATCTACTGAAGAATACTTATTATTTAGTTTGTCTGCCAGATTTTTCATCACACCTTTTTCTTTTTCTCACCATGATAGTTCAAAAAGTTCCTTTCCATTTTTACCACGACGTTCAACCATTCTTCAGTAGGATACATAAGGTAGGCTTTTGACAAAGTTGACAGCCAATCCCTTTGATTATTATGGCACTCATTTGTTGGATGACCGTATACAGAAGTTAAAACGATTTTTTTTCTTTACTCTATACGCTATATAGCCAGCTATCACCTTCAGTAGATCAGAGTTCTCCTGTATATCACACTTCACATCAACTAGCTTGCAAGTCATTTAAGGAACTGTTCAAGCTCCTTCTCTTCGTCTTGAACCGCATCTATTTTGTCCGCTTCGCTGGTGTTACTTACATTTAATGATTCCTCGTTTTCTTTTACAGCATTTTGAATAAGACTGACACTGAGAGTTACTGATTCATCATCGTCATTGGAGCAGTTTAAATTATCACCTTTTTATTTAAAACGCCTTTTATTTACACAAAAAAGACCTTTTACTTAAAACACAACACTCGCATAAAAACACCGAATCTCCAACTACATTTACAGAACATTGCATTGTTAAATGGGAAATTACATAAAGTAGCAGTCGCCGTAAATAGAATTGTATTTACGGTGGTAGCCGTGTAGAGTTTGATCCAGTGACGTCACGCGCGCGGTAGTCTACTTCGCACACCCACCGTGGCCCATACCGTGTATTTATATACCGTGGCTAAACCTATCATAATTTTGACCGTTTCGTGGGGAAAGAGCATATAATTTCCAATTAATTTGCTCCAGTAACATTTTTCAGTAACAGTTACCGGTTAAATTGGCCGAAAAACGTTACCGTATATTGATGTGGGCTCGGTGGTAGATGTAGCTAAAGCACCGATCAGTCTGCTGCATCTCCAAACTGTGCACCTTAAGGTTCTTAGTTCTAGCCGTAGTTACTCTCGTTGTTTTTCCCTTATCGTTAACACTGAGCCCTTGTCCTCATTAGTCTAACTGGTATAAAGCATAAACGTTAAAAAATGTATTTAATTGAATTAGATTAAATTGCGTTAAGAGGTTTTACATTTGAACTGCTAGCATTACACTCTTTCAGATGCTTTTATAAATTAATAGTAGAAAAATCAATGTTACCGTATTATGGCTTTAACATTTTGTCTTAAATCGTGAAATAAGGAAATTGTATTAAAAGTTACTATGAAAATCATTTAAATGTTATTTTTATTATTCCAGATTTTTTTCAAATAAACTGTTCTTCTATGCTGAGGAACGCGACAAAAGCGCTCAACATTTAAATATGATTCGAGATGACTCTCTATTTTGATTGAACAACATATACAAGTTTGGTTTCCTATATCTCAAGTCCATTCCAAAATCGGATTTTCAAAAAATTAGTAATCTTTGCTGAAATGTAGTACATAATTGTCCAAACAAAACGTACGACATTTCTCTCGAAATCGCGGTTCAGGATTTTATTTTTCTAAATCGGTTCATCAGATTTTACTGAAAATTTTCGTCATATAGGAAGGTATATAATTTCAGGCTGTGTGGAAAATTTTAAATAAAAAAGATTCTGAGAGGGAGTACAAACAAACAATAACATCTGTTTGCCGGCACTTTTTTAATTAGTCTCGAACCGTTTTTCCTCTGTTAAAAATTTATCACACTATGCGTTTTCATGTTTATGTTAAAATATACTAAACCGATTTTTTTTAAATTGTGTTTTGTGTACCGATTTGTGTGTGTGTAAATAATTGCGTGTGAATCATTTTATTGTTGATGTTCTATTCGGCTTGCAGCTTAAGGACATGTTGGCGGACTGGCTCAAGTGTGACATTGCCTAACTTTAAGCATATAGAACTGCTGCCATTAGAGCTTTAGTTCTAGAAACAACTGTAATTGCGAAAAACTGTAAAAACACTTACAGACTAAGTATTTTACAAGTCCCATTTGGCTTTTAAAATCTTTTGACTGTGCTTCTGTCCATTGAGGAATGCTTAATGCAAAGATGATAAGTATGTAGACGGACATGTTTGTCAAT
The DNA here is from genome assembly GCA_022606455.1 of Callitettix versicolor. NCBI lineage: Eukaryota > Metazoa > Arthropoda > Insecta > Hemiptera > Cercopidae > Callitettix > Callitettix versicolor. Next base: position 33,118,912 of record CM040186.1, read on the forward strand.
GTAATCATCTGAAACATTAAAAACAGTGAACATTAAAAACATTAAACATTAAAAACGGATGACTTTGTAGTGTTTTACAACTATCCGTGAACTTGCTAAGATACTTTTCAGAGAATCATCACATGTATTATTTCTCTAGTCAACATCCATTTTTCTCAGCACATACTATCCGTAAAGCATAAATAAAAGCTTTAGAAAAATTTTTAACATTGCAAAACAATTTTTGGCTAAAACTTACTTTTTGTGGAAAATTTTAATTTAAAAGATACTTTTGACTGTCATAGGCAAAACGGCATTGTCCCCAATGTCAAAACCAATCGTCTTTCTAACTGGGTTTACATTGGAGGATAGTCTTTGCGAGGTAGAGAAAGACTATAGTTTTGTTCAATTTTTAAAACTAATAATTCAAATTACAATACTGCGCAACTCAAGTAAGTGTAGCAAATAAACTTAAATAAAATAAACTTACTGTTTTTGAGTAAATTTAAGAACTCCAATACTACCCCTATCTGGCTTGTTTTTTCACATTTACTCTGAATAGTGAATCATTTTATTGCAAATTTGTTACACCGATTCGAGTAAATATTGTTTATATTCCATCGAAATTTGACGAATTGATTTTCAGAAATTAGGTCAATTTTACGATTTATTCGGTTGTTTTTAAAATGGTATTTTTTTTAGATCGTATATATTACTTCTCGACTCAAAATCCCTTTTTCTCAGCACATACTATTCGTACAGGCATAAATGAGGTATCTTTAAAAAGATTTTTTAACCGGCTTCTGACATTGAAAAACGATTTTGCGCTAATACTTACTGTTTGTGGAAAATCTTAACATAAAAGACACGTTTAACTATCATAGGTCGCATGCGCCTGCGTGGCATCACAAATCAGACAATATTTTGCATATTTTACGAAGCTATCTTATTAATCATGCATAGACAATCCCATTACAAATGCCACTTTTTTGCTTAACGTGCTTAGAACAATTTCAATATTTACTTAAAAGTTATTAAACTTTTATTAAACTTATGTTATAGGTTATGTGGACCTACTGACAGTCCCTTATCCCTGCCCGGACAAGCATTTCGAATACTAAACACATGTTTTGGACACTGTTTTTACACAAATATATTTGTGATTTCTCTTTCCATCGCGCATTTATTTATTGTTAATACGGACAACATAAAATACGAAATATAATTAAAATGTTAAAATACAGTTATAGGTTATTGTGAACATTGTAAAGTACAGTTTAAGGTTATTGTGGACTTCGTGTTACACCAGGTAAGAAGCAAACATAATGTTCTAACATTTCGAATTTATTTATTTGTTTGTATTTGAATATTGCGATTTCTCATTACACCTCTCTTTAACAACAGGTTAATGTAAATATTACGGTCGGTGACAGTCATGAATTTGTGTAAAAACGGATAGCTTTTCAACTTATTTTTTAAACATGTTTCTTCCTTCCAAATACCGCCCTCGTCCCAACGACTACTCTAATTCGAAAGGCTGTGTTTACTTAAAACTTTCATTGTGCAAAATTTCTTACAGGCACCTTGGTATAAATTATTGTTAATCAATTCAAAAGTTAACACAAATTTTGTTCAATATTAACTACTGCGATTGTATGTTTAGGAAAGAAGCAAATGAACTAAAGGTTATTGATTTTGGTAGAATATGGTTACTTTTTTGACAAAATTAATCACGTGTTTAGGCCAAAAAACACACTAATATCGCTGACATTAAAATATTACTACCATAAAACTAACATTTTTCACAAGAACATCACTGTGCTGAAACACTGTCGACTCTTTTGGGTTTTTAGATCTCAGGGAAATATCAGAAATCAAGCATTTTTAGTATCCGCCATTTCGTTTCAAAAAATAAGCGAAAATTAGTAACAACCTAAAACATAGGCTTACTAAGCTTTGTTTTTAACAATTATAACCGTTTCAGTTGAAATTTGTCTAGACGTTTCGTATTTCACAGTGACAAAATTGACACTTAACGTAACATACATTGAGTTAAACAAAAATTCGTTTGACACATTTGTCTGATCAAATGCATGAAATAAACAAACCGAAAAGATTAAGTATAAAAACAAGCCGTTTAGCTTCTAGAGCTCGTGGAATTACCCCGGTATAAAATAAATCAACCATTGTTATTGACATTGCGCCTCACGAATAAAAAGAAGCAAAAGCTTTAATTGACAAAATCTGAACCATATCTTTCAGCTGAAATGAATGAATAGTATCAATCAAAACATATTACTTTAGAGAAACAGCAGATTCTTATATTTTGTTGATCCGTTTACCAGTAGTAAATAGTTATGAATAAAACCGACCATTTACTTTAAATGAAAAGCAAATACTTTGATAAAGATGAATGTAATCAGTACGAGATTAACATGTTAAGAAGGATGGTTATGTTATTTTCTTCGTTGCCAAGGCACAGTTAGTTCGTTTGAAAAGTTGTTAAGCATTGTAAATCAAGTTCTTCTCCATTTACTGGAGATTGAAGAATCTATATAGGTTCGAGGAAGAGAATGTGGAGTGGTTAACGAACATGTGTCAATGCGATAAACAAGAGACTCCAGGTGGGAGTCCTTATCGCAAAATATAAAAATATATTTGCCTTTTTTTACTGATCCTGGGTATCAAAAAATGTATCGGTGAGGAACTTGGCGTCCCTCAATCTACAGTGTCAAAAACAATAAGTGTTATTACCAGTATTAAGGAATATTCTAATGAATTGGATTTACATTACCTAATACACGAACTGCTGTATGAGAGGCATTACAATTCTACTGCAGTGAAATTCATTTCACTCTTAGCTATTTGTAAATAATTTTCGTCAACATCAAAATGGTCCATCCAAAACTAACACTGATTTTTTCACCAAAATGTCCGATAAACACAGTGTTAAATTTATGAACCACGACTTCCTAAGTGGTTTTATTGAAGCGTTTAGGGAGCACGCTTGTAAATTGCATATTGTCCTGCAAGTCTCTGGAATGATTAAACTCAGTGATTGTGGCGATATTGCACATGCAAATTTTAAGTCCTCTAAATTCCTGCAGCTTGATAGCGAAGTGAAGCAACAAGACAGTGTTTGGCCGATATAAGAGGCCTTATGTTTGTTTTTGTTTCCATATTAGAGGCGTTACAAGTTCCTATAGTCATTCGCACTACTGTCCCTTGCTTTAATTAAAAGATTCAAATGTGACCGCTTTTCCCTCTCACGTAACCACTGTTTTGACCACTCACATATCTTCTTTCGTTTTTTTTCAAACACCACACTCGTCTAAAACAATAGCAGCAGCTGCAATCTTCGAACAACTCATTTTTGCATCTGGGCTAACCGTTCCTTGATTCCCCCCCACCGTGTGTGGTAAAATACGAACGCTAACTTTGTTCGTAGAACCATCGTAGATTCGCCAGTGTATGGATCACTTTAAACAAGACACAACGTCCATGCAGTAAATACACGCAAGAAACAATAACCAATTAACAATAAACCAACAGTCAACCAGTAGAAAAATTAACCTTAAATAACAAACTTCGATATTATAAAAATGGATAACTACACTGAATCGTAATTGACATGCATGTATTACATGAAATCAGGTTCACATTAATGTTTTTTATCAGTTGATCCTTTTAATTCTATACTGAGTAATTTCTTCGTAAGCAAGATAATCATTATTCATATGGAATGAAGGAAATGCCTTTGCTTCTACATTTTATTTGAAATAAAATCTTTTAATTTCTTTTAACTTTTTCGTTAAAATATTTCGTTTAGTTTTGTTCATACAGCCCATTGTATTGTCTCTCACTGTACGTATCCTATCGTCATGCACGTTACATGTACTGTATTAAAAAATAATATCTTTTTCACTTGAATAATTGCGTTGTATACTCTCTCACTGTATGTATCCTATCGTCATGCACGTTAAAAGTATTACGGAATCATATGTTTTTCCCTTGAATAATTACATTGTGTACTCTATCACTGTATGTATTATATTTTCTCTCACTTTAAAAGTATTACGGAATCATATCTTTTTCCTTGAATAATTACATTGTATACGCACGTGATAACCACTACACTACGGAAACTAGGAAGTTCGACAGATGTAAATATATGAAATGAAAAGTAAAATTAATTGTAATAAATGTGTAATAGTAAAAGATCAGTTGTTTTATATTAATTCGTATCGATCAGCTGATTTCATTGCTGATAGGCTATAATAAGTTTTATGTTTATTGTTAAAAACTAGCTATGTTAATATATCGTATTTACGAACAAACTATCGTCATTAAATTAAATGATACATGATTTTATTTTTTTTCAATAACAAAAATTGATTTAATTAAAGAATATTTTTTTAAAATAATTCTTAAATATTCTTATTGTAAGCACTTACCCCCTGGTAAGTGCTATTTATCTTATATCTTCATTAGGCTTGCTAGTAAAATGATTACTGAATCTTTGTCACCAGTAAATTTAACCATGAGTATTATGCCTCCAATAAGCAGCGCAGATAATAATATTGAAATTAGTACTCGAATTATGAAAAACAATAATGACATATTAGATACTTTTTTTCTTAATTCACAAGACAATGCTGTCACAATTTATCTGCTATAATTTTAATACTGTCACAGCGGAAAGATGTTACGTTAAAACTGAGATAACATTTTTGAGTGATAATTATTTTTATCGTGTTTAAAAAAAAGCAATCACTAGAAAATATATTAATTGTGTTTGTTCTAAAACAGTTGTGATTTTCGAAATTTACATTGAGATTTTCTCTGAAAATATTCACAGTTATTAAATGCCGCTGGAATTTTCATAGTTACAAACGGTGACAAAAATGACCTAAACAAAAGTGTCTTAACGAATTGATATTTACAGTTAGAAAAGATGGCTTACAATGATTTCTATTAACGTAAATATAACGATTTTTTTATTACTTAAAACATAAGTTACTGTAAGAGAGAATAGTACGTCAAAATTAATTTAATATATTTCACTGATCACGATAATTGATTATAAAATATTGTTAGTGTAGGTGATATTAGATGTGAAGTTATTTTCAATCAGGTTTTTTTCAATATTCAAAAAAAATGGGTGTGAAATCTCTGTTATTGTTGACTCAAATTATCAATTGCCTATTTGCGGTAAGCAACGGCCACGCTACGTGATAAAAGGGAAATTCCAAAGATAATTATTTCTTTCGAAAACTTGACAAAGCTATTAACGAAATTGGTTTTTGGGTAGGGGTAATTTTAAATTAAATTTGGCATAAATTAACATTTGTAAATTTAAAATCAATGTGAGATTATGAAAATGAACCCTGATCGCAGGATCTGTATGAATCAGATCATTTTAGTAAATTGAGCAATTCAGAAATTCAACAGTTTAAGAATTTTTGAATGTTAATGCGCGAATATTATTTTTTTCAAGCTAAGGAACTTGCCAAAAAGCTATTCCAAAAAGCATATATATATATATATATATATATATATATATATCTGCGTGTGTGCGCGCGCGCGCGTGTGTGTTTGTACTTGTGTAAAATATACAAATATTGCTACATGCTTAACCTAACCTATTCTACAGTGTGAAAGTTAATAACGTTGTTTCTTATAACAATTATAATAAACAATGCACAGAATGATTGTCTCTTATGAATGTATGAAGGACAATTACACAATGATCAAAAGCAAATTTAAAATTACTCACTCAAACTAACCATATTGTGGAAAGTTATTAAAGTTGTAAATGGAAATATTTCAAAAAGATCAAAAGAATAAGTTAAAACTACATGCTTAAACTAATCAATGTTATTTTTTGAAAGTTAATGAAGTCGTAAATGAGAAAATTGCAGGAAGAACAAAAGTAAAGGAAAACTTAATTGCGTAACCTAACCTATTCTATTGTGTGAACGATAATAACGTTGTAATTTTAGCTTTTACGTGAAAGTCGACAATTAATCTTAAATACCAAGTTATACTAACAAACACGTTAATTTAAAAATAAACAATTTGTAGCTGAAATGTTACAATTAAAGAATTTTAAGTTAACACTGTAACAACAAGCAATAAAGAAGTGGAAATCAAAGTAATACCACTTTGGTGACTTTGACATATGAAAGAAAGAATTAACCACGCTCTGCTACCACAACTGTCTGTCACACGTGTAGTGAGAGCAATAAAAGCTTACCTTGGATCCTTTCATCCGGCGTCGAAACTGTCCACGTTCTGTAATGCTTAATTAAATTGAAACTGGCACGTGTTCGTGCGGTTACACTTGCAGCAGATGAACTTAGTAGAATGTTTATTATTTCCGGTTATCAACCAAGGTGCGCCGTTGTTGCTACAAATTTATACCTTCAAAGTTATATTACAATTTACTTATGGAGTTATAATCGTATAACAATTCAAATGAATACAAGGGAAATTAATAGCAATTCAACTTGATTTAAAGAGGTTTTGTATTTAACAGTTCTGTATATTTTTACTGTTGCTACAATTTAACAACTGCATTAAAAGTACTGGACTTAACTTTTGATTAAAAGTATTAAAACTTTGAACTGGAGGCATTAAAAAAACTATTAGTGGTGTAGGCAGAAAATTATAATCATTTTCATAAGAAAATACGTTCAGTAAAAAAAATTATGAGATCGGGTATCTTACTGACTATACAACTGTATGTAGGCTATTAGACCTTGCTTTATATGACAATTCTATAATATTATATACATCAATTACTTCTCCTTGTGCTCTTTTTCCTTTTAGTTTAAATTTTTCTGATCACGTGTTTTGTTTGTTTTACATATTTACACAATGTTTTTAAATTTTTTTTACTCGCTTTAATTTTTTGACAAATAAATCACTTTTTAATCACTATTTAGGTTTCGTTACCTCTCTAGTGATTAGGTGTACACTGTTTTTCATTTTCAACATATGTTTTAAAATCCCTTATTCTTTTTAGGTTTTTTAAACACTTTAAACAAATACTTCACACTTTGTTGGTTAGTTTCTTTTTTAGTATTAGTTTTGTTATTTCTGTAGTCATTATGAAATCATCTATTTTCATTTTAATCATTCCTTTTTTTCGCCTTAAGTTTTTTTAGACACTTTTAAAAGAATAAACTACTTGTCCTTAACCATAACGTGTTTGCTGTTTTAAATTTTAAATATCTTTTACTTTCTAAGTAGACTATATTCTGATTTACTTCCAACTAAGTCACTTTCGAACGAATACATTACTTTTCTCTTTTTAGTTTAATGTGTGGAATATTTTGTTACAGATAAATGTTGGACGTACAATAATGTTATGTTACTTTGTTCTTCTAATAATAATCAACCAATGGTTAGCAGATGGTTATAAATCACATCCAAAAGGTTGTCTCACCCAAGACGATCTTGTTGAACAACTTCGATGTAAGTTTTTGAAATCAAATAGTTGAGTTTTTATGCGAAGTATAGACAATATGGTGGCAGTGTAAAATAGATTTTGAGACTTAGATATCTGTTATTTTACTTTCGTAGTTTGATGAAATTTAACACGCAGTGCTGGTCTGACTATATGTCAAGAATTATGTAGTTTGTAATTATCAAAACTAAACTTTTGGATTGTTTATAATAAAGCTATCAGGGATGACCTAATTTCTCAAATTCCGCGCAACATATTGTATTCAAATTTTGACCATAAATGAAGACAACTCAAGTCTGTGTGGTAAATTAAAAATAGAATTGTTTACAGTTTGATAGTAAATCGAACATATAAAAAATGAACCCGGACCGCCGTTGGTTTCTCTTTTTACTGAATTTATTGACAGTTGAGCATTATGAAACTAAACGATACTTTGAATTGAAAAGAACCATTTTAATCGTTTAGTATAATTAGTGTTTGTAAGTGAATCTCTATAGTTCATTGTAGAATTCACAATGGTTAATATTCTAAATTTTCAGACAAGATTTGAGTAGTCTACCTTACCAAATCCAGTCAAACGTTCAAAATGATAGTCATGGAGAATCTAAAAAAACAGTATTTTACTTTATATTGTTTTAAATATGATGTTCACCATCGAAATTTACCTCAAAATCTGCACTAATTAACGTTTTCAATTTTTAAATGTCGAATTTTTAATGTACTAGTATTTCAAAAACTATTTTTTTGCAAATTTTACTAATAATATCAGACTTTCAAGAAAGTAAAAAATAACAATTTTTTGGAGGTAAAGTTTGTTATTTACTTCAGAATACAAAAATACTCGCATGGTAAAATCGGCATTTGTGTTATACGTCTTTTTTAAACGTTATATGACTTTACGTCGGAGAGGCATTCCTTATGTCGGGGGAGAATGACGTGTAGAATTACATTTACCTTAACGAATTATTTCCATTACCGGTCTCCTAAGGTCGTCATAAAGTTAAATTAGATTAATTGTTTTGAGATTATGAGTTTTGTAGGTCCCTGAAACATAGATAAAAGAACCTATTGTGCAAATAAGCCTTTTGGATTCTAGTTCAGTAGACTGGTGATCTCAATGTATTTTAGCCGTACAGACTTAGTACATTCTACTAGAAGTCCTCAGGTTCTTAAAAGCCAAATTCTTATTACCTTCTGATGGAAAAGCATCACAATGCTGTAATATTAAACGAGCAATTTCTGTATGTATGTTTGTATGTTCAGCGTATCTCGAAAACGGCTCTAACGAATTTCACAAAACGTCGTACTGAAGAGTTTTGAAGGATGCAGATTCGATCGCGCTAGGTCTTATGCTCGTAAAAAATCGTAAAACGGCGAATTTCTAGCCTTAAATATTTACATGGAGCGTATATCTATATACATTGCCGGTTTTCACGTAGAGAAGATCATATTCCTAGAATCACATTAGAGTCAAGCGAAAGTAAACTTGGATGCACAAATGCAAAGAATTTCCGTTAGCTCAGCTTTTGCTATGAGATTACATAAGACCCAAGGACAGACATTTATATTAGTTACTTTATTTTTATCAGACATTTTTATTCATGGAATATTATACGTAACTGTCTCCAGAGTTAAAAGGCGAAATGGACTGAAAAACCTTTTGCCCCCAGAAAACACTCGCCATACGACATTTTGTTGGAAAGAAGTATTACAAGAACATTGGAATAATTATATTCCGACAACAAATATGCGATCGATGAAAATGTGGAGACTTGGAATTTCCCTGACAACTTTGAAGATTTTAATATTTGATCATTTGCATGGTTATTGAAGATAATTTTTTTGTTATTTCATTTGCAGAGTTTTATATTGCTTTAAATATCAATATTGTTATATTAATTATTTGTTGATTTTATCAGGAAGATGCTACATTATACAATTCTTTAATACATGTTCATTTTTTACTGAACGGATCCATATGTATATACGATTTGTTTTGTAAATATTTTGTACGTGCTATTTAATTTTATTATATTGAACACCATTTAACAAAAGTTTGAACAAAAGATTTCAAAATATGTCAAACAATTTTCAAAAATAAACAACACGAGCGGAGCTCAGTCATCCGGTACTCATACATTATGTGACTTGCACTTTCTTCTTCCTTCTTGCACACATGTTATCTGAAGTACCTTCTAATCCTCAGACCATAGTGTTCCGTAATGTCCTTCTTAGTTTCCTTTCGTCAATGATCTAAATGTTTCTAGCTGAAATCAATCCAATCGAAATACGGTTCTCGTCAAGGTATATGATGGTTGTGTTTCTCACATCTGAGGTTTGGTCCATTGGAGGTCTTCTGCTTCTAGATTTAACCAGAAGCTCTTTTTGTTACCACCTCCTCTCATCTCAGTTTGCGCTTTTGTACTCCCAACAAACGACGCAATAGACGCTCGCCTTATTGATTTTGCCAAGTTAAACTCATCAATCACTTTTCCACTGCATACTGGATGTGTTTGCCCAGCGCCCTTACAGTCTGCTGAAATTCACTGCTTGTTGATTCCATGGTGTTCGATACAGCCCTAGGTTTCTCCCATCTATCGTATTTCCATTGTTTAAGTCCACTTTTGCCAGTTCTCCAGAGTGTTTTGGGATTTGAAGATTTGTTTCTAGCTGCCGAAATCCCGTAAGCTAAAGAAATAAAATATCCACCAATATAGAGCCCTGCATGCAACAGGTAAGATTAGATTAAATATAGAGGATGCCTGGTATTCACAGCCTTTAACCACACAGCCTGTTACATCTTAGCTTAGAATAGAGCGACCTAACCCAAAAGCACAGAACTGTTAGATCCAGATGTACAGCAATACAAAAACGCCCTACAGGTCTCTATTATGAAAGTGTAGATGGTGTTATACCGTCAGCTGGAAATACCGTAATTAAGTGTGAGAATATCTTATTTACCAACTTTCCCCGCTACTGTTTTCTACTGCGTTGAAAAATAACCACGCAGTAACAGAATATGTAGTTCAAACTTTGCAATATGTAGTTCAAACTTTACAACATGTAGTTCAAACTTTACATTATGTATTTCACAATTTACAGTGGCTAAAATAATATGACTAACAATTGGACATCCGAAATCGCTGATATGTTTTTTAGTTTTTCATATTAAAATGTTTTCTAAACTTTACATAATGGTATAATATTATATTAAAGAATAAATACAATACTCATCCGTAAAACTTTACCAAATTTTGGGAACTTACGACTGAATTGTTGCTTAGAACAAAACCGTAATTTTATTAATTATAATTACACTTTATTAATTATTAACACTTACAGTTTACAATTTTATACCCCCATTTACAAATACGAACAGAGAGATTTCGTTGTATACATTAAAATATTGTTACTATATGTTAAATACATCTAATCTAAATATTAAAAACATAATATAAATAATGAGTTACGAAATATAAAGTAATTTACATAAACATATTTCCTTAAATTTATATTTAACATTACTTTATATTTAACATATTACTTAAATTAAATTAGCAATTTTGTAATTGAATGATTGCAAGATACTTGAAACAGCTCTAACGTAAGTTGTAATGAACTGACGGTTTGAACTGAGGTAAGGATGACATAAAGAGTCATCTGGAACAGAAAAACCGCTAATAAGAAAATAAAATAATTATAAGGAAAAAAGAATTTGTTTGAAAACATTTATTCCACTGTGTATTTCAAATGTTTTTGGTTACGCTAGTGTGTGACGGTTTTTAGAAAAAACATTGGCGTCAATGTTTTCAGCACTACTTGTACAATTACCATTAACGGAATAAACGAACTATTTTGTTATTGATTTCCAAAATACCGGTCAATACTCGTATTAATTATTCAATGATTAGGCCGGCGGCCATCAAATGCGGAGCGAAACTTACATTTAAAAAAATCTGTTATTGAAGCTAAAAAAAATAAAAATCATGTTTTCTAATCCTTTTTTTAAATTTTAAATGAGATAATTTGTTCGAAAACACAAGTTTAATAGCTAGTTTTTAACATAACGTGAAACTTATTATAACTTATCAGCTGTTCAATGAAATCAGCTGGTCTTTACGAATTAATGTAAAACAACTGATCTTTTAATATAACTACCAAAATTAAATTAATTATTCATTTCATATATTTAAATCGGTCAAACTTTGTAGTTTCCATAGTGTAGTGACGCTCAAAATATACTGTTATATGTCAATATGAACATGTTCCTCGCACCACGCGTCCCGCAAAGTACAACATCACAACCAGATCTGACACCTGATACGTGTTAAAACAATGGGTTAGGTTTTGAACGCGTAATCCGCTCCTCTCCGCATTTGGTGGCCACTCGGTCTTATACTTTACACGTTTGTCTATGTTGTGGTTATGTTCCAGATGACAACGTTATTCGCAGCGACGTGGTAGCGGAAGCTATGTCAAAGATAGACCGGAAGTTCTATCTACCGTACAATCCTTACGAAGACGTCGTGAAACTGATTCCCGCCTTAGATGTCATTGACAATCCTCCGCACATGGTTAATGTTTTTTTTTTTATTTTCTCAAAACTCGAAAAATAGAGAAAGTATGGTTTTTGTAAGAAAATCAAAATTACCATTTTTGGTGATTATCCTTTTGAAATTATTATAGATTGGTACGTTTTTTGTCTTCCGTTAATTCTACAAAAAGTGTTTATTTGGGTTTCCCTCCACCCACACTTTTGGTGGGGGTGTATGCTTTTTGCTGTAAACAATTCAAATTGTACGATTTTGATAAAATTTCGCATACAAGTCTATTTTTTCCATTATCTTCGAAAGAATGTTTAATGTTAAAAAAGGTTTTTTTAACTTTAAAAAATTCCAATTTTTCTCCAATTTTTTCATAACAATTTTTCTCAAAATTGTTTCTTCAGATTTTGCCAAATATGTACAACAAAAATGTGAAATCAGTGCGGAAAATTTGAAATAAATTTTGTTAAAAATGGATAAAGAAATCGAAAAATTCAAAACAAAACTTTCTAGCGAATTTCTATTGGAAAATGAGCCACTAGTGCGTCCCAGACTGAGGACTTGAAATGAGGCTGAGCTTAACCTTTAAATTAATTGTGTGTGTGTGTGTGTGTGTGTGTGTGTGTGTGTGTGTGTGTGTGTGTGTGTGTGTGTGTGTGTGTGTGTGTGTGTGTGTGTGTTTTTCAATATAGCCATTTCAAATATTAAAAAAACATTTCTGTTATCAAACCAAAAATGAAAATCATTTATCATGTTTTCTCTTTCTATTTATTTTAATGACATTAATTTGTCCGAAAACACGACAATTTAACATAGCTAGTTTTTACAACATAAACTGAAATGTATTATAGTCTATTAAGCGTACAATGAAATCAGCTGATCGTTACGAATAAATATGAAACAACTATTTTTCTGCTATTACATAATTATCGAAATTAAATTAACGATTCATTTCATATATTTATATCGGTCAAACGTCTTCGTAGTTTCTGTAGTGTAATGGTTATCACGTGCGCCTCACACGCGCAAAATATACTATTATATATAAATATAAATTTGTACATTCGCTTCACGCAGATTCTAACATTAAAACCAGCCCTAATACACGATACATGTTAAACAAATTTTAGTTTTTTTTGTTATACTTTTTTTGAATGTCTGATTTCAAGTCTCAGTCAACGTTAAAATTAGCGTGGCATGATTAATTTTGATCGTGACACGTTAATTTGATTCCAGCTGGCGTTCGCACTGGAGCTTCTTAAGGACAACTTGAAATTGGGTAACAAAGTCCTTGATGTTGGGTTCGGCAGCGGGTATTTGACCGCCGTTATGGGGCAAATGGTCGGTCACACTGGACTAGCTGTTGGTATAGACACCCATGTTTTCAAGGCGGGCAACGCAAAGGAGAGCGTTTGGAAAGATCGTTACCTAGGCAGGATCATACGAAATACGACTGAGTGGATTAAATTTGAAAGTAAGTTAAGAAAGGAAAATAATATTTGTTATCTATTACTAGTAGTTCAAAGACCACCGCAGTATATTCTTCATTAATATACAGAGTGCTCCACAACAGTGCTCGTAATGTTTTCACCAAATTAACCGATAACCGTAATATTTACGAAAAATGTTATTGGACATGTTATGCACTTTCTCCATGAAGCGGTCAAAATTATGATAGGTTTTGCCGTCCAGCCAACATTACATGAAATAAACGGCAATTACACTCTAAACTTTGAATTAGAACCTGCCGTCTTGAAATGGAAGTGAATTGGAAAAAGTGTTTCACAAACGTCTTTCGGGATTTATACAAGGCACTTCCATACCAAATTTCAAAACAATCGGTCAATGCGTTTTTCCAAATTTCGTAAGAAAGTTTTGTAAAATTTACTTTTGCGTTATTAAAAAAATATTTTTAGTTGCAGGAAAGATTGTTTTCGTATTTTTTTTATTTCCCCATCCGAAGAAAGGAGGAGACGTAATGAAGTGTTGTATACACAAATTATTTGAAGTTAGATAAGCTAAGTAAACAAACATGCTAAACTCTAAGATAGAGATAGCAGTTAAGTAAACAAGATAACATCTACTCCATTAGTGCCAGTACCTCATCATCATAAACAGAGGATATAAGCAGCTTTCCAGAACTCCAGAAGGTAGTCGAGCTTTTTAAGCCTAATCCCTCCTTATCTACCTACCCTACTACCGGTGTGTTGACCCGGCTATATATCCTTCGACTATACCGGCGTGTTGAGTCGATAGTCATCGGTTTTTTGTGGGTTATACCGGTGTTTTGAGCTGCTAATCCACTCAGTCCTTTCTAACACCGCAGACAGGCTACATCAAAGTGCTGAGCCGGTGTATTCTGTTCCTGAGGTTCAGTACCGGCATGCTGAACCAATAGTCATCAGTTCCTTTGAGTTATATCGGCGTGCTGAGCCGATAACGAATTTAGTTTCACTCATGTCATGATCACAATATTGTCATGTTGAACCGATTGTAGCCCTGTAACCTCAGTGGCACGTTAAGCCGTTTACTTCAGTTCCCGCGTACCGGCAAGTTGAGCCGACTGGAATTCCCGCCGACATAGACCCTGTTAGGTCTATAAGAGTTACGTATCAAGTTCAGCAAAGACGTGTGGTGTCAGCTACTCTTCTGTTTGATGTCTGGTGCAGATCGCTAGACAGTCAGACGTTTCCGTGTTCAGTGGCAACAAGTGTTCACCCAACGACCCGAGACTAGAACCGTGTGTTTAGCCTATCATATAGTAAAATACAGTAAACCTTCAGGATACTAGATTAAAAGTTAGTGCAGAAAGCATAAGGACGACCTTGCAGCAGGTAGCAATAGAATTGGTTTGAACAAGACCCTGCTGTTACACCCGCTGTTACACCATGCTGTTACTTTCCGATTATCTGGAAAGTCGTTATATATGGAGTCTATAAAGTCGCCCGAATATATGGAGAGAACTTCAACTGGAGCAAACTCAATTTAACAAGACTGCAATGATTTGGACAAGAGGACGACCCTTGTTATAGAGAAGATAAATATAGTAAAGAATAGAAGGGAAAATTCAAAAATTCACGTAGATGTGTATTTATAATAAATAAATGAAAGTTAAAAACACGTTAGACTGCCTATTTGTAAACAGAACCGACTCCAAAGTGTGTACCGTAGACGAAGGTGTAGAAAAGCATTGTAAAAGCAGGTGAACTGCGTTACACGTTTATATAACGAATATTTGAATCGAAGGCAATTATTTTTCTTACAGATCATCATAACAGACTTGTAGCGCCTGAACGGTAGGCTGTCAGACAATTATTTGGATTTAATTTAAGTTGATTGTACTTTATGTTAATTTCAGCTGGTGAACTCAAACAAGGAGTACCTAAATACGGACCATACGATGCGATCCACGTTATGCCCGCAGTGAAGGAAGTTCCGCAAACAGTGAGTACTTAAACGAGCGCCTTTTTTATAAATTAAATAATCACTGCAAGTATCTTTGTCGCTAACATGAAGTTCTTTTTTTACACTTTTTTGAAAATATAATTTCACTGTAACCAGAGTGAAAATTTGCGTAAAATAAATTTTCAAAATCACATTGAAAATATGATAACGAAAACGCCATCAGTTGAAATTTAGTATTTTAAGTAGAATTTGAAAATAAAAATGCTGATGCATTTAGGTTTTAACACATGCAATTGTATAAACCAGATTTTTAAAATGTATAACATTAAGCTGCATGTTCATCCAGTTACCCAACTGTGCTTTGAATGAGGTTATTTTGAAGATCGGGTTTCACAAATTTTCGATTATCTCGGGAATAATTAATTTGAGAAGATACTCTCGTTGAACACAAATATAATGGCGGCACTCAAACTACTCAGCTGACATTAAAGAGGCGAATTTTCAAAATATGTTTTTTAAATTCTGATCTTACCATCAAATCAACATTAAAGTCTGAATATATTTACATTTTAAACGTTTAAAAATTACATTTGATTTACGAAAATGAATGTTAAAACGAAAAATGCCTGAAAATATAAGGTCCTGCAAAGGTCAGCCAGTAACTTCAATGTGGTCCTAACCTAACCTAACCAATTTCTGCTCAGCGGTGATAGTTCTCATGAAGAACATGACCTTAAACGTGTCTTTAAACGTATGACCGAACTCTTTCAAGCAAGTACTTGAACGTTTCATCATTCCTTCAATTATAAATTCTTGCAATCGTCTGGACAGTTTTTTTATAATTCTATCTATAGTTTCAAATCTGAGATCCTCTGCAATCAAGTAACCAATCTTTGCAAAAATTCTTCCTGTTCTTCTTTGTAGCTCACTCTTACATATACTAGAACTGTTAACGTTTCATTGCTGACTGCCTTTTAAATCGATTTCATGCATGCCACACTAGACTGAGCAGCGCTCGACCGTGTGTAGGCGTGCAGCACATGCCTTTCTATGCGCTGCTTTCGATAAACTATTTTATATTTCATCCATCATTCTATATCTAGTTCGCCGTGAACTTTATGATTAATTCTTTACACCCAGTCTATCGGCGCCCATGAACGAATATAAGTTTTACTTTCAATTTCAACCGCTAAGAAAAATCTTGTTCCTTATTTTTAATTTCAATATTTCAACATAGGCCTAAATATCTAGGCTTGATTTAAGTTTAATTTAGACTTAGTTTAAATTCTGTTGCAAACTTTTTATTTATTGAATGAATGATTACTTCTTTAGAAATTATGAAATTTTGTGGTAAATGGTACCACGATCGAAGTATCTATTGTATAACTGAGACTCTGTATTCTACCCACTAGCCTGATAATCTCAATTAGTTTTAGCCGTCTACTAACCAGGTCATCCTGTGGAGAAAGCCAAACACTTTTGCTTCCTACTGGCATTTGCAATTTCCTTATCTCTTCTATTTAGCCTACGGCAAAGTTTCTCCCCATCCCAAAAGCCCTCAATACTTGGATTATGATTTCCGTCAACTTTGTCATCTTAGAACTGTTGCCTTTCTCATCCCAAAGTTTTGATACCTGGGATATATTCTGTTTCTAAATTTAATTCGAAACCCCTCTGCTACCGTCTCCTCTATTCTTATTTTCATATTTTACGCTCCAAATATACGTTTGTAGAGTGCTTTACTGATTTAAGATGTTCAACCTCATCTCCTACTTCAACCATTGCTGACTGAGTAGATCAACATAGGACCTCCATAGGTTGCTGTAATGCACCGCTTGTGGGTTCGTGCAGTCCTAGTTCCTCCACCTCCTTGCCATGTTCACTTTTCAGATTCTTTTTTGCCAGTTTCCCACGGATTTTTAGTTATACAGGGTTTTAACGTCATATAGATCTTGCAATTAGCTGTAGAAATACAACATCCACTCTCACATACTCAACTAAACCTAAATTAAAACTGCTGACCGCCTGGTACACAGTCAGCATACTTAAGCTAACTGGAGCTTTCTCCCTTAGCCACGCAGTCTTCAACGTACATAACCCTTCTACTTTGGATTGGGATGAAGGGATCCAAAGTTGGATGAAGTAATCCAATAGCAGATGAATATTAATAATGTATGCAGCTAGTATAACTCAGGATTTTCAAACCCGTATTCACAATGTTTGAAACCCTGTAGGTTTTATTTTATGTCAGAGCCCATTCTGTACTTACCTGCTTTATTTTATGTCAGAACCCATTCTGTAATTACCTCTTTTATTTTATGTCAGAGCCCATTCTCTACTTAACTCTTTTATTTTATGTCAGAGCCCATTCTGTACTTACCTCTCTTATTTTATGTCAGAGCCCAATTCTCTATTTAACTCTTTTATTTTATGTCAGAGCCCATTCTGCACTTACTTCTTCAGAACCTATTCTCTACTTACCTTTTTTATTTTATGTCAGGGTCCATTCTGTACTTACCTCTTTTATAATATGTCAGAGCTCATTCTGTACTTACCTCTTTTATTTTATGTCAGAGCCCATTCTGTACTTACCTACTTTATTTTATGTCAGAACCCATTCTGTAATTACCTCTTTTATTTTACGTCAGAACCCATTCTGTAATTACCTCTTTTATTTTTTGACCGAGCCCATTCTGTACTTACCTCTTTTATTTTATACTAGAGCTCATTCTGTACTTAAATCATTGATTTTATACCAGAATCAATTCTGTACTTACCGCTTTTATTTTATGTCAGAACTCATTCTGTACCTACCGCTTTTATTTTATGTCAGAGCCCATTCTGTACTTATCGTTTTTATTTTATGTCAGAGCCCATTCTGTACTTACCGCTTTTATTTTTTGACCGAGCCCATTCTGTACCTACCTCTTTTATTTTATACTAGAGCTCATTCTGTTGATTTTATACCAGAATCTATTCTGTACTTTCCGCTTTTATTTTTTTGACAGAGCCTTTTCTGTACTTACCTCTTTTATTTTATACCAGAGCTCATTCTGTATTTAAATCATTGATTTTATACAGAATCCATTCTATACGTACCGCTTTTATTTTGTCAGAACCCATTCTGTACTTACCGCTTTTATTTTATGTCAGAACCCATTCTGTACTTACCGCTTTTATTTTATGTCAGAACCCATGCTGTACTTACCTCTTTCATTTTATGAGAGAGCCCATTCTGTACTTACCTATTTCATTTTATGTCAGCCCATTTTGTACTTACCTATTTCATTTTATGTCAGCCCATTCTGTACTTACCTATTTCATTTTATACCAGAACCCATGCTGTACTTACTTCTTTCATTTTATGACAGAGCCCATTCTGTACTTACCTATTTCATTTTATGTCAGAGCCCATTCTGTACTTACCTATTTCATTTTATGTCAGAGCCCATTCTGTACTTACCTATTTCATTTTATGTCAGAGCCCATTCTTTACTTACTTATTTCGTTTTATGCCAAAACCTATTCTGTACTTATCTCTTTTATTTTATACCAGAACTCAATCTGTACTTACCTCTTTTATTTCATGTTAGAACCGGTTCTGTACTTAGCTCTTTTATTTCATGTTAGAACCGGTTCTGTACTTACCTCTTTTATTTCATGTTAGAACCGGTTCTGTACTTACCTCTTTTATTTCATGTTAGAACCGGTTCTGTACTTACCTCTTTTATTTTATGCCAGAACCCATTCTGTACTTACCTCTTTTATTTCATGTTAGAACCGGTTCTGTACTTACCTCTTTTATTTCATGTTAGAACCGGTTCTGTACTTACCTCTTTTATTTCATGTTAGAACCGGTTCTGTACTTACTTCTTTTATTTTAACCACATTCTGTTCACAGTTCCTTGATCAACTAAATCGTGGTGGCAGACTGCTGATACCCATTGGCAATTTTGGACCGATCAACGAATACAGGATATACGACAAAGACGTACACAACGGGACTGTTTATTGCCGAAAGAAATCTGTAAAGTTTTTCGCTCGACGGTCTCTAGAACCGCCTACAAACCGTAGCGAATTATTTATGTAACGAGTAAGTACGCAATGATCACAGCACGCAGCTGTCTCGCAGACGTTGATAACATTTTTAAAGTTATATTTAGTTATAACATGTGAGCGAATATTTCGATGGCTTACGGTGAACATCAATATTGGCACACTAAATGAGTTTAGTATTATTTATTTTAGAGAAGTTGTAGGTTATTTAGTAAAATCTTTTATTCGTTTGAAAATTGCGCTCCATTCGAAATCTAAAAGAATTTCGTAACATTAATCTATTTTTCTTTTTTTTCATTTTTTAATCTGATCTTAGCATCACAATCATTGTTAAGTTGAAGTTGTTTTCATTTAATACTGAAATAAATAATAATTTTCAATTTAAAATCGATCTGCTTTGTCGGTTTTTCTAAATTCCTATTTCTTTTCGAGTTATCGTCAATTTTCTTACAATTTTTGAAAATATTTTTCGAGATATTTTGATGTGTGATACCATAATTAGATTATAATGTAATATAGAATCAATCTGTGAAAAAAAATCAGCTCGATATCTCCAACGATGACCAGGTTATGAGAGTTTAAATGTTAGAAAACGGCTTCATTTTAGCAATTCCCAGTTTTCAGCTTGCATGCCTTTTTTAAAACGTTTATTTCGCTCCATATATATATATATATATATATATATATATATATATATATATATATATATATATATATATATATATACGTAATGATTTCTAATAGCACTGTTAGTGTAGAGAAAAGTCCAAATGTTTAGGAGGTGTTTTTGCCTTTTAATTATCACTTAGTTTTTGAGTAATGTTCACCTAAAAACCTTTGACGTCTGACATTCGAAAAATGTCGTTATCCCCTTGAGTGTTTTTAAAAAAAGCACATAAAATAATAGTTCCACTTTCACTGAGAATCTCATTTTTGACAAACATTTTTAGCGAGTTATTAAATCAGCTGTTTATTATTAAAACAGTCATAATGGTAACACCAGTAGGCCCTACCTTCAGCCTATGAAATATACACCTATTTTGACTTCCACAACATTTTTTGAGGGTTTGTTAATCTTTGTAAGTATTTGTATTAAAGTGAACTAATTCTTGCGTTCGCACTATCGGTTTGAATTGATTAAAACTTGGTTCACAATAAACCTTAATAACACCTTGTTCAATATTTTCTTTTACCAAATCTTTTCAACCATTCCGAAATGGCGGCCATGCCACATCTTAAAAAAATAACTTTTTTCTTTACACGTTTAAAAAAAATGTGATTTCATCGCCGTTATCAGTAATAAAATGTGCAAAAGATAGCATTTAAAGATTTGCGATTCTTTTGAAAAAACTACGGCGGACAGGGTTTATTTTTAATAGAATTCAAAAATTTTCAAATGTTAGTAAATGCAGATTTAATGCTCATTTTAATGCTCGGGTAATGTTTAAAATCAAATTTTTTGAAAGTGTTAGGTAGTAGTGGACTTTGAGTAAGGAGCGGATACTTAACTATTCATTTAAAAGAGTTCTAAAAACCATGATAACCCATTTCGTGGTTAACTTGTTTCACCGTGATCGCCGTCCTAAAATCTAAATTTCTAAGAAAAATGCACTAATAAATATCATGCGGTTGGTATTTGGTAAAACGTTCGAAAATTGAAAGTTCAACGGTAAAAACTCGTGTGCAAATTTAATGAACTGCAAGGTCATAAAATCAGGAAAATGTATATGAAGATTAAAAAAATAATAAAAACATTGCACAAATTTTCTCCCGTTTAATCAAATTAATAAACCTGAAAAAAAGGTTAGTCACGTTTGAAGAAAATGTTAATGAAATCGTTTTTGCTTCTCATGTTTAAAAAAATAATCGCGGCCGGTAGTTGTCCTACTGACATG
Organism: Callitettix versicolor; assembly: GCA_022606455.1. Classification (NCBI taxonomy): domain Eukaryota; kingdom Metazoa; phylum Arthropoda; class Insecta; order Hemiptera; family Cercopidae; genus Callitettix; species Callitettix versicolor. Next base: position 33,140,262 of record CM040186.1, read on the forward strand.
ATAGAAACAAATTTAAAATATCTTTAATCTTATCCTTTTTTAAATCCAATTAAACTATCAATATTAAAACTATCAATATTAAAACTATCAATATTAAAACTATCATTCTGCATATATAAAATCCGCATAATCATGCAGGATCCCCATTTCGTAGTGTGTGTTTGTTTGTGTGTGTGTGTGTGTGTGTGTGTGTGTGTGTGTGTGTGTGTGTGTGTGTGTGAGAGAGAGAGAGAGAGTGTGTGTGTGTGTGTGTGTGTGTGTGTGTGTGTGTGTGTGTGTGTGTGTGTGTGTGCGAAATTGGGGTCAGGTTTTTAAGTATATTTTAAAAAAGTAAAATATTTTCAATGGATGCCATTATCAAACTATTGAATGAATTTAGGCGGTTAACCAATCTACCCAAGCTGTTACAAAAATCGAGTTTTGTAACAAGTTTTGAAACAAACCGGACTGAAACTTACACAACACACACACACACACACACACACACACACACACACACACACACACACACACACACACACACATATATATATATATATATATATATATATAAACACACACGTGCGCGTTCCATATTTTTTCTTTAAGATCTATAGATAAAAACGAGGCTCATTTCATGGTCTTAGGTCTATAGGTCTGAATCTTACCAAGATAGCTCTTTCAGATAGCTCATTTTCCAATAGATGTTCATTAATAGATATACACTAGTGAGAAGTTATTTTATAATATACGAGGTGTGTTCAGAAAGTAACGAGAATTTTTAAATTTCGCGGGCTTTGAGAGTCCGATTGTCAAACATTTTTTTTTATTATGTTGGTATACATGCCCTTGAAGTATGATAAAACTTTCAGCTGTTTTCATTGTTGACTTTGTCTGTGACAACCACTAAGGTCAGACGTGTTTTTATGAGCTCGGCGATTTTCGTTTATTAAAAGAAATGGATCAAAGAATTTGTATCAAATTTTGCGTAAAAAATGGAATAAAGTGTAACAAAGTGTGTGAAATGTTAACAAAGGCCTATGGTGAGGCTGCTATGAGTAAAGCAAGAGTTTACGAGTGGTATAAGCGTTTCCAAGAAGGCCGTGAAGACGTTGAAGATGACGAACACCCTGGACGCCCCAGCACATCAACAACCGATGAAAACGTGGAAAAAGTTAAAGAAATGGTTACGAACAATTAGCGAATCACAATTACAGAGGTCGCTGATGATGTTGGCATATCGATTGGATCATATCATGCATTGTTTCCAGTGTTTTGTGTATGAAACGCGTGGCAGCAAAAGTCGTTCCAAAATTTTGAATTTTGAACAAAAACAGCGACGAATTGAAGTTGCTCAGGAGTCACTCAATGAAGTCAACGACGAGACGATGCAGAATTACTGAAACGTATTATAACAGGTGACGAAACATGGGTTTACGGATATGACGTCGAAACTAAGGCTCAATCATCCCAGTGGAGGCATTCTGGCTCGTCAAGACTGAAAAAGGCTCGACAAGTGCAGTCGAACGTGAAGGTTATGCTCACTGTGTTGTTCGATATTAATGGCATAGTGCATCATGAATTCCCGCCACCAGGTGAATTAGATAAGGAGTACTACCTACAAGTTCAACGCGTTTGAGTGAAGCAATCTGAAAAAAAAACTCCCGGATCTATGGAAAAACAATTCATGGCTTTTGCACCATGATAATGCACCAGGCCACACTTCATTGTTTGTTTGTAAATTTTTGGCCAAAAACAGTACTGTAACGGTGCCCCAGTCTCCATATTCGCCAGACATGGCTCTGTGTGACCTTATTCCTATTTCCAAAAATAAAGAGAACCTTAAAGGATCGTCGTTTTACAGCCGTAGATGACATTAAAAGCGCATCGCTAAAAGAACTAAAGGCTATCTTAAAGATCTAGTTTGAGAAGTGTTTCGAGGATTGGAAGAAGCGCACAAGTGCATAATCTCCAATGGGAACTATTTTGAATGCGACAACATCAATGTAGAAGAATAAATAAATATTTTGTTAAAAAAATTACAATTCTCGTTACTTTCTGAACACATCTCGTAATTTACATTATACAAATATAGACCGAAAGTCAATTTCCTAGTTCCATCTACGGTATGTCTTCTCTATGTAAATAACACAATTTAATAACCTATAAAATAATTTAATAAGTAATAAAACCATTAATATTTTGTTTTTACTTATTTTATTATTAATATTTGCATTGTTTTTGTTTTTCATTTGTAGGTCGTAGAACGAATTAAGCGTCAAGAAAAGTATTTCTTTTTAGTTTCCTGGAAGACGATGAGCGATGCAATGTTTTCCGGAGAAGTTCAGGGACACATCCAAAATGTGATTTTATAGCAGCTGATCTTTACTTCCAGTTCCGTCGAAAAATAGGTCATACATGCAAACGAAAATAATAGTATGAAGCAGTTATTCGCAGTTGAAGGGATAATCAGGCAGGCGCATGCGCACGTCATGCTTTTCTTCTGCTCAGGCCCGTGGCCGGTTCATCACTAATAGTTTCATCTGTAAATCAGCTGATTAAAAACAAACGTTACAACACTGTGCTTGTATCAAATCACATTAAACATTTTGTAAATAGTTTAATTAGTCTTTCTTAATTATTATCGAGAATTTGATCAAATTATAATTATTATTAAACAAACGGTTATCTAATTGTAATGTGTGAATAGTACAAATAAATTTCCTTCTCTTCGTAAACTAATGGACACTTATATTTTACATCATTTTTGGGTTTTCGATACTAAATGGTACGTATTTTAAATATTAGTGTATTTAAAGATTTTAAATTTAATTCCCTTTTTTTATTAACTTTATTTTCGTAAAATCTGGCATGTGCGATGCAAAATAGAAACCACATGTGACATTTACGAAATAAGATGAAGTAAAATAATGGTGTTATAAAATATTTACAGTTCGCTTGATCTTGACCTTGTACTCATGTTATAAATTAGTTATTACGGCTGATTTTCTATTTAGTCGTCCCCCCCCATCCTCATTTTTGCCTATTAACATAACTAGTATTTCAAAGAACAGTAACCTGGCAATATATTTTTGGCCCGGTTTACATTTTCAGTTAATTTAACCGATAACCATTATATTTATGAAAAATAATACTAGTTCAACTTTTTTTGCAAATGTTATACTTTTTCTGCATGAGGGTGTCAAAACTATTATCTAAGTTCTAACCGTTCAGCCAGTATTACACAAGGTATATAGAACACAAGGTAGGGGCCACGCGCATGTCCTCCCCACCACTTGCCGGCTATGGCGCGTCATCGGGGCAAACTCAGACGTAGTGTTTAGTAGAAAACAGTTTATAATGTTAGTTTTAGTAACTGTATTATAGTAATTACAATAATAATTCTTTTTGTATAACATTATTAACGCTATTAATTACTTTACTTACTGAATTCGCTCATTGTCAAAACGGAAACTTTTTATTTTATACAATATTACATAATATTAAAGTAAATGATATGTCCATAGCTTGAAAAATTCAAGAGTTATTTTTTATTTGAAAGTTACATTACACTATGAATTACATTAAAGCACATTACACTATGAATTACGTATTTGAGGATGTTCCTTGGCAATTATTTGGTTGACTGTAAAAACATACATCGGGAATAAAAAATTAGCAATAAATTAAATTACAAAGGACCAACCTATGTACGGGCTTTTATGCCCCCTTTAGGTCCTATTTTGTATATATTTTTATATATAATAGGAATTTGTAGTAAATAAATAAATAGCACATAGACGTATTATACAAATAGTAAAATAAACATACGTATTTATTTTATACGTATGTTTATAAAATATGGTACGGACGTAACAGGATATGGTAAATTCACCTACTGAATAATAATTATTATTTAGTTTGTCAGATTTTTCATCACACCTTTTTCTTTATTTAGCCCATTTTCACCGTGATATTTCAAAAAGTCCCTTTCCATTTTTACCACGATATTCAACCATTCTTCAGTAGGATACATAAGGTAGCCTTTTGTCAAAGTTAACAGCCAATCCCTTTGATTATTATAGCACTCGTTTGTTGGATGACCGTATAAAAAGTTGAGAATATTTTTTTTCTTGACTCTATACGCTATATAGCCAGCCATCACCTTCAGTAGATCAGAGTTCTCCTGTAGATCACACTTCACATAATCTTCACTAGCTTGCAAATCATTTAAGGCTCCTCCTCTTCTTCAGATTATCAGGAAAAAAATATTCTTAAACTTAGTAGCATTGTTTTGTAAAACCATATTTTTATTTTTAACCGAGGCCAGTTCTTGTAATGCAAGTTGAACTTGTTCCTTCAAAAGTAATTTTTTATTTCTTAAACATTTCATTTCTTCTACAGAGGCATTATTTACAACGATATTTGTATTAAAATTACTGACTACGGAAAGTGAGTTTCATTTACAGAATTACACGTTACAATTGCACCAACATCATTTCAGTTTACAGGTGATTTTTCTGGTAGATTTCCATTGGACTCGTCAATAAGTTTTTTAATGTTTCTTGGTTTTCACGTTTTTTAATCCTTGTCGCTCGTTCAGAATCAAAACATTTATTTTCAACGGCGGAAATGTTAAAACGTGGAATGGCACCGGATTTCACAGGGGTTGTATTTAATAATTAGAATTTAAAATCCCTTTCGAAATCATCATCATTAAATGAAGTGAACAGACTTTAACATTATCAAAATTAAAATGATCTGTTCGTTTACACGCATGAACCCACGCTTTTCTCAGGCTTTCGTCTTTCGGAATTCTATGAAATGTAATTACATTTCATTTCCTTTCCATTTACAATTCTTATCATTATTATAGCAATTGGCAATAGCGCAACCAGGCATTGTTATGCATACACAATTATACAATACAAAACAAAATACATTATGTATTTTTTAGGATTCAAAACATACTTAAATCTTTTCTTATATTTATTAAACCTCGAACACAAAACACAATTATCGTGCAGTATTGTTGTTGACACCTTTTATTTAAAACACAACACCTACAGATTAAATAAACACACCGAATCTCCAACTACATTTATAGAATATCGAATTGTTTAGTGGAAAACTACATACAGTAGCGTGAAGAGTTTGGATCCAGTGACGTCACGCGCGCGGTAGTCTACTGCGCAGACCCACCGTGGCCCCTACCGTGTATTCTATTTACCGTGGTATTACAGAAATAACAGGAAACTGCACTAACAACGTTAATTTAAAACCGCCATCTTAAAACGGAAGTGAATGGGAAAATCTTACACGCTGTGTTTGGAGAGTAGTTTATATTGAATCCGATAGGTGGTCCTGTTTTGACAATTAGATTTAATTACGTTCTGACTTTTATAAGTAAAGGCAAAAACACAATTTCTTGGTAAACCACCAATTATAAGTTCAAATTAATATATATTTCGTTTTATTAAAAATAAAAAATACTGAAAAGCGGATATAATTTGTGTATAAGCTTGTTGCCTCAGAAATAAAAATAAAGGATATTCGGTTCACCTACAAACTAGACCTTTAGACACTAACAATGTTGGGTAAAACTGCTTGACCATTCAAAAAGCTCTTTTCATTATTTGCAACAATTATTAAAATAACTTAATGCAAAACAGAAATATATTAATAAAATTATTTATAATGCACTTATCAAAATTAGTATCAATTAAGGTTGATACATAAATTAATTTGTTTTTCAATTACTCGTATATGGGCTAAATGAAAAGTCTGAAGGTGGCATTTTTTAAGTGCAAGTGGAACTTCAAGAGAGATGTACACGTGTAACCTATTCGATTACAAAACTGTTTTGGGTGAGTTAAAAAAATGATCCACCATCTTGAATGGAACTTTTTTTTTAAAAAAACAGGAAGATTGTCCATACTATGTTTCAGTTAAATGCGAATTTTCAAAAAGAAGAACAACGTTGGAAACTGCATCGACATCTCAGTATTTCGAATATATAACGTATTATCATTTTACAAAACACAATTCACAGAAAAACAAATGCAAATGTTTTTATTTTAGGTGCACTAGTTTTTATCTACAATATTTTGCAACGAAGGTTTATCTTGAACTGATCCAAAATTCTAAAAGTACTAATCAAAGCTTTATTATTTATTTACTGTTTACAAAGTATGATTATAGGTTAAATAATAGTGTATCCCTTTATTGTTAATTGTATTGTAAATGTTTATGTTACGTGATGGACTTTGTATACTATATACGTTTTGTAAAAAGCAATGCGAGGCACAAATGTACTGACAGATTAAAAAAAAATACTGTATAGCTAAAGTAAGATGGGCAAGTCATTAAGGTCATTCATTGAGTGAACTGACAGTACTCACTGGGTGTGGAACGAAATGGAGTTTCACTACGTGGCTACAGGTCAGCCGCTTAAAAAGCGGCCTATTAAGAAGACCAGTGGGGCAGAGAGAAACATGTGCGAGTGAGAGGTCGAGTACCTACTATCTCACCATAGCTCACTCTCCTTTTCCTCCACTGTCTCCAGTAACAGTTTGTAAATTCAGATTTTCAGATTGGCAGGTTCTGAGTTACTGGGCTGTTGCAGGGAGCTGGAGGGGAATTCCCCTACATGTGCGAAAAATTCTTGAGCAAGCCGTTTACTAAGTGGCCGAACTACAGACAGGCTAGTTATAAAATGGCCTGCTCAGCAACAGTCCTTCCCATTTTTTCTAACTACAGATGATTTTTTAAAAAATCTGCATTATATTATTTATAATATTTATATTTATTAACAGAGAAAGTTCTATACAATTTATTAACTTTATTGTTTAAATGTTGAAAAATCTAAATTGTGTAGTAGTGGTTTATTTCTACAAAAATATTTTTAAGATTTTTAAACATAGGCTATATACTGAAAGAAATTAAATAATTAGCATTTGAACCGTATCTATCTTGAAACATATCTTTTGTGTAGCATTTGAAACATATCTTCTGTGTAGTGATCTTTTAATTTACCTTGTATAGGCTACAGATGTTTTGAAACCTCATTGTTTCATCTTCAGGCCGTAGTATACAATGCATTATAAGAGATGAAACAGGAAAGGTGGTAGCTTATACGATATGAGTTAAAAGAAAATAGTTCATAATCTTAATTATTTAAACATGTAGTCCGGTGGCTGTGTTGCAGTAATAAAATAAATTGTTTCTATCACGGCAGTAATACAGTTTAGTATTGAAATTATTTTAGATTTTCAAAATTATTAATTTTCCGTTGTCGTTGTTTAGTTTTCGAAAAGACCCACAAGTATTGTTCTGATATTTTTCACGCGCGCCATTAAAATTAATTTTCAAGTTTTTAAATGATTAGTAAGAAAGTTTGTGAAGTTTTTTTTCTCAAAATTTATTTAACATTTAAATATATACCACGTTCGCAAATCTAATTTATAAAATCGACTGTTCCACAAAAAACTTCTTAGTCTGATCTTCTTCCTTTTGTTTTAGATTGTACAATGTTCTACGCAATAGCTTTTCTGATAATCTTCGTCCGTTGGACACAAAGCAGCTTGTTTAATACAAGCTGCATACTTACCGATAAAAGACTGCCTACAAACTGTACAAGCCAGGCAGAGTTTGTGAACCTGCTCCGTTGTAAGTTCTTAATCGCTTTAAGTTAATTTCAATTTAAGAGTTAGCGTGGTTGTAAATTTTTCGAGTACTAGTAACAATTTTCCAGTAGAAAACAAACTATGGCAGTGCCGTTGCAGTAAAACCCACACCCAAATCAAAATGTGTGCGTGTGCGTTTGAAACAACACAAAACAATATACGGTTGTACCCAATCTTTAACGATTTTAATGATTGTTTTTCTCTACATTTTTAATTCAGTCATAATTCAGCGCATGCGTATTTTAAAAAGTCTCACATGATTTACGAACTTATTCAGTTCTGGTTGGCACTATTTTTGGAAGTGCGCTTCCTTTTGGATTACTTTTACGATGAACCTAAGGCCTGGTAGCTTCAGGAGCGGAGTTGTGCTGGGCGGAACGGACTACGAACTCAAAAACGAACCCATTGTGTTCAACGTGAAGCCAGTGAGAGCGAATCGGAACCGAGCGACGCCGCTTCACTACCAATATATTCGTTCCGCCTTATATTAAAAACACTGTTTCGGTTTTGAATGCGTAGTCTGCTCTGTTCAAATCCTCAGCCCCGCCTTAGGTGACCACGGGACCTACTGACGTTCCGTTGCAGAGTTCAATCACTGTTCATTACTTTCCATGGAATCCTGGAAACCAAACGTTACTTAAACCGATTAGATCAATAAGTTTGTCCAGTTCACTGGCTAGCTCATTCCGTAAGAGATCCTTGGGATCCTGGAAACCAAACGTTACTTAAACCGATTCCCTCAATACGTTTGCCCAGTTCACTGACTAGCTTATTCAGTAAGAGATCCTTGGGATTCTGAAAACCCAACGTTACTTAAACCGATTCCCTCAATACGTTTGCCCAGTTCACTGACTAACTTATTCAGTAAGAGATCCTTGGGATCCTGAAAACCAAACGTTACTTAAACCGATTCCCTCAATACGTTTGCCCAGTTCACTGACTAACTTATTCAGTAAGAGATCCTTGGGATCCTGAAAACCAAACGTTACTTAAATCGATTCCCTCATTACGTTTGCCCAGTTCACTGACTAGCTTATTCAGTAAGAGATCCTTGGGATTTTGAAAACCAAACGTTACTTAAACCGATTCCCTCAATACGTTTGCCCAGTTCACTGACTAACTTATTCAGTAAGAGATCCTTGGGATCCTGAAAACCAAACGTTACTTAAACCGATTCCCTCAATACGTTTGCCCAGTTCACTGGCTAGCTTATTCAGTATGAGATCCTTGGGATCCTGAAAACCAAACGTTACTTAAACCGATTCCCTCAATACGTTTGCCCAGTTCACTGGCTAGCTTATTCAGTAAGAGATCCTTGGGATTCTGAAAACAAAACGTTACTTAAACCGATTCCCTCATTACGTTTGCCCAGTTCACTGACTAGCTTATTCAGTAAGAGATCCTTGGGATCCTGGAAACCAAACGTTACTTAAACCGTTTTCCTCAATACGTTTGCCAAGTTCACTGACTAGCTTATTCAGTAAGAGATCCTTGGGATCCTGAAAACCAAACGTTACTAAAACCGATTCCCTCAATACGTTTGCCCAGTTCACTGACTAACTTATTCAGTAAGAGATCCTTGGGATCCTGAAAACCAAACGTTACTTAAACCGATTCCCTCAATACGTTTGCCCAGTTCACTGACTAACTTATTCAGTAAGAGATCCTTGGAATCCTGAAAACCAAACGTTACTTAAATCGATTCCCTCATTACGTTTGCCCAGTTCACTGACTAGCTTATTCAGTAAGAGATCCTTGGGATTTTGAAAACCAAACGTTACTTAAACCGATTCCCTCAATACGTTTGCCCAGTTCACTGACTAACTTATTCAGTAAGAGATCCTTGGGATCCTGAAAACCAAACGTTACTTAAAACGATTCCCTCAATACGTTTGCCCAGTTCACTGGCTAGCTTATTCAGTATGAGATCCTTGGGATCCTGAAAACCAAACGTTACTTAAACCGATTCCCTCAATACGTTTGCCCAGTTCACTGGCTAGCTTATTCAGTAAGAGATCCTTGGGATTCTGAAAACAAAACGTTACTTAAACCGATTCCCTCATTACGTTTGCCCAGTTCACCGACTAGCTTATTCAGTAAGAGATCCTTGGGATCCTGGAAACCAAACGTTACTTAAACCGTTTTCCTCAATACGTTTGCCAAGTTCACTGACTAACTTATTCAGTAAGAGATCCTTGGGATCCTGAAAACAAAACGTTACTTAAACCGATTCCCTCATTACGTTTGCCCAGTTCACTGACTAGCTTATTCAGTAAGAGATCCTTGGGATTTTGAAAACCAAACGTTACTTAAACCGATTCCCTCAATACGTTTGCCCAGTTCACTGACTAACTTATTCAGTAAGAGATCCTTGGGATCCTGAAAACCAAACGTTACTTAAACCGATTCCCTCAATACGTTTGCCCAGTTCACTGGCTAGCTTATTCAGTATGAGATCCTTGGGATCCTGAAAACCAAACGTTACTTAAACCGATTCCCTCAATACGTTTGCCCAGTTCACTGGCTAGCTTATTCAGTAAGAGATCCTTGGGATTCTGAAAACAAAACGTTACTTAAACCGATTCCCTCATTACGTTTGCCCAGTTCACTGACTAGCTTATTCAGTAAGAGATCCTTGGGATCCTGGAAACCAAACGTTACTTAAACCGTTTTCCTCAATACGTTTGCCAAGTTCACTGACTAGCTTATTCAGTAAGAGATCCTTGGGATCCTGAAAACCAAACGTTACTAAAACCGATTCCCTCAATACGTTTGCCCAGTTCACTGACTAACTTATTCAGTATGAGATCCTTGGGATTCTGAAAACAAAACGTTACTTAAACCGATTCCCTCATTACGTTTGCCCAGTTCACTGACTAGCTTATTCAGTAAGAGATCCTTGGGATCCTGAAAACAAAACGTTACTTAAACCGATTCAATCGTTACGTTTGCCCAGTTCACTGACTAGCTTATTCAGTAAGAGATCATTGGGATCCTGGAAACCAAACGTTACTTAAACCGATTCCCTCATTACGTTTGCCCAGTTCACTGACTAGCTTATTCAGTAAGAGATCCTTGGGATTCTGAAAACCAAACGTTACTTAAACCGATTCCCTCAATACGTTTGCCCAGTTCACTGACTAACTTATTCAGTAAGAGATCCTTGGGATCCTGAAAACCAAACGTTACTTAAACCGATTCCCTCAATACGTTTGCCCAGTTCACTGACTAACTTATTCAGTAAGAGATCCTTGGGATCCTGAAAACCAAACGTTACTTAAATCGATTCCCTCATTACGTTTGCCCAGTTCACTGACTAGCTTATTCAGTAAGAGATCCTTGGGATTTTGAAAACCAAACGTTACTTAAACCGATTCCCTCAATACGTTTGCCCAGTTCACTGACTAACTTATTCAGTAAGAGATCCTTGGGATCCTGAAAACCAAACGTTACTTAAACCGATTCCCTCAATACGTTTGCCCAGTTCACTGGCTAGCTTATTCAGTATGAGATCCTTGGGATCCTGAAAACCAAACGTTACTTAAACCGATTCCCTCAATACGTTTGCCCAGTTCACTGGCTAGCTTATTCAGTAAGAGATCCTTGGGATTCTGAAAACAAAACGTTACTTAAACCGATTCCCTCATTACGTTTGCCCAGTTCACTGACTAGCTTATTCAGTAAGAGATCCTTGGGATCCTGGAAACCAAACGTTACTTAAACCGTTTTCCTCAATACGTTTGCCCAGTTCACTGACTAACTTATTCAGTATGAGATCCTTGGGATTCTGAAAACAAAACGTTACTTAAACCGATTCCCTCATTACGTTTGCCCAGTTCACTGACTAGCTTATTCAGTAAGAGATCCTTGGGAGCCTGAAAACAAAACGTTACTTAAACCGATTCCCTCGTTACGTTTGCCCAGTTCACTGACTAGCTTATTCAGTAAGAGATCCTTGGGATCCTGGAAACCAAACGTTACTTAAACCGTTTTCCTCAATACGTTTGCCAAGTTCACTGACTAACTTATTCAGTAAGAGATCCTTGGGATCCTGAAAACAAAACGTTACTTAAACCGATTCCCTCATTACGTTTGCCCAGTTCACTGACTAGCTTATTCAGTAAGAGATCCTTGGGATCCTGAAAACAAAACGTTACTTAAACCGATTCCCTCATTACGTTTGCCCAGTTCACTGACTAGCTTATTCAGTAAGAGATCCTTGGGATTCAAACGTTACTTAAACCGATTCCCTCATTACGTTTGCCCAGTTCACTGACTAGCTTATTCAGTAAGAGATCCTTGGGATCCTGGAAACCAAACGTTACTTAAACCGATTCCCTCAATACGTTTGCCCAGTTCACTGACTAACCTATTCAGTAAGAGATCCTTGGGATCCTGAAAACAAAACGTTACTTAAACCGATTCCCTCATTACGTTTGCCCAGTTCACTGACTAGCTTATTCAGTAAGAGATCCTTGGGATCCTGGAAACCAAACGTTACTTAAACCTTCACTAACTAGCTTATTCAGTAAGAGATTTTCCTCACCGATTCCCTCAATACGTTTGCCCAGTTCACTGACTAGCTTATTCAGTAAGAGATCCTTGGGATCCTGAAAACCAAACGTTACTTAAAACCGATTCCCTCATTACGTTTGCCCAGTTCACTGACTAAGCTTATTCAGTAAGAGATCCTTGGGATCCTGAAAACCAAACGTTACTTAAACCGATTCCCTCAATACGTTTGAGTTCACTGACCTTATTCAATACGTTTGCCCAGTTCACTGACTAGCTTATTCAGTGGGAAAACCAAACGTTACTTAAACCGATTCCCTCAATACGTTTGCCCAGTTCACTGATCTTATTCTGAGATCCTTGGGATTCTGAAACGTTACTTAAACCGATTCCCTCATTACGTTTGCCCAGTTCACTGGCTAAGCTTATTCAGTAAAGAGATCCTTCAGTAAGAGATCCTGAAAACAAAACGTTACTTAAACGTTACGTTTGCCCAGTTCACTGACTAACTTATTCAGTATGAGATCCCTAAGTTCACCTTGGGATTCGTTACTTAAAGAGATACCTTCCGTTGAAAACCAAACGTTACTTAAACCGATTCCCTCAATACGTTTGCCCAGTTCACTGACTAACTTACGTTTTGGGATCCTGAAAACAAAACGTTCTTAAACCGATTCCTCATTACGTTTGCCCAGTTCACTGACTAGCTTATTCAGTAAGAGATCCTTGGGATCCTGGAAACCAAACGTTACTTAAACCGTTTTCCTCAATACGTTTGCCCAGTTCACTGACTAGCTTATTCAGTAAGAGATCCTTGGGATCCTGGAAACCAAACGTTACTTAAACCGATTCCCTCAATACGTTTGCCCAGTTCACTAACTAACCTATTCAGTAAGAGATCCTTGGGATCCTGAAAACAAAACGTTACTTAAATCGATTCCCTCATTACGTTTGCCCAGTTCACTGACTAGCTTATTCAGTAAGAGATCCTTGGGATTTTGAAAACCAAACGTTACTTAAACCGATTCCCTCAATACGTTTGCCCAGTTCACTGACTAACTTATTCAGTAAGAGATCCTTGGGATCCTGAAAACCAAACGTTACTTAAACCGATTCCCTCAATACGTTTGCCCAGTTCACTGGCTAGCTTATTCAGTATGAGATCCTTGGGATCCTGAAAACCAAACGTTACTTAAACCGATTCCCTCTATACGTTTGCCCAGTTCACTGACTAACTTATTCAGTATGAGATCCTTGGGATTCTGAAAACAAAACGTTACTTAAACCGATTCCCTCATTACGTTTGCCCAGTTCACTGGCTAGCTTATTCAGTAAGAGATCCTTGGGATCCTGAAAACAAAACGTTACTTAAACCGATTCCCTCAATACGTTTGCCAAGTTCACTGACTAGCTTATTCAGTAAGAGATCCTTGGGATCCTGAAAACCAAACGTTACTTAAACCGATTCCCTCAATACGTTTGCCCAGTTCACTGACTAACTTATTCAGTATGAGATCCTTGGGATTCTGAAAACAAAACGTTACTTAAACCGATTCCCTCATTACGTTTGCCCAGTTCACTGGCTAGCTTATTCAGTAAGAGATTCTTGGGATCCTGAAAACAAAACGTTACTTAAACCGATTCCCTCATTACGTTTGCCCAGTTCACTGACTAGCTTATTCAGTAAGAGATCCTTGGGATCCTGGAAACAAAACGTTACTTAAACCGTTTTCCTCAATACGTTTGCCCAGTTCACTAACTAACCTATTCAGTAAGAGATCCTTGGGATCCTGAAAACAAAACGTTACTTAAATCGATTCCCTCATTACGTTTGCCCAGTTCACTGACTAGCTTATTCAGTAAGAGATCCTTGGGATTTTGAAAACCAATCGTTACTTAAACCGATTCCCTCAATACGTTTGCCCAGTTCACTGACTAACTTATTCAGTAAGAGTTCCTTGGGATTCTGAAAACAAAACGTTACTTAAACTGATTCCCTCATTACGTTTGCCAAGTTTACTGACTAGCTTATTCAGTAAGAGATCCTTGGGATTCTGAAAACAAAACGTTACTTAAACCGATTCCCTCAGTACGTTTGCCCAGTTCACTAACTAACTTATTCAGTAAGAGAGCCTTGGTATTCTGAAAACCAAACGTTTCTTAAACTGATTCCCTCAATACGTTTGCCCAGTTCACTAACTAACTTATTCAGTAAGAGATCCTTGGGATCCTGAAAACCAAACGTTACTTAAATCGATTCCCTCATTACGTTTGCCAAGTTTACTGACTAGCTTATTCAGTAAGAGATCCTTGGGATTCTGAAAACAAAACGTTACTTAAACCGATTCCCTCATTACGTTTGCCCAGTTCACTGACTAGCTTATTCAGTAAGAAATCCTTGGGATCCTGGAAACCAAACGTTACTTAAACCGTTTTCCTCAATACGTTTGCCAAGTTCACTGACTAGCTTATTCAGTAAGAGATCCTTGGGATCCTGAAAACCAAACGTTACTAAAACCGATTCCCTCAATACGTTTGCCCAGTTCACTGACTAACTTATTCAGTAAGAGATCCTTGGGATCCTGAAAACCAAACGTTACTTAAACCGATTCCCTCAATACGTTTGCCCAGTTCACTGACTAACTTATTCAGTAAAAGATCCTTGGAATCCTGAAAACCAAACGTTACTTAAATCGATTCCCTCATTACGTTTGCCCAGTTCACTGACTAGCTTATTCAGTAAGAGATCCTTGGGATTTTGAAAACCAAACGTTACTTAAACCGATTCCCTCAATACGTTTGCCCAGTTCACTGACTAACTTATTCAGTAAGAGATCCTTGGGATCCTGAAAACCAAACGTTACTTAAACCGATTCCCTCAATACGTTTGCCCAGTTCACTGGCTAGCTTATTCAGTATGAGATCCTTGGGATCCTGAAAACCAAACGTTACTTAAACCGATTCCCTCAATACGTTTGCCCAGTTCACTGACTAGCTTATTCAGTAAGAGATCCTTGGGATCCTGGAAACCAAACGTTACTTAAACCGTTTTCCTCAATACGTTTGCCCAGTTCACTGACTAGCTTATTCAGTAAGAGATCCTTGGGATTTTGAAAACCAATCGTTACTTAAACCGATTCCCTCAATACGTTTGCCCAGTTCACTGACTAACTTATTCAGTAAGAGATCCTTGGGATTCTGAAAACAAAACGTTACTTAAACTGATTCCCTCATTACGTTTGCCAAGTTTACTGACTAGCTTATTCAGTAAGAGATCCTTGGGATTCTGAAAACAAAACGTTACTTAAACCGATTCCCTCAGTACGTTTGCCCAGTTCACTAACTAACTTATTCAGTAAGAAAGCCTTGGTATTCTGAAAACCAAACGTTTCTTAAACTGATTCCCTCAATACGTTTGCCCAGTTCACTAACTAACTTATTCAGTAAGAAAGCCTTGGTATTCTGAAAACCAAACGTTTCTTAAACTGATTCCCTCAATACGTTTGCCCAGTTCACTAACTAACTTATTCAGTAAGAGATCCTTGGGATCCTGAAAACCAAACGTTACTTAAACCGATTCCCTCAATACGCTTGCCCAGTTCACTGACTAACTTATTCAGTATGAGATCCTTGGGATTCTGAAAACAAAACGTTACTTAAACCGATTCCCTCATTACGTTTGCCCAGTTCACTGGCTAGCTTATTCAGTAAGAGAACCTTGGGATCCTGAAAACAAAACGTTACTTAAACCGATTCCCTCATTACGTTTGCCCAGTTCACTGACTAGCTTATTCAGTAAGAGATCCTTGGGATCCTGAAAACCAAACGTTACTTAAACCGATTCCCTCAATACGTTTGCCCAGTTCACTGACTAACTTATTCAGTAAGAGATCCTTGGGATCCTGAAAACAAAACGTTACTTAAACCGATTCCCCCATTACGTTTGCCCAGTTCACTGACTAGCTTATTCAGTAAGAGATCCTTGGGATCCTGGAAACCAAACGTTACTTAAACCGTTTTCCTCAATACGTTTGCCCAGTTCACTGACTAGCTTATTCAGTAAGAGATCCTTGGGATCCTGGAAACCAAACGTTACTTAAACCGATTCCCTCAATACGTTTGCCCAGTTCACTAACTAACCTATTCAGTAAGAGATCCTTGGGATCCTGAAAACAAAACGTTACTTAAATCGATTCCCTCATTACGTTTGCCCAGTTCACTGACTAGCTTATTCAGTAAGAGATCCTTGGGATTTTGAAAACCAAACGTTACTTAAACCGATTCCCTCAATACGTTTGCCCAGTTCACTGACTAACTTATTCAGTAAGAGATCCTTGGGATCCTGAAAACCAAACGTTACTTAAACCGATTCCCCAATACGTTTGCCCAGTTCACTGGCTAGCTTATTCAGTATGAGATCCTTGGGATCCTGAAAACCAAACGTTACTTAAACCGATTCCCTCTATACGTTTGCCCAGTTCACTGACTAACTTATTCAGTATGAGATCCTTGGGATTCTGAAAACAAAACGTTACTTAAACCGATTCCCTCATTACGTTTGCCCAGTTCACTGGCTAGCTTATTCAGTAAGAGATCCTTGGGATCCTGAAAACAAAACGTTACTTAAACCGATTCCCTCAATACGTTTGCCAAGTTCACTGACTAGCTTATTCAGTAAGAGATCCTTGGGATCCTGAAAACCAAACGTTACTTAAACCGATTCCCTCAATACGTTTGCCCAGTTCACTGACTAACTTATTCAGTATGAGATCCTTGGGATTCTGAAAACAAAACGTTACTTAAACCGATTCCCTCATTACGTTTGCCCAGTTCACTGGCTAGCTTATTCAGTAAGAGATTCTTGGGATCCTGAAAACAAAACGTTACTTAAACCGATTCCCTCAATACGTTTGCCAAGTTCACTGACTAGCTTATTCAGTAAGAGATCCTTGGGATCCTGAAAACCAAACGTTACTTAAACCGATTCCCTCAATACGTTTGCCCAGTTCACTGACTAACTTATTCAGTATGAGATCCTTGGGATTCTGAAAACAAAACGTTACTTAAACCGATTCCCTCATTACGTTTGCCCAGTTCACTGACTAGCTTATTCAGTAAGAGATCCTTGGGATCCTGGAAACAAAACGTTACTTAAACCGTTTTCCTCAATACGTTTGCCCAGTTCACTAACTAACCTATTCAGTAAGAGATCCTTGGGATCCTGAAAACAAAACGTTACTTAAATCGATTCCCTCATTACGTTTGCCCAGTTCACTGACTAGCTTATTCAGTAAGAGATCCTTGGGATTTTGAAAACCAATCGTTACTTAAACCGATTCCCTCAATACGTTTGCCCAGTTCACTGACTAACTTATTCAGTAAGAGTTCCTTGGGATTCTGAAAACAAAACGTTACTTAAACTGATTCCCTCATTACGTTTGCCAAGTTTACTGACTAGCTTATTCAGTAAGAGATCCTTGGGATTCTGAAAACAAAACGTTACTTAAACCGATTCCCTCAGTACGTTTGCCCAGTTCACTAACTAACTTATTCAGTAAGAGAGCCTTGGTATTCTGAAAACCAAACGTTTCTTAAACTGATTCCCTCAATACGTTTGCCCAGTTCACTAACTAACTTATTCAGTAAGAGATCCTTGGGATCCTGAAAACCAAACGTTACTTAAATCGATTCCCTCATTACGTTTGCCAAGTTTACTGACTAGCTTATTCAGTAAGAGATCCTTGGGATTCTGAAAACAAAACGTTACTTAAACCGATTCCCTCATTACGTTTGCCCAGTTCACTGACTAGCTTATTCAGTAAGAGATCCTTGGGATCCTGGAAACCAAACGTTACTTAAACCGTTTTCCTCAATACGTTTGCCAAGTTCACTGACTAGCTTATTCAGTAAGAGATCCTTGGGATCCTGAAAACCAAACGTTACTAAAACCGATTCCCTCAATACGTTTGCCCAGTTCACTGACTAACTTATTCAGTAAGAGATCCTTGGGATCCTGAAAACCAAACGTTACTTAAACCGATTCCCTCAATACGTTTGCCCAGTTCACTGACTAACTTATTCAGTAAAAGATCCTTGGAATCCTGAAAACCAAACGTTACTTAAATCGATTCCCTCATTACGTTTGCCCAGTTCACTGACTAGCTTATTCAGTAAGAGATCCTTGGGATTTTGAAAACCAAACGTTACTTAAACCGATTCCCTCAATACGTTTGCCCAGTTCACTGACTAACTTATTCAGTAAGAGATCCTTGGGATCCTGAAAACCAAACGTTACTTAAACCGATTCCCTCAATACGTTTGCCCAGTTCACTGGCTAGCTTATTCAGTATGAGATCCTTGGGATCCTGAAAACCAAACGTTACTTAAACCGATTCCCTCAATACGTTTGCCCAGTTCACTGACTAGCTTATTCAGTAAGAGATCCTTGGGATCCTGGAAACCAAACGTTACTTAAACCGTTTTCCTCAATACGTTTGCCCAGTTCACTAACTAACCTATTCAGTAAGAGATCCTTGGGATCCTGAAAACCAAACGTTACTTAAATCGATTCCCTCATTACGTTTGCCCAGTTCACTGACTAGCTTATTCAGTAAGAGATCCTTGGGATTTTGAAAACCAATCGTTACTTAAACCGATTCCCTCAATACGTTTGCCCAGTTCACTGACTAACTTATTCAGTAAGAGATCCTTGGGATTCTGAAAACAAAACGTTACTTAAACTGATTCCCTCATTACGTTTGCCAAGTTTACTGACTAGCTTATTCAGTAAGAGATCCTTGGGATTCTGAAAACAAAACGTTACTTAAACCGATTCCCTCAGTACGTTTGCCCAGTTCACTAACTAACTTATTCAGTAAGAAAGCCTTGGTATTCTGAAAACCAAACGTTTCTTAAACTGATTCCCTCAATACGTTTGCCCAGTTCACTAACTAACTTATTCAGTAAGAGATCCTTGGGATCCTGAAAACCAAACGTTACTTAAATCGATTCCCTCATTACGTTTGCCAAGTTTACTGACTAGCTTATTCAGTAAGAGATCCTTGGGATTCTGAAAACAAAACGTTACTTAAACCGATTCCCTCATTACGTTTGCCCAGTTCACTGACTAGCTTATTCAGTAAGAGATCCTTGGGATCCTGGAAACCAAACGTTACTTAAACCGATTCCCTCAATACGTTTGCCCAGTTCACTAACTAACTTATTCAGTAAGAGATCCTTGGGATCCTGAAAACCAAACGTTACTTAAATCGATTCCCTCATTACGTTTGCCAAGTTTACTGACTAACTTATTCAGTAAGAGATCCTTGGGATCCTGAAAACAAAACGTTACTTAAATCGATTCCCTCATTACGTTTGCCAAGTTTACTGACTAGCTTATTCAGTAAGAGATCCTTGGGATTCTGAAAACAAAACGTTACTTAAACCGATTCCCTCATTACGTTTGCCAAGTTCACTGACTAGCTCATTCAGTAAGATATCCTTAAACCCATTATTTACGTTGGACTCGTACTACTTAATGCTAATACAAAGATAACAGGAAGGTGTAAGCGCAGCGATAAATTAAACACTAGACTGGCAGACGTCTATGTCACTAGACTGTTGGAAGGGGCATGAGTGGAATTCTTCTACATGAGCGAGAAATTCTCGTGCAGGCCGTTTACTATGCGGCTGGCCTGTAGGTTTTCGTTACTACCGAGCGTTAGGAGAAGGAAGTAAATGACGTAAATGAGCAGGATTTACGCAATCTTGTAGCAGGCCACGCCCCTACAGGGATGGTAGTGGAATGTTGTCTGTATTGTAAAGAGCATAGTTACAAAAGCATGGTTTGCAGACAATATTCATTAACTATTACTTAATGTTTAACGTTTTGTTTCAGCTCAAGGCTACATTAAAACCAATAGCGTAGCGGAATTGATGACAAACTTTGACCGGAAGTACTACGTACCTTTCAATCCTTATCTGGATGTTTGCGATTTGATATTAAATAACACAAATGTTTACGACAGTCCTCCGCGAATGGTTTGTATAAAATGTTTAATATGTTTGAATTTCTTTAAATATTTGTGTTTGCAGTTTTATTTTTAGTAAGAGAGTGAGCTATTTGAGCTGCCACCATGGTAAGATATACACTCAAGAACTAATAATAAGGTAATCATCGATCCTGACCTCTAGATCACTTTTAGAGGGGTTAATATATATATATATATATATATATATATATATATATATATATATATATATATCACAATTATAATCAGCGTTAAAAACTGCATCAATAAACACGTCCAAAATCATCCGAAAATATAAAATCTAACTTTGATGGCTGTCAGGGCTCATTTTTCGTATTTTGTATGGAAGTTTAAAACTCAGATATATTCAGATTTCAATTCTGCTTATGATGGTGTAACCATAGTTTCATAAGAAGGGTTAAGTAAAAAAATTGCTTTTGGAAATTCGCTTTCATCACGTCAGCCAGCAGCTACGTGCGGCAACCATTTGTTTCCAATATGAACTTCTAATTGCACGTAAATCAGTACCACCATTTATTATTTATTATTGCATAAACTAATTACTGCTCGCCGTTAGTTTTGTAATACTGTATTTATATATGTTTATAGATTTATAGATTTTTTATTGATGACAGATTTACATGCAACATATGTTGTAGCACGCGTTTGCGCTGGAAATTTTGAAGGAGCAGTTAAAGAAAAACAACAGGGTGCTGGAAGTCGGTTACGGAAGCGGTTACCTGACTGTATGTATGTCGCGGTTGGTGGGTCCCGATGGTTTCGTCGTCGCGATCGATAACATGCCCGGTGTTTATGACGTCATTCTCAAAGCCCTTGATAAGGATCCTTATTATAAAAAGAAAACCAAATCCATGTGGATGGGATTTCATGGTAAGTAAGCATAACATAACATTAACATTAATTAGAGAATTACACACACACACACATATATATATACCAGTATATATATTTATTTATGTATGTATTATTGTGGTTTAAGATATATATATATATAAATGAGAAAGAATATATATATATATATATATATATATATATATATATGTGTGTGTGTGTGTGTGTGTGTGTGTGTGTGTGTGTGTGTGTGTGTGTGTGTAATGTGTATATATACTCGTATATCAAAAAATGAGTTCCTTAGATCAAATAGCCTATACGGTATATTATATATGTATTACAATCAACATCAATGTACACCCTTCAAGGCTAAAAACAAATACCGGAAGTTGGAGGTTATGGAGCGAGAACCATATTACGAATGGCAGATAAAATTCTGACAAAACGATTTAGTAAATGGGCGCAATGGGCACGTGCCCAGGGATATAACAGATTTTTGGGCCCAAAACGTGTTGAGGATTTTAAAGAGAGAAAATAAAATGAAAGTATGCAAGTACTATACAGTAACGTTACGAGATACGACCTCCGCACTCACTAAATGACATTATTGTTAACATGTAGCACAAATTTATATTGGTAGTGATAGTAGTAGATCGGTTGTTTTATATTAATTCGTAACGAGCTAATGTCACTGAACAGCTGATAGGCTATAATAAGTTTCAAGTTATTTTGTTAAAAACTAGCTGTGTTAATTTGTCATGTTTTTAAAATATTATCGTAATTAAAATAAAAAGGAAGAGAAAACATGATACATGATTTTTATTTTTGGTTCAGTAAAAGGCATATTTTTTTACTCAAATAAAATTATAAGGTTATACTTATCTAATAATTTATAAATTTTGTGCGTGTGTGTGTGTGTGTGTGTGCGTGTGTTTGTGGGGGGGGAAATCTGAAAAAAAATATTATTTTTTACTTTTAATTATTTGTTTCTTTTTAATAAGATGTTATCATTTTAATCGACGTGGAAATTCATATGAATTAGAATAGGCCTGTTAATAATTTACTTTGGCATACGAAAATATATAATCCTGCGGTTATGGTAAGTTTTCGTATTTTCAATGTAATTGCAAATTTATAAAATTCTAGTTTATGAAAATTTTAACACTGCTTATTATAGTGAAATAGGACTTTTCAAGAAAGTGTACAAGACAAAGTTGCAGTTACTTTTTTGAGACTTCTTT
>CM040186.1:33165060-33182560 GCA_022606455.1 Callitettix versicolor
AACAAATGTACGCAGTTCTATTGGACAACAGTTTTTTAAACGCGAGTTCACTTCTGTCGGCACTACCTCAAGTGCCACACGTGTTTTTTTAACGTAAAATGTCAAAATTGAAGGTAGAGGGAAGATTAAACTGAAACTTTTAGTGGTTGTTTAAATTTATGTCCAATATACTGTTTATGTTCGGAATCATTTTAGTTTCAAATGATTCAATTACACCGGACTTTACCTTAGGATACAATTTCCCTCTGTTTGAGCCAAACTTTCGAAAACAAATTTCCCTCAAATTAGTAATCGGTCTAATTCGTTACAGACAGACAGACGGAAGTATACACGAATTTCTAGGGTCCTGGGTTTACCCTATGTAACCTTACAACTAAAATTAACCCCAAATTTCGATAGAATTTATTGTAAAACTGTAATTAAACCAATTTTTAAAAATTTTTTGCTAATGTTTTTTGAACGGTTTTTAAGTAAACGTAATATAATGTACGAAAATTTATATAATGTTTTTGCAGATTTTATTTTTATTCTTATTTCCAACTAATTTCATATTGGTTAATACTGACTCGATATACTCGAAGTCCTAAAAACATATTTCAAAAAGCAAATTTAAATATTGTTTAAACGTATGAAATATTGCATTGAGCTTCGTAAACAAATATAAACATGTGCTTTTTATGTACAGGGTGTGTTAAAATGTAAAATATCGTTTTTGTGGTTATAAATAAACTGATTAGTTTTAATGACAAACTTTATATTTTTTTGTTGAAAATAAATTTATTGCAAAAAATCACAACGAATAGTATTTATTTATTTCTATTAAAAAATGCCTTTTATAGATTTTCAATTTTCTATACTTTTTTTCAGTTTCTCCAAATAAACAGTAGAATATGTATTCTAACATTGTTTTTCCAGGCCGCAAAATCTGTGGAAATTGCAAAATTAAAAAAATGTACCCATTAATATATTTTTTAATTTGTTCAAAAATGTATGCATTTTACTTTTTCCTTATAAGAATTTAGTTTTAGTTATAGTGTAACAATAGAATTTTTATGGCTATCCAAGTCCCTGAATCCAAAAAAGTGTTGTTTTTTAATATAATGCTGGTTCTGTTATCTGTTCACATGTATATTTACAGTTTGGAAGTAGGCTAAATGAAAAAAAGCAAAAATTCATCTTTACTATAAATTCTGAATTGGATTTATCGGGGAAATAAATTGAGTATGAGAAAGTTTGTATAATGTTTTACATCGTTTATTTTTAGTTTCAAAAATTAAGATACTTTTTTAATCATTTAAAAAAAATTATTTATTGATATTTTAATTGACTGATTGATTCTTTAAAATTAATTTGGTTTGATGGACATCACCATCGCGATCAAAGGTTCTGTAGTGCAACCAAGCCTCTTGGATTGAGTTCAGTGCCCTCAATGAGTTTTAGCGGACCACTGACCAGTTCGTTCTGCCGCAGGTCTTCATAGTCCTAGAGACCAAACACCCTTTGCCTCTGGCTTTTACAGTTTTTTAATACGCCCTGAATTGCTAACGTATAGTTTTTCCTTCATAAAATGTTCACGGCTGACAGCTCTCCAGACTTGTAGTTCTGTTACCGTCAGGTCTGTCATCCCATCTCTTATAAAGGTTGTATTTTTCACCCAAGTTTGATCCTTCGAAGGACTTCTCCTTGGTTTAATTTGGAAGGTTTAATCTGGAAGGACATAACACGTTCTCTCTATTCATTTGCGATTTTGCGTTCCCTGTACAAGTTTCTAGACGGTTTTACTGATTTGAAATGTTCAATCCCATCCCTCCACTTCTTTCTTTGCGGGTAGGTCCGACTAGCCTCTCCAAATTTGGCTCTAATTCACTTCCAACAGGTTTTATGGAGCTAAATCAGTCATGGGTCGTATAAGTTTTTTCCGATCCTAGGTATACCTGTTTCAAGTACGTAGACCTATTCCAAATAACTGTTCCACAGATACCACCTAGTATTTAAACTACGTAGTCATTGTTGTTGAAAATACTCAATAAAATACAAATCTAACACTGTACTAATTGCACTGAAGAATCTAAACTACAAATTTCATTTTAAGTATTGGTTTAATTTCCAGTTTTAGTAGTACAATAAAAAAATTAATTAAATATATACGCCTACTGTTTATTAAATTTTAATAATTTAAATTACGTTGTAGGTAAGATATATTATTCAAATTCCTAATTAAACTTCAATAATATAATTTACGTTTTTACGGACAGTTCAAATAATAAAAAGAGATAAATTATGTGTACCTTTTCTATTATTTTTCAATGTAACAATAGCCTCAGATGACATCATATTATTATGTGTTCTTCTTCTTCTACGTTTCACCCACTTTGGGGGACGATTGATCAATCAATGCTCAGTGTGTCGTGCTTTCCTGTCCGCCCAGTATTTCTTCATCCTTTCAGATCTTGCCGTCCTCTCTGCCTCAGAAATCCTATATGGTATTTTGGTCTTGACCCTGTCCTGGAACCTCTTCATTTTACCTTCGATTATACTCTTTGCGGATCTATCTGCAAGCATCTCTTCTGTAATTTGAAACTCTCGTAGGTCCCTCTCTATCTCCTTAAACCAGTTCAGTTTGGTTTTCTTATTGCGGAAAAAGTCGAAGATCCTTTTTGTTATCCTTTTCGGGTCCATTCGTAGGATGTGACCATAGAAGTCAATCCTCCTTTTCTTTATTGTATGGGACATCTTTTCGGTCCTCCTATACAGGGTCTCATTACTAATGTGCACAAGTTTATTATTATAGAATTTGGGACCTAGAATTTTCCGTAGAATTTTTCTTTCTTTGATCTCCAACTTTTCCATTGGTCCATAAGCCGTTATGGACAACGTTTCCGCAGCGTAAAGGGCTTCAGGCTTGACTACAGTATTATAATGTCTTATCTTGGCATTCCAGGAGAGTGATTTTTTGTTATAGGTGTCTTTTGTGAGCTGGAAAGCTATTTCCATATTATGTGTTCATTAAAAATAAATTAAAAAAAGATATGCCAATCTGAATTAATTATAGCCTAACCTATCGTAACCAAATAAAAAAAGAAGACAGAACACTTCTTGCTAGTTTTCTCAGAATAATAGGCAAAAAGGACAGGGAGGTATCAAGTACGAAATATCGTTACGTAGCGAGCAAAGCGTTACCATCAGGACGCATGCGCATAGCAATTAGTATACAGTATTCCTAGTATTTCAGATATCCGTACGAGGTACATCATATAGGTAGAAATACCTGTTCCGAATGTACGCCTCATGACTAGGTTAAATACAGCACCAGTTTCACTCAGTGCCTTTTCACTTACCAGTATTACTTTTACCAGTTTCTCTGGGCTTTTGATCTTTGTGTGTTTTGATAATTTGTTTCAGGTAATCGAAATCTCTCGTGGCTAGGGAAATAAAATGTCCACCCATACATAAATAAGGCTAGATTAAAACTGGGTGTCACCGGCTAACTAGATTACTTCGCTAGCCCATTTATCTTGTCAAAGGCCTCGACATTTCCAGATTGTTGTTGCAGATTTGTTTCGCTCGAGTTGCATTTAAATTGGCATAACCTAAAAAAAATAACAATAAGAAACCATAATAATATTATTATGCTATACTGTTTAGGTCATTAAACAGGAATACCAATGTCTGACTCAACACAAAGAAATGTTGATAATAATAACTAATAAACAGTAATTTTAAAATATGCATTCATTATTTTTTAAGAATTTAATCGTTATACAACAATTATCAAGATTTCTTATATTAATTATTAATCAATAAACTCATTATTTTGCCTATTAGGCCTAAGAACCAATTAGTGGTTTAGTTTAATTTCACGTGTTTATTTACAAAATAATTCAGATTTAAACTATATAGTTTCATTGTCGTATTAAATATACCAGGTAGGCCTAATCATTTTGTATTTGTGTTAGGCTACTTTCTCTCTTAAACGAATTACAAAGAAAGTTTTCGTGATTGTGAAAAGAAACCGATCTTGATATTTTGATTAATCTTTTGGTTTTCAAGCCATATAAGCCTCAAAAAGTGGGCTTTACTTGGACGTGTCTTTGTGTGCCTGTGCACTGTGAAGGATACTAAACCAATTGACTGATTTTAATGAAATTTAGGAGTGCCAGCCTGTAACTATGAGCTCTTTTTATTGTTACAAAAATATTTTTGAGCACACTTTTTGATCAAGAAACCGTTACAAATCATAGTTTCAAAATCAACTCTAAGGATTTTGATCAAATGTTTCTCAAATGAAGTCTATAAATAGCCTTCCTCCCACAAAAATAATAATGTACGTTAAAAACTTCCAACAACATCCGTTTGGAAGTTCTAAGACCGTTCGGCATTGTTTTGTATGCTTTTTTCGATGTTTGTTAATTTGTTTGTTTGTTTGTTACGTAAACAAGAAACAAACAACGGCATGTGATTTAACGATTAATAGTGTAATCACTGATTGTTTCTTGTAATACTAGCTGAAGATTTATCGTCATTTTGACCTTTCCATGAAGAAATAACATAAAATGTCCAATAAAGATAAGTGATATTTTTCGTAAATATTACGGTTCGTGAACCAGTGGTAAATAGTATCATGTTTTAGGGCTGGTTGTGATGTTGGATTTTGCGCGATGAATGCCAATGTCATATCCCGTATATTAAGCGCGTTGCGTGCTATTGTGAATATAAACATTAGTTGTGACTTAAACAGCTGATTTAGCGCAACAGCTGTTGCTTGAATATCATTTCAATTAAGGTTATGTTAAAAATTCAGTTTCTAAATAAAATGGACAACAAAATTATTTGTTAAAAATTTGTTTTAAATGAAGAACAAAGATTAAGAAAAATAAACGAGAGAGACTAATATGATTAGATAATAAATTAAAACGAAAAAATAAAATTAACAATGAAAATTTTAAAAGTAAAAAAAGAGTTATTACTGAAGGGCCAATCAACTAATTAATAACAAAAACGAGGAATCGAGAAAACCATAATATATGATTTATATTTTTGGTTCAGTAACATAATTTTTCTACAGTATTACACTATTAGTTAAAAAAGTTCTTAAACCTGTTTTTATGAAATACACTACAAAAGGTAAAGACTATGAACTCCCGAGTACACGTGTGGAACTCGGGGAGTTACCGACAGAAGCGAAACTTTTGTTAATGATATCTTTTGCTCAATATATAACTAATTTGAGCATATGTTTACAAATGTTTAAATAAATAAATACTAGGACCAAGCTTAGGTATTATTTACTGTAGTTGTAGTAAAAGATCAGTTGTTTTATATAAATTCGTAACGATCAGCTGATAGGCTACAATAAATTTCAGGATATGTTGTTGAAAACTAGCAATATTAACAACAATTGTTATAAACGTTTATATTAATTTCGGATATATTATAAACGGTTACAACGTCCACGTGTTCTTCAACTGTTCACCAACAGTTGACGGACGGTTCACCAACAGTTGTAAACGGTTACAACGTCCACGTGTTCAAAAATACCAATTTCATATAATAAGCGTGCACTGTTATCGCAAAGGAGGAAAAAAGAAAGAGGCAGAAATAGAGAAACGAAATTAGTTTGTTCATTCGTTCCATATTTTCGTAACATTCTTCCGTTCGGCAGACTTTTTTCCATTCACTCCTCTACAGCTAACATTAGAAGATTCGCTTCAAAATACATATTTTATCTACACAGAGTACATTGTAGTAGTCTATATCAGTGTTATTTTACTGTTCAGTTTTACAAACGATATTTTAAAAAAACATTTTATTTTATGAGAAATTATATCTTTATAAAAAAATAATTATAATTTTGTGGTAATTTCGATTTTTCTGTGAACGTATGCTACTTTTTAAAACATTTTTTTATCCATCTAATAGACGGACAACTCTCATTAACGGGCAAAAATCGGGAACAACAAATGTCTGTTTAATAAACGTTTTATATATATATATATATATATATATATATATATATATATATATATATATATATATATAAGGATTACATTAATTCATTAACGACTCCTCAAAAAGCAATAAAAATTTCAGGGAGTAACTCATTTCAAAGTCCCAAATTCAGGGTCATCCTTTTCAATTTGTTATAAACATGGGTTTTCCTTATTAATAATTGTATCGCTTTCAGTTGCAGATAGATGGTTGCGACACAATGGTGTTGCACTGTTGGTCTCCTCTTACTGCTGAAGAATCAGTGGTCAGAAGCCAGTCATGGAAAAATGACTTTCAAAGAAAAAAAATTACTCCGACCTCCAAGAACGCAAAAACAATTTATTAGGGAGCTTAGACGTAAGTGTTTGAAAATAATGTGTAATTAGTTTTAAATTAAATTATATATTTAATTTTAAATTACGTTATAATTATACAATGGGCTTTTAATGTAGCTATAATTATAGTTTTTAAATGTTTAGTTTTACAATTAAAGACGTGGCTGACAGGGGACTAGCCGACAGAAGCTTTGTTTACATTAATTGTTATGGAAAGTTACATACATGCTCATAACATTGTAGAATTATCGATATATAAATATAACACATTTTTAGCACTTAATTATGAGTTTACAGACATTAATAGTTCAATACATAATAATACTATTTTGACTCGACTATAGATTTTTCATTTTGTAATCTACGAGAGATAACCAAAATAATAAAATAAAGACCTTTTTATTTATTTTAAATTGTTAAATTTAGAAAATATGAGCTTGAATACATATAACTCTGCAATAAACTATCAAATTAATTGTACTCGTACTCTCGTATAAAAAATAAAAATTTGATATTTTGTAAATTAAAATCAATAATATTAGCCTAGTTTTAATATCTATCGGCACTCGTAACCTCCAAAAATTATTACTAAAGTAAAGCTAAATTATAATTATTGATGCTCATTTATGAACAATACTAATAAAATCATTCCATTATAAAAAAATCACTCCAATAATTTGACTACTAATTAGTACTAATTGTTCTGTACAAGTCGAGTTTTACTATTGTCCAACAAGTCTGACTTGACAACTGAGTCGTTCTGGAAAAATTCAAACGTTTACAAAACGCCACTGTTCATTTACAGTAGTACTGATAATCGTGTGTTTCCGTAACGAATCGGCTACGATCGTGTGTTTCAGTAATGAATCGGCTGTCTACGATGACCGACCGTATACAGCTCGAGCGTGACGCGATACCAATGCTTTTTACTCATACAAAAAGTGCTATAAAGCGCCTAAAGAAGGAAAGCTTCAAAAATAATAACATAACCATAGAACTACACACGTTATAAAGTTGGCTATAAAGGTGACATTTTACCGTAAAAAGATAATGTTGTATGATGTCTAATGTTTACTTTGGCCTGTTAACCACTTTTCAAGCGTCGTGCAGGTTTTAATTCAATGCTCATACTGATAACGATATCGTGATACTACTGGAAAACAAAAACTGTAGTACTTTTCAGTGATGTACTCAGTAGCACGATAATGAGGTTCATCTGTGAAAAACTTTTTTTCAAATGGCTATCGATTTAATGACTGTTCAGCACGGTGAGACTTTTTGCAAAAATTCTGAAGTAGAGATTCTCTCGGAATTCGGTATTTTCATTGAGTTTGCACTTGGAGGTTAGTTACTTTTATTTTCCCAAAAAGGTTATTTCGACATTTTGTGGTCAGTTTTTCGTCCATTACTTTGACGGTATCAGCAGAATCATTGTATCTGTCACTGAGCAGTCTTGTTTCAATAGACAGTTGAAGTCAGTGGAAGGGGAGGTACCGGTAATAAGAGAATTTAGGATGTCAGACTATCGAGTCAGCCGACTAGGATGAAGCTACACTACCAACCGCTACAATGAAATAGTCGCAGTTAGCAGTACTCGATAGTAACGCACAACAAACAACGCAATCTATCGTTATGACTTGCGAATGATTTTTTTTACAAGAAGCGTGACAAGTTGTTGGCCATACTCACTCACTAACACACTAATATGTGATTAAATAAATGTTTTTAACTATCGTTTGATTGTTTTCTTAAAGAGAGGTAAGGAAACGTCATTCCGCAGCTTCAAATTGACTATATGGGGACTCGGTGATAGATTCAGCAGACTAAAGCACCGGTTAGTCTGCTGCGTCACTGAACTGCGCACCAAGGTTCTTAGTTCTAGCCGCAGTTACTCCCGTTGCTTTTTCCTTACCGTTAACGCTGATCCCTCGTCCTCATTAGCCTAATTGGCATTATGTATAGACGTTAAGAATATATATATTCATGGTCACTCTCATGTTTTAAATATTTCAGGTCTAGGCTTTATTAAGAGCGATATTGTGTATAAAACTATGTATGAAATAGACCGCAAGCACTACGTAGGTCAAAATCCGTACGTGGACATTCCAATGATGGTACCTTATCTCCGGCAACTCGACAATCCACCGCACATGGTAAGTATTTTTGGGTATTGCACGCAAGGTACAAATAGCTTAAGTTTTTGTCGAAATTTAAAATCACTTTAAATTCAGGGTCCGCCAATGAAACATGATGAATGTAGATGACCTTGAAACAAAGTTGGCAGGTAGTGGGGAGATGGTTACTGGCGCTTCACCACCTGCACAATCTACCATTTAGTAGAGGTGATACTATCTGTGAAATATTGTCATATGTGAAAACTGATACTGCTACTTTTCAATATCTGTTACATTAAACTTTGAATAACTGTGAACTGTGATATAATGTCTTGGCTGATCTCTTATATAGCTATTGCTCCTTCATACAGGCTATTATAAGTCAGAAAAAACAAACAAACAAAATCAGGTATTTTATCTACACAAATACACAGTTCTTCTATACAATTATTCTTCTACACAACACTACTTGTGCAAAAAATATTCGCTATACTAAATAAATAATACCAACAAAAAGTTAATCTGGCGGGAAACAACTGTGCGCGCGCAGTTAGCAATATCAATATTTATCTCGTCTCTGTAATGCCGCACTAACAAAAGTGTGAACTGTGAAAATTTTACAGTTCACGGTTAGTGTGTAGATTGGTAGAACCAAACTGTGAACTCATTACGCATGCGCAGGGCAAAGTACGCGATCTAAGCGGAAATAAAAGAAACTAGGGGCACGTTTTGGTTGAACTGATTTCGGAGATTTCAATTCACAGTTCACAGTTAGTAACAGTTGAACTCAGCCATTCACTATTAGATAGATATGTGAAAATTGACTATCTGTGAAAAAGTAGCAGTTCTGTGATATCGTTACCACCTCAACCATTTAGTTGCAATGGATCGTTGGACGGGTGAACAACGCGGCTACGCGGTGAAAGCGTATTATGAAAATGACGAACGTTTGTGCAAACTCGACGTCATTTTAACATACTGTTTCGTTTCATAGCCTGTTTCGTCAGATAATGTAATTCGAACATGGATAAACAACCTCGAGTAAACGTGATCAACGTCTAAAAAATAAGGCGGGAGTGTAAAAACTGTTCGAACACCAGAAAGCAATGCAGCTATTCAACAGGCTATGGTTAGAAGTCCTCGCCGGTTAACCAAACAACATGCCTTTCGCATTGGAATAAGTGACACATCTGTGAGAAGAATTCTCCATAAGGACCTTAATTTCCACCTTTAAAAAATTTTGATTAATCTCTTAAACCAGGTGACTGTCAACAAAGAATTCAACATTCTGCAAATCTTCAAAGCCAGGCTCCAGGAATGACTGCCTTAACTGCAAAGGAGGACATTTCGTAGACGTAGTATTCAGAAAATAATATTTTTTTCGTATTGTACCCATAATGGCTATTTTTGTACTTTCAATTATTTACTAAGAAAATATTTAAAAAGTTTTTTTTAACAACCAATTACATTATTTAATCATCCTGTACAATAGGGATTTATTTTTGTTTACTGTCTGCATTGTTGAAACCGTAGGTAGAACTAAGGACTTGCTATAAGACCTGCGTCCGTTTCTTATCCGTATTTTACTAAACAATTTGTCTGGTTGTTATAATATCTGGTAAAAGTGGTAATTTCAATGGTTTGAAACTGAGAGAAATATTAGGTTTGGCGCAAAAAATATTTAATAGTTAAAGGGTATCAAAACATTTTACCATCTTATGGCTACACTTTAACTAAAAGGGCATCGAGAATATCATTATTCTTTTTTGCGACCCAAACAATAATGAATTCAACCCTAATGTACGCCTAGATTAGGTTTTATATGTAGCTGGAGGTGTCTTGTACCTCTACAGCTACATACAGGTAGGGCCTATATATTATTTCTCGAGTTGAAAATCCCTTTTTTCAACCCATACTATTCGTACAGGCATGAATGAGGTATTTTAAGAAAGATTTTTTAACCGGCTTCTAACAATGCAAAACGATTTTTCGCTAAAAATTATTGTTTGTGGACAATTTTAACATAAAATACACTTTTAACTGTCATAGGCAAAACGACATCATCACAAATCAGACAATTTAAGAAGCTAACTTATTAATTACTAAGGACAATCCCAACACAAATGCCACTTTTTGCTGTTCGTGCTTAGAACATTTTCAATATTTACTTAAAAGTCACTACACTTATAGCTTATGTGGCCCTACTGACAGTCCCCTATCTCTGCCCGTCGTACAAGCCGGTATAAGCATTTCGAATACTAAACACATGTTTTGGACACTGTTTTTACACAAATATGTTTGTGATTTCTCCTTCCATCGTGCATTTATTACGATTAATACGGACATCATAAGATACGAAATAATTAAAATGTCAAAATATAGTTAGAGGTTATCAAGCATGCCATTTCAATTGAGTAGACGACAATTACCTATTAAAATTGCGTTTGCTGTCAATATGAACAAGTCGCAGGGACAAACACTTCAAAGAGCAGGATTGTGTTTACTAAATGCCGTCTTTACTCACGGACATTTCATCTTATTTTCATCACGTATGTAGCCTTTTCAAGGGTAACTAAATCAACTAACATGTTTTTGTAGCCATTAAAGAAAATGGAATACAAAAAGTACAAGAAGATTACATTCTTACATCAAATATCGTACCAGGTATTGGTAATGCCCTGTAAAAATTGCTATTAAAAAAACAATTGTGTATTGACATATATAGCCTATACTACAATGACTCATACATTTGTGTGATTATTAATTCAAACCGATCGATTTTCTATTTATTTTTTAAACATGTTTTTTCTTTTTTCGAAATACCGCCCTCACCCCAACGGTATAAGGTATATCAACACAACTCGACTAGTAATATAAACTAATTAACCAAAATGGGTTAATTAATTTGTAAAAAAAATGGGTTACGATATAGAGAAAGGACAAAGAAGGTTCAAAGTGAGAGGTGTCAAAGAGAAGTTGACATTTTCTCAGGTCCTGTTGATGTTACATGCAAGAAGGGAAATTTCCAAAAAAAAGGGAAATTTGTAATTCCCTCAATTGCATAAAATTCGCCAAGAAGCCCTAATGTAAAGTAAGTTAGGCAACTGTTTTGGAAGAATAGCACGTGAGAGGTTGTGTTTTCAGAAGTTTGAAAACTGCCCGGCGCCGGTTGATTCTCCGTCGCGTCTGACAAGATTAAATAACTGTAAACATTCGAGTCTAGGGAAAATAAAAGTCGACAACATAAAATTAATTGAAAAAAAGTAATAAGAAAAACTGGTAGTACAAAGTAGAGACTACCAGAAAAATAAAATAAATTCGCTAAATAGAAAAAAATATTTGCAAATAAAATCGTAAGTCAGCGCTAGCGGACAACCGGTACGTCGAGGACCACGCCTATACTGCAACCACCAACGGTCAACAAGGACATCCGTCAATTGTGAGAACCCGAGGATTTCAGTAGTGGCTAGAAAAATCTTTCACTCGAATCCAAATCGCCCAGGAACATCTCAGGACAGCTGGATGAGTCAGGTACTGTTATCAAATCCAGTAACCAATTCTAGCGTAATCTGTATTTGCTATTTTCAGTGAATGAGTGCAAATTATCCAGTAAAAACTTTGTCATAAATTAATGAGAATTTATATATTTATTAAAGTTGAATAAGAGTAATCTGTAACTGGAAATAAATTATAAAGTTCAAATAAAAAGAATAAAATATTGCATGTCATTAAAAGTAATTAAATAAATCGTAAAGGAATTTTGGTAAAAATAATAAGCAAGTGCAATCCAAAAGCCTAAATTAAGTGAAAAGAGGATATAAATTAAATCATAACCAGAAGATGTAAAATAACGGGAAGAAAATATAATAATAAAAAAGAATTTAATCCTAAAAAAGATGGAAATTATGGAATAAAGCAGTAGAATTCCAAAAACATATTTCCCGAATCTCAAATCAAAGATGTTAAGTTTATGTTTGTTATTACTAAATTTAAGATATACCTTAAGGTAATATTGGTCAACCAAATGGTAGTTTGTTTTACAATTTGAATGTGTAGGAATTAGACTAGATAAAAATATGTGAAAAATGTTTTGAGTTGAGCCAATGTTAAAATAAGGTAAATTATGTATTCTATAAGTCAATTATATTAAATTAAGGCAAAAAATTAAAACTAGATTGTAAGAAATTGAGAAAAAATTAATTATTATTATTTTCATAGGAAATATATAAGATGGACATTTAATGTTGAAGAAGTATATTAAAGTAAATTTAAATAAAGAAATTGTGTAATTCAATTAAATAAAAATCAATTTAAAATATTTTGACACTTTCCTGAAGAAGTATTAGTGTAGTAATTAACTATTTGTAAAAACCATCCAACGTTCTCGACGACCCGAGAAAAGTTATTTGTTCTAAAAGACGAATAACCAGCCCTGCATTTAAGTGTTGATAATCTTATATTATTAATACTTCGGTTTTATGTATGGTTGTCTATAACAACCGTACCAAAAGGGTAACTGAGGGTCAACGCAGCAGGCAACAGTTATCAATGAACAAAAGAAAATTGCTGGGAGTAATATACAACTGTGGCGTTTGAAATATGTTACATCTTTTTACACTTAATTACTCTGGAATTCTTGCTGATACCGGTAGACCAAAAATACCGTTGCAACACACACACACACACACACACACACACACACACACACACACACACACACACACACACACACACACACACACACACACACACAAACACAAACACACACACCTAACGAAGTCTCTGTTTAACTCGACCTTTCATCTTTTGGTTTGTGTATTTGCATGTTACACAGTGTTCGCCAAACACATAAACCGATTGTTTTGAAATTTGGTACGAGGGTACCTTGTATAAAGCCCAAATGACGTATTTCTAAACATTTTGTCCTGTTTACTTTCGTTTCAAGATGGCGGCATCTGATTTGACGACGAAGAGTGTACGCCATTTTAATCGAACGTATTGGGCGATTGTTTTGAAATTTGGTATTTAAATTTGTTGGTACGAAAGAAAGTTACCTTATATGAAACCCAAAGGACTATGTGTAATGTTTTCCTATTTACTTCTGTTCAGAGATAACTGCCTCTAATATAACCAAGATAGTATAGGCCCTAGTTGCAGTTTATTTTCTGTTAAGTAAGTGGCAAAACCTATCATAATGTCGACTGCTTTATGGTGAAAGAGCAAAGAATTCCCAATAAAGTCGGTCCGGTAACATTTTTCGTTAATATTACGAGCTTTGTCGTGAAGCACTCACTGTATTAATTAAGAATATACTGCGACGTCTGCTGTTCTTTGAAGTACTATAGTATAATAAAGGTCAAATCAAAGAAAAACCCTCCTATAAATGTACGTTCTATAACCGTCCATTCCTATTTTGTTTTTATATCTCTAGAACAGCATAACTGAGTGAAATGAAATTTTGTACACAACTCACCAAAGTAAAGTTTAAAAATAATCAGGTTGTTCACATCATCGCTTTTAAAGTGGTTGTCATTTAAAAATTTAAAAAAAACAACCCAACTTCAGTAATGTTGTACAAAATAAGCTCTTTTTGTTTCTTATAAATTGAATCGAAACTGCCGAATAAAAGCTAAAAATAGACTGGTAAAACCGCGTCCATTTGTGTGCACTTACATTGCTGAAAACTGCAGGCTAACAACAATTAATTAAAATGCCGTTCCAATCATTGCAACGGCGCTGTTTGTTTTCGATAATTTGTAACAATCGATAGGAAATGAAAAGAATTACGAAAATTACTATTACCGTCTTTCATAAAAATCTAGTGTTTGATTAACGCTTATTTATGGTTTTTAAAAGACAGCCATTTTAAATTTTCAAATATTTGAATAGGAGGATATTTTTTGAAACTACGTATTAAATTAATTGCTGAAAAATTTTAACTCAATCTTTAAAGACACTCTACAAATACAAGTTAGACAGTAAAAATACAAATACAAGATAAACAATAAAAATAAGATACAAATACAAGTTAGACAATACAAACACAATACAATAAAATACAAATACAAGTTAGACAATAAAAATACAATTAAAAAAAATACTAATACAAATAATACAATAAAAATATAATACAATAAAAATACAAGTTAGATAATAAAAATAAAATACAATAAAATACAAATACAAGTTAGATACGATTAACAATGTTAAATGGCTGCTAAAAGAACCGTCTTAGGAATATATTACGCTAATAGGACTTGTTTCTGTATTTTGATCCACACAACCACTTCCGCGCAATTACAGAAACATGTTTAATACAAATTTAAGTAAAACAATGAAATACAAATACAAGATAGGCAATAAAAATAAAGTACAAATTGATATTAAACAGTAAAAGTACAATACAATAAATACAAATACAAATAACACAATAAAAATAAAATTAAATATAATACAATAAAATTCACAAATAATGGAACTCCAGAGACAAGCGGCTAAAGTTGGACTACGGATTGCGTTTGAGAAGACCCAATACATGACAAACATCAAGAGCGGCCCTAGCCATTTCAAGATAAACACGAATACAATAGCCAAAACCGACAGTTTTAAATACATGGGAGAGTGGATAACACAAAACAATGGCGATAAAATAGCACTAGAAAACAGATTATTCAAACTGGAAAAAGCGTACTTTTTCACGAAAAACATATACAACAAAAAATCCCTATCCTGGAACACTAAACTAAGGCACTACCAAACGGCAGTTAGGCCAACAGTCCTCTAAGCGGTGGAAACACTTACAGCTCAGGACGTAGAGAAAATAGGAAAGGTGGAGAGAAGGATTTTACGGAAAATATTGGGTCCAAAGAGTAACACAGGGTTAGAATATAAACAGAGGTCAAATGGAGAGCTTTATTCCAAAATAGAAAAAATAACAGACGTATTCAGGAAAAGAAGACTTTAATTCTACGGACACATATACAGAATGGAGAACACCCGACTAACTAAACAGATCTTCACAATATTAAACAAGCACAGGAACAAGATAACCTAGTTCACAGAGATAGACAAGGACCTGGCAAACAACGCAATAGACTCAGAAATTACAGGAAACAGAGCAATATTCAGAAGTACAATACGGCAACTTGAGTTGCGGGAGAATAAAAGACCCACGTGCAGGAGAGGAAGAGAGTGGACGCAAGAGGACAGAGAATACTACTCAAGGAAAATGAAGGAAACATGGACTAAGAAGTTGATTAAGCGTGCCCTCTAAATGGGCTATTCGAAAAAAAACAATGAAAACAATTAAATACAAATAAAAGTTAGATACGATTCACAAAATGTTAAATAGCTGCTAGAAGAACCGTCTCAGGATATACTATGCTAATAGGATTTATTTCTGTATTTTGATCCACACAACCACTTCCACGTAATTACAGAAACTCCCTGTATAATATAAACAAAAATATATAATGAAAAATGTTACACAAACGTCCTCATTCAAGTGGATAATTGTTTTCAATTACAGCACGCCTTTGCTCTAGAGGTTTTGAAGAAACGCCTGAAACACGGACACAGAGCCTTGGACGTCGGGTGTGGCTTCGGATACTTGACTGCTTGCATGTCGATGATGGTGCGATATCCCGGGCTCGTAGTTTGTCTGGACACAAATTTACGACAAATACAAGCTGCCAACCGAAGTTTTTACACTGATAAGTATCTACAAGAATATTACGTGGAGGGGGTTTTTGTAGGTGAGTTTTGGGCCAGAACTTTGAAAATGAAAGCATTAATAGTCTTCTATACCTTCCGTAAAACGTGCACTCTGTATCAGTGATAAGCTTAAGCGTTATTTTCTGATAACGGTAAAACCTTTTCTGATACTTTACAATAACGAGTTACTTAAACAGTTATTTAGTAACCTGCTAAACCGAAGTTTGAATATATGTGTGTTGTTTTCAATATGTTTTTTTAGCTAATTTCCATTAGAAAATAAACTATTGAGCAACATCAATGTAAGACGCATACTCTGACCTAATTCAATTTATATATATATATATATATATTGTGTGTGTGTGTGTGTGTGTATGTGTGTTGACCCGCTCACGTTCGAAATTTTAGTATGGTTTGATTCAAACTTGACACAAAAATCGATTTTTGGTAACACTTTAGACAAATTCGTCAAAAGTTTCAAAATGGTCGCCATTTCGAATTTTAAAAATCAGTAACTTTTTTGTCTTAATTTTTTTTAATTTTTTTCAACCATTATAACCAGCGTTAGAAAATGCATATCTTAGAATTATGAATTTTTAAAATTCAATTAAATTAAAAAATCGTTTGACGACGGTCAGGGTTCATTTTTAAATTTTCAATATAATTTGAAATTTTACAATGTTCATAAATGCAGATTTTAATTCTGATTATGATGATGAAATCAGAATTAAAAAAGGTAAAATAAAGAAAAGTACTTTGGGAAATTCTTTTTTATTACTCCAGCGATATATACGTAAATTCCATAGCCTAAGCCATATTAAATTTCATTGAAAATACGAAAATTATCCTAATTTTTCTTCTTTTCTTCTTCTTCTTTTTGGGTGCCTATTCGTTCCAAATATTGGCGATCATCCTGGATATTACAACACTGTTCACTGCTGCTTAAAACAGTTTGGTGGCAGTTTTTGAAAACCATGTCTTTAAGTTTTTAAGCCATGATACCCTTATTCTTCTTGGCTCTGTTTTACCATAGACTTTCTCTTGGAGAACGGATTTCAGAAGGCAGTATTTGCTTCTGTTTCTCATATGTCTAATATGGCCATGTCATGTTTCTAATATGTCCAAGATATTCAAGCTTTCTTCTTTTAACGGTGTTTTATAATTTTTAGGTCTTACTTCAGTGGTTCCATCACTACTCTGTTGGTCACCCATGAGATCCTTAACCCTCTTCTATAGAGCCAGATTTCGAAGGCTTCGAGTTTGATTTTGATATCTATGTTGATTTTATGACTTCTGAACATTTAGCCATTTGTTTGAAGGCGGTCCTTGCTTTTTCAATTTTGCAACTTA